>JAHLSL010000043.1:906650-917612 GCA_025920805.1 Petroica traversi | reverse complement strand
CGGTGTCACACACCGAGGACAGCAGTGCGGTGTCACACACCGAGCAAGCGGTGCGGGAGCTGCCCTGGCACTCCGCAGCCTCTCCTGCCGGCACCCGGAACATTTCCTCTCCTCCAGCCTCGGACCTTGCTGCTCAGGAGAACATGCAATAATAAAGGAGCATTCGGAGTGATTTCGTTAGAAATCCATCAGACTGTCAGACAGTCTGGTGGCATCAATAATTCCCTATTAAGCCCTCTACACCCATTATGGTTTGTGCTTTTCCTTTTTTTTTTTTTTTTTTCGAAGGGAGTTTTCAGGCAACCAGTAAGAACTGAATTGTATTAAGCTATTAATTCAGCCTTGCACGCCAGCTCCAGCTCCTGCAGCCCAGTTCTTCCTCTCCTGTGCAAGTTTCCTCCTAAACCCCCTTTTATTGGTTTAATCTTCAGCAGCCAAGAGAGCTGGTGGTGAAATGGCAGGGTCTGGGTTGGGTTTGGGTCCTGGGTTGGGTTTCAATCCAGTTGCTGGGGGTGGTTTTGAGCACAGATCTGAGAAAGGCTGGTGTTGGTCAGCAGAAAATACAACGTGATCCCCTGGCGTGCTCTTCATCACCACATCAGAGAGGGGCTCAGTGAGGTCTGAATGAAGGAGATTGCTGTGAATTGAGGATGGTGGGATTGGTGATTTGAGGGTGGGGAGGCTGTGGCTGCCCCTGGATCCCCGGCAGTGCCCAAGGCCAGGCTGGACATCGGGGCTGGGAGCAGCCTGGGACAGGGGAGGTGTCCCTGCCATGGCTGGGGTGGGATGGGATGAGCAGAAGCAGGAGCAGAGACTCATGACTGTAATTTGCAGTTTGTAATTCGAGCACAGGCAGATGTTACGTCAGAGATCCCTTCCTTTCGGGGAACACACGGATTTGGGAACGTGACTTATTAATTAATTAATCCTTGTATGGGCAGTGCCTGCACATCAATAATGGAGCAGTAAAGAAGCAGCAGTAACGAGATGGAACCTCCCCGAGCGTGACATGAAAATCTTTGCAGAAGCTAAAAAGGAGTAATTTGGCTGTTGTGCTGCAGAGTTAATGAGGGGAGTGCTGGAGACAGGAACTGCAGCTCGGGAATGAACTTCCCTGCTTGTTCTGAACCGGGGCGGGGAGGCTGAGCCTGACACTTCTCCTGCCAGGCTCAGCTGAGGGAAGCTGTGGGATGGAGATGTTTGGGCTGAAATTGCACTTGTGGCTGATCATTGCAATTATGGGCTAGGAAATCCAGCCTGGGCTGAGCTGTGCTGTAACTGAATGGTCAGAAAGGTCGCTCGCCATTCCCCAAGCTCTGTTAGAATTTACAATAGATTGTGTATGCACCTCTAAATATTATTTTGTTATATTTTTGGGCAAGGCTCTTCCCCCAGAGGGTGCTGGGCACTGCCCGGGCTCCTCAAGGAACGGGCACAGCCCTGAGGCTGCCAGAGCTCCAGGAGCATTTGGACACTTTTAAAAAATAGTTGACTTGGGATAGAATTTTAAGAAGTGATTTAAAAAATTATTTTAAAAAAATACACTAAAGTTTTGAGCTCAGTCCAATTTCTGTCATTAGAGATCCATGATACAAGTCTGAATCACAGAGGTGACAAATCCAGGCCCCAAAACGAAACCAGATCTTCATCAAACTTCACTGGAGAAACAAAATTAATAAAGGCCTGCTGATTATCAGCAGAGCACCTCATAAATGCCCTTCCCTGCAGCAGCCAGAAGAACCTGGATTAAAAGGGGTTTTATGCCAGGCTGGTTGCTCAGATTTCTGGGGCCAATTAGAACCAGCAGCATTTCCCCTTCCATTTATCACTGGGACAGCATGTGGTGCCATCCTCGGGGGCTGTGGCTCTGCCAGCAGATCCAGAGAGCCCCCGTGGTCAAGGTGCTGAATCTGATCACGTTCTCCCTTTCTGGGCCATTCTTTATTAAACATTTTCATCACTTTCAGCCGTGCATTCGTACCTCCCAGATTTATATCTGTAATTAGGGAATGGTTATTTACCAGCTGGTAAAAAGACACCTTTCAGCAACATAATTCAAATGTCAGGAGTCACTGCCAGTTCCAGATTAATGGTACAGTTCTTTCTTTGGCTACAGGTTAGGAACGTGGCTGCTGTCAGAAACCTTTGGAAACGGTTCAGAAATACTGGGAAACAACTATTTGTGTTTTTTCCAGCTGAAGAAAATCAGTTGTATGTGAAAGAAAGAGATCCTTCTCCCAGATCTAAGTTCGGTAATGAGTTGTTTTTATTTAACAAAGTCTCTAACAGATGGTGTTGCTAAATTTTGAATATTAGGGCTGCTTTTGCAAGAGGCCTCCACACAGCACAGAGGAGCTTCCACATTTCAGCTCGAGCTCAGGGCTGAGCCTGTGGTCACTCCCGGGGCTGGAGCCACCCCCAAGTGACCTCCTTGTGCTGTGGCCAAAGCTCTGCCCCCATAGGGGACCCTGCTAATGACCCCAGGGTGCTCCAAAAAATTATTTAATGTGTGTGCTGTGTGGGAGGAATCACAGGATGGGTTGGGTGCAGAGGGACCTTGAAGGCTGCCATGGCAGGGACACCTCCCACTGTCCCAGGCTGCTCCAAGTCCCATCCAGCCTGGCCAGGGATCCAGGAGCAGCCACAATTTCTCTGGGAATTCCATTCCAGGGCCTCTCCACCCCCACAGTGGATGAGCTTTGAGGATCTCAGCAATTTATCTGGAGTTATTCTGCAGCTGATTTCTGGAAGGTGCTCAACACCATCCTTATGGTCAATTCTCTAATGCCACCAAAGAAAACATTCAGTTGGGAAGCTGTGTTTTCCATAAATCCACATTTCCTGGCCAATAAAAAGCAGACAGTGGTGCTGCCACCCAAGTCTAACCAAGATCCTCCTTGTTCCCGGGGCTGAAATCCTGGAAATAGCCAAAGTGTCCCCAAATGCAGCAGCACCGGTGCCACCCCAGCATGGTCACTTTACAGATGTCACCCTTTGGTCACCTGCCCGTGCTGTTGGTGCTCCAGCAGGAAGGTTTGGGCTGATGATGGTGAGACACTTCCCCCACTCGCTCAAACCAAATTTATACCCTCTTTTTGGTCACTATCACTGCTCAAACTCTTTCTTGTTCTTCTACAAACGCTCTGATCCTTTTGAAATGGGGGTCAGACTTTTGTTGGTCTCATTCCTGCAAAGCTTCCCCAGTATCAGAGGAGTCCCTGGATGTTCAGCCATTCCACACACTCAGAATTCACATGGACAAAACCTTCATAATTTAAATTATTTTCTCCATAAGCAGCACAAGATGGTGGGGTTTTTCCAACGTGGGAATGCAGCTGATGGAAATGAAGGGTGACTGTGCACATGTAATTCAAGGGAGTAGCTTTGGGGAAACATCAGCCAGGGGAAGGAGGAAAAGAAATTTGAATTCAATTGGATTTTAGTAACTTCAGCTTGGGTTTGAATCATATTTACATGCTCCCCTCTCTCCGCTCTGTTTGCAAGTTTTATTGCTATGGTTCTCGTGTCTTGGAGCGATGAGAATTAGTGGGTTTGTTATTGCTGAGAGGGAGGGGAGCTGCAGCAGCAAGGAACGAGATCATTCCCTGGAGCCCCACACAGGAAAAGTGAGCAAAACCTGGAGCTGAACCCAGAGCCCGGGAGACGCCGAAGGGCCCCAGAATGGATGGTGTGCTGGACCAGGAGCTGCCCACAGGAAGCTCAAGCCGAGCTTTAGAACTCAATTAGCATGAGGGATGTGCTGGAAACGGGGACGTTTAGGGCAAAATGCTCCCTGCCTCGCACGGGGCCCAGGAGTTTGCAGCTTTCCTGGTTCTGCTTCCAGCGGTGCCCGAGCGTGAGAGTTTTGTGCAGTTCCAGAGAGAGGATGAAAGTGAGAAATCATTTCCAGCCCCAGCTCCAACGGGAGCCCCAGCAGGAGCTGCACTGATGGAAATGCCCCAAATTGAGGGTGGTTTCAGGGCGGTTGTTTTTATTGTTGGTTGCAAGGTTTCAGTGAAAGCTTTTCTGAGTGAGTATTTTGGGACAAGGCACAGGCTCCTCGCAGGGTGAGGCAAAGATGAAATTGCAGGTCTTTAACAAGAGCTGCACTCGTAGATGATGTGGCACAGCAAAAATAAGACCATTGTCCTGAAGTCTTTGGCTCTGTCCTTTACAGTGTACTTTGGGCATTAATCAGCAAATGATTGTGTCACAGCAATTGGGCTCCAGGGGGGCTTTGCTTATATTGCAGCCTTAGATTGCACACTCAGTGACAATTAAATAATTTTAAATAATGCAGCTGTTAAACTTGCCTGGCCTGGCTCTTGGCTGGGTTTGCTGGCTGATCTCTGCTCTGTTTCTCCAGCACAGCCACCTTCTCTGGAGGCCTCTCCTCTGCAGGAGAGAGGCAGATTGTCCCTCTCTTTGTAAATCCAGGGAATCCAGCCCATTTCCAAATTCTCCACACTCCCACTGCATTTTGGAGCACCCCCAACACAGCAAAACAACCAGGAAAATGACAAAAGAGAGACCTGAGACCCCGTGTGAAGCCACCAAGGACAAAGCGGAGCTGGGACAGGTCTGCATCCCCCAGGGAATGTTCTGATGGGCACCTTTTCCTCCTGACTTTTCAGACTGTGTTCATGGAATCACAGAATGGTCACAGTTGAGGAAGACCCCCAAGATCATCGAGTCCAACCTCAAATGTTCCTTAGATGTGAATGATGCCACAATTCTTTTGGTGTAGAAATGGAAAATGAACTCCAAAACACTCAGATCGAGAGAATTCCAGCCTAGTTCTGGTGGGAATTCAATAGAAATTCCAAGTAATTAATGTTTGAAATGTCTTCATAACTTCTACTTCATAAAATGAGAAAGGGACATGAGGTGATGGTAAAAATTCCCATTTTGGAAGGGAAAATTCTCCTTCCTGGCAGTGAGGATAAAGGAAATTTTCTGTGTTTCCCAAGGATTGTCAGTGGTTACTTTGGTTAACTCGGCACATCTTTATCCTGCCCACTCTCAAGCATTGCTCTGATGGGGAGTTGCTGATTTTTGGCATTGAATTAGAATTCCTGTTTGGAATTCACGCCCTGGTTGGAAACACTAAAAGCTCCTCACACTCCTGAGGTCCCCAAAGCCAAGGCTGGGCAGGCTGTGCCTCTGGAAGTGCTGGGAGCTCCTCTGGAGGCCTGGGCTGCCTCATGTAACCCCTGCTGCTGGAGCTACCGAGTGCAAATGGAAAAGTTCAGGAGAAAACACCAGAAACACAGGAGGGTTTTCCTCTCTAAGTGCTCTCATGGGTTTGCCTGTCTTTTACTTGTTCCTCTCTTCTCCAAAATTCCATTATTTTTATTTTTTTTTCCCCTCAAAGAGCATGAAAAGGAAAATTGCTCATGAGTCAAACCACCAGAAAAGTGAAGGGATGTGTTGAGGACATGGATTTTTCTCCATGGTTGTCTCCAGCCAGCACTCACCAGCCACCCCTCTAATTAAATTAACTCCTTGCAATTAACACACACCAGCACTCTTTTAATTCATCTTCTGCTCCTCCAAACTGAATTGCTTTTAATAAAAAACCTTATAAAAATCAATTTTATTCTTGCCTACTCACACCAACCCCGAGCCACCATTGCTGTGCCTTAAATATTCAGTTTGATTTCGGCAGAGCTGGACCCTGAACTAAGGGAGGAACCAGAGTGGGAATATAAAACACCTTCTAAACTTAGAGATAGTGCAGAGCCCCATCAAGGTGGGTAATTAAAGAGGAAGGAGAGAAACTCTCCAAGTTTCATACAAAAATAACTGATGGGTTTAGCACTGCTGCATGAACGCTGCATTTCCCAGTAGTAAAAGCTTGTTTGTATCTGGGTCAAGAGAAAAAAAAAAAAGCTGCTAAAATTAAGAAACACATCTAAGTTTGGGGTTATTAGAAGTGAGAGAGGTTCAGTGAGAAATTCTGGATGGTCAGTGGTGCAAATGTTGCCTTCCTGAGGGGTTGGTGAGTTTGTGTTTGACTTTTTTCTTAAATATTTGCGAGAAAATTAAGGGCAGAACTTCTGCTCTGCAAATATCAACACCAGGGTCTCCTCTTTCATTAGCAATATTTGCTGTATTTCAATATTTGCTGAGCTGAACCTGTGACTCCAGGGAGTGCCCAGAGAGAGGGGCCAGGGATCCCTCCCTGCACCGGGGGCTCAAACTGGGGAGAGGGGGAGCTCTGCACTGGCTGCTTTTAACGGAGTTAAATGGGGGAAATTATTTCATTATGGGCATTTTCTATTGAAAACACCCATGTTTGAGTGAGAGATGTTCCTCTCAGCCTGACTGTGGCCTTCTGGCTGGCATGGGTTGTGTTTCTCCTCCTCTCTGCCTTTGGTGCTCTCAAGAGCTCTTGTTTTTGCTGTTGGGGTCTGGTGCTGTGCCCCTTGCTGGCACTGCTCAGCTTTATCTGTGGAATTTTATATCCACGGAAATATATGAAGATCCTTTTTAGTTTTTGCAAATGTTTTCCATAAATCCAATTGCAAGCCCTTACTTAAATGGCAGGTAATTAATTATTCACTGTGGCAAAGCTCAGCATCCCTTCCTGAAGGTGTTGCAGGTGCCTCTCAGGGACATCCCTCACTCCAAAATTCCAGGTCCCTGAGGAAACCGTGCACCTAAATTTTGGGGCTGGGTGTGGTTGGTCTATGAGCTGTAAATTCCCCATTTGCATCTGTCCATTGATGGCAGGAGTCACAGGCCTGGCTTTTCCCAGGAATTCCATGTTTCCCACCTGCTGGAAGGAGAGAGAACCATACAGAGTGATTTTCAAACCTACGTGGACCTTGGTTTGGAGTGGTTCTCTGTGATTTATCAGCCAGAAATCCCATCATATTTTGTGCCATCCTTCACAAATCTCAGCTCCAATTTTTTTTCCCTTCTCAGAGCTGTCTTGTGAATAACAAACCCCACATTGTTCTTGTGTGTGTTCTTCTGAATTTATTTCATGTCATCTTACAGGAAAGGAAAAAAAAAAAAACAAACCTGCAGCTCCTCTCACTTAGCCCCCTTTGGGACAGCAGCCACAGATGAAGAGCGAGCAATCAACATGTCAGGATAAAATTAGATTGCCACAGAGTACACGGTTTGATGCAATATCTGTATCAGATTTGGGTTCCAGCTCTGCAGATCACAATCAAACAGCCCTTGCTGGAGGTGCTGGGCACAAAGCAGCTCCTTTCACAGCTGGGAAGGGCTGGGAAAGGGGCAGGGGGAGATTTCCTCTTTGCCACTCTTGCCTCAGTGTTTAATTGTGGTTTTAAAGGAGGAATGGCTGCCCTGTCCACGCTGCATTTCATAAAAACCTTTTTCTGACTCAGAAATTGCCTCCCAAAGGGAGGCATGAGCATGGCAGAGGTTTGGATGGGATTTTGGGAGGGAATTCCCCTGTTAAACCCTCGGGCACTGCAATTTGTACCATGGCAAATCCTGAGCCATCAGAACGCCCTGCTCAGGGCAGGCCTCGGTTTGAACTGATTGAGGGTAAAATCCATTTTCTCCGGGTGTAAAAATATTGACACACACACACAGAGCCTGTGTGTAACCCTTGTGGCCCATTTAACCTCCTGTGAAAGGAATTTTACTGGTTCTGCTGTCCCCAGCTCCGTGTGAGGAGGCTGCCAGGGGTGTCCTCTGTCCCGTGTTCTTTAATTCTCCAGACTGGCTCCCCTGCTCTGCCAACAGATTTCGAATTAATGCTCCAGTCTTTGAAATTAATGAATTTTCATCGACCTCGGTGGAAGTGGATCAGCTTTGAGGCTGCCAGCCCACCTTAGTGCCTCGCTAAAAGTAGCTCACCTACTTTCAGGCACAATTCCTGCTCTGAAGCCCAGTCCTTTGGAGCTCATTAAAGGCTCCATCAGCTCCCTGCTGCTCCCGACAAAGAGGGTTAAATAATGACAGTTTGCATTTTGTCCTGCGGTAGCTCCAGGTTATTTTGAGTTCCTTTCCCTACTCCTTTAGCTCAAGCAACCAGTCTGGAAAGCTCTTATTAGCCCAGGATTCCCTGAGGGGGGGAAATTCAGCTCATGCATTTCCCAAAGCCATAAACGGGGTTTCAAAAATCTGATTTCAATCATTACAATTACAAGGCATCTCAAACAAAACGACATTATCAGAGCAGCCCATAGGTGATGGAGATGTTCCCACTCCCTGTAAATTGGGGTTTTTTTCTGTGGAAAACAAAGTGAGTATTGAACAGGGAGAGTCAAAAATTGCTGAGTAGATCCTGAGCTCAACTCTGAGCTCCCAGACCTCATTCCCACTCATGGAAGTCCCTTGGAGATGCTTTTCCAGGGCCCCACATGGTGTGGCTGGGCTGGGCTGGGCTGGGCTGGGCTGGGTTGATCTAAGCTGGGCTGGGCTGGGCTGATCTAAGCTGGGCTGAGCTGGGCTGAGCTGAGCTGGGCTGGGCTGGGCTGGGCTGAGCTGGGCTGGGCTGGGCTGATCTAAGCTGGGCTGGGCGATGCAGATGGCACATCGGGATCCAGTGCTGGCTCCCCCAGAGATGAACACCAGGATCCACAGGCCCACAAGGTGAGTGCTGAGAGAGGTGAAGCCAGGGGAAAATTCATTTCATGGAGTATGAAAGAGAGAAAGTCATGGTTAAGTACCAGAAAATGGGGAGAAGTGCTGGTTGCCTGAAATCCAGTCTATCAAAGCAAGAGAATAAAGGTAAAAATCTCTACCCTGAACCCACACGAACAGACAGAGCTGTTAGCATTGCCTGGGGACACCAGGCTGTCGATTATTCTGCCCGAGTTTGCTGCTGTTGTACACAGGGTAAAACCTTGCACAGACCAGGCTGGCTACGAAATGAATGAGGAAGGACATCATGGGAATAAATAAAAGAGATGAGGAAAAGATCTGCACTTGTACAAAATGTGCACAGCCATGAAGAGTCCTTAAAGAAAAAGAAGTTAAAACTTCATTTACAAAGAGCTCTCCTGACTTGTGTCATAAAATGTTCCAAAACAATCTCATGACTCAATTCCTGCAGCCATTGAAGTAGGAAGAATTACATAAGGTGCTTGCTTTATTTCGTGCTTAACTCACATTCTCAATGATTCATTACCAAGATTTGTCAGGACTAATTAAGCAGAGTGCCAGCTGCGGTAGGACTGGGCATCTTCCAGGGTGGGGACTCCCCTGGGATCACTGCTCCTGGAGAATGAGGGAACAGCAGCCAGTCCAGTGCTCTGGGCTCACTGGGCTGGGCTGCTCCAAAGGGAAATGTCTTCAGTGCCCAAATACCTGAACTGGAGTTTTCTGTAACTCCATGACAGCAAACAACAAAATCAGTGGAGTTCTCAGGATGAATTTATTTTCTCGGGTAAAAGCGACCTCTCTTCAGTTCAACAGAAATCACTGAATTCCCAAAAGGAGACAGTTTGAAAGGCAGGAAGGTGTGGGTGGGAACACGGGTGTTTCTGGAAGGTGTCCTGGGGAGGTGTCCCTGCCCAGGCAGAGGTTTTGGTACTGGATGGTCTCTGAGGTCCCTTCCATCCCAAACCAGTCCCGTGGTTCTGTGACTTCGTGTCCAAGCTTTTCGTGCTGATGTGAAATGAGCAGTGGGCTCATAAACTCTGCAAGGGGTCTCCAAACCAAACCTTTCTGACCCGTACCTGATACAGGAAAATCATCCCTCAGAGAATCCCTGTGCTGTTGTGCACACCCTGCTATTAAAAAAAAAGAGTAATTAAGAGTAATTAATTCCTGGGCAGCAGCAGCAAAATATCAGGGACTCGTTTAGAGGGATGTGAGGGTTTGTGGCACTGCAGCAACTCCAGCTCTGCCCATCCCAAGGATCCTCTTGGGCAGTGCCCAGGCTGCCCAGGGTGTGGGGGATGGATTGGCCCAGGAGCAACCCCAGCCTGGTGCTGGATGGATGATCCTGCCCAGGGAGACACTGGGCTATTTCTGGGCAATCTCATCCAGAGGCTGCAGGAGGAGAGGCCTGAACCTTCACAAGGGTGTTGTGTGTCCATCTCCTCCCTAATCAGGAGCTGGGGCAGATATCACCAGTTAAAGGTATTTTCTAGAAATACAGAAAGCATTTCCAGTCTGAATTCTTTGGCGGGGGGAAGGGGTGGGGGGAAATCCGTCAAATATTTTTAAAGCATTTTGCTTAAAATTTGGTGAAGCTGTGAAGGACAGAAAAGGTATTTTCCAGAAATATAGAAAGCATTTCCTGTCTGATTTCTTTGGGGGGAAAAAAAATCTGTCAAATATTTTTAAAGTGTTTTGCTTAAAATTTGGTGAAGCTGTGAAGGACAGAAAAGGGGCGCTCGTGGCTGGGAGGGAAAAGCCTCTCAAGAGCATCCTGAGTGATTCCATCAGCTTTAATGCCACTTTGTCCCTTGGAAAAGTCCAGGCAGCACAGCCAGAAGGGGAGGAGGAGACCTGCCTGTGCTGGCTGGCTCCGTTTATTGTCTGACATTACAACACTATTATTACTCGGAGAAAGCTGTCTTATTTAATTATCCTGAATGTGCAATTCCATCATCTCTAATTCAGCGCTGGAGGAAGATGTTCCAAGCATTAAGCGAATCAAAATATTCTTAGTAAATAAGTAACTGAGAGAATAATAAGTGTTTGGAAAGAAGAAGTTATTGTTCCCTGTGACTGGCAGCCAGTTTAATGATTTGGCTGAAGTGCCCATCTAATAGAGCTGCCTGCTTGAAAGATTTGTGATCTCCAAGGAATGGTTGGAAAGTGTCTCCTGTGGAATTGATTGATCCATTCCTCTCAATGCCTGGATGGCTTTCAGAGCCCGGACAGGGATGGATGGGGCTGCAGGGGGTGGGCTCCTGTCCCCGAGGCTGAGGTGACCGCAGTGACCTCAGCTCCCGTTCTGGAGTGGGGACTGGCCCTGAGCTCAGCCAGAAACGGCTCTGAGCTCAGCCAGAACCGGCTCTG
>JAHLSL010000043.1:838817-860213 GCA_025920805.1 Petroica traversi | reverse complement strand
CTCAGCCCCTCCAGGCTCCTGTGCAAACCCTGCAGCTCCCTCAGCCCCTCCAGGCTCCTGTGCAAACCCTGCTGCTCCCTCCTGCCCAGCTCTGCAGCTCCCACTTGGATCTTGAAGGTCTCTTCCAGCCCGGTGATTCCGTGGTTCTGTGATCTGTGATTCACATTTCCACAGCAAACCAACACCAACACTTTCAAAGCCTCCCTGCCTGGCTGGCTCTGAACTGAAGCAGCTTTTGTTCCTTTTGTCACCCCTGCTCATGCTCTGGATGGAGCTTTGGATGTTCTCAGCCCTGCTGCTGCTGCCTTCACATTTCCAGAGCAAAGCAGCCCTGCCAGGGAGGTTTCAAAGCCCAGGCTTCTGCTGCGATCTCTCAAACGATCCCAGCACCCAGGGGTACCAGGACGGCTCTGTGGCAGCAGCTGTGGGCAAAAACTTCTGGAGAAACTGCAGGAATTACCCCAAACTGTGCCAGGGGGAGGAAGAGGGGTGAATTTATTCTGGGACAGCCATCAGAGCTGCTCCTGCTGAGGCTGTGGTGGCTGTCACCTCTCCTGTTCCAGCTGGGCTGCTGGGCTGTGTTTCTGCCTCTGAACTCTCCTCACCGTGGTTCAGGCTCTGTCCCACACCAGGATGAGCTCAGCCCTTGGGGCTGCCCAGGGAGGTTTGGAATCCCCATCCCTGCAGTGTCCCAGGAATTCCTGGGTATGACACTCAGAGCTCTGGGCTGGGGCTCCTTGGGCTGGGAGGGCTTTTCCAGAGGAAATGACCCTTCTTGGATGGCAAATCCCGAGCTCACTGTGGTGTCCAGGAGCAGACAGGACTTGCTGCCTCAGTCTCCAGGGATTTAAGGTGCCCCTTGAAGTCTGTGGGGTTTCACCTGTTCATTGAGCAGAGCACACCTGATCTCACACAGATTTCATTCACTGGTGGCATTTCCAGGTCTGGCAGAGACCTCCCACCTTGAGGCTCATCCTGCTCTGGCTCCCAGGACTTGTGGCAGCTCCTTCTGCTAAAGCTGTGCTGAAGGAATAAAATTAAATTTATCACATGTTTAATTGGGATTTCACTGCTGCTGTGCACCTGATAATGAATTTGTTTTTAGCGCAGGGAAAAACTGAAAGTGGAAGAGCTTCTCCTGCAGAAGGCAGATATTGCTGGGGTGATTGCAGGCTGGAGATGCAGCCACTGGCAGCTGGAGCTGTGCTGGGAAGGTCTCAGCCTGACAGAAGTGGTTTGCACACTCGGGGAGAGAGCCCTGAGGTGATTTCTGGGCTTGAAGGCTCCTGGGTGGTCAGAAAATCGTGGTCAGAGCGGGGAGGTGCCACAGAGCTGTGGTGTGCAAACACCGAGAGCCAGGGGTGCAGAGCTCCAGCAATATCTGCAGTAAAACCCTGGGTGATGTGAATGTGAGTGTCAATCCCCTGCTTGGCAGTGCCAGCCTGGCTCTGGCAGCAGTGACCCCCTGTCCCTCAGCTCCTGGGGGCTGCTTTTGGCCCCAGGGCACAGGGACATCCTGGCCAGCACAAGTTCTGCTTGTGTTCCGTGGACAGAACCAGGCTAAGAGGGAAACTTGGCCAGATTTGAGGCACTTTTAAGCCAGTTTTGTAGCTGGGTGTGGGGGTCTGTGTGTTGGCACTGCTGTGAGTCCACTCCCAGCAGCAGAGGGTGGGAACTTCATGTGGTACTGATAATAAATTGTTGTAGTGATCTTCTGGGTCTGTGAGAGAGGTTTTTCAGGCTTAGCTGGTGGCTTTTCATCATCTTTTCTGAAATTTAGATCCTCTCTAGTTACAAAACAAGGAAAAGAGTCATTATGGTCGAGTCAGGGGGTTGGGTTTGTTTATCCCTGTGTGAATTCCATCAGGCAGAGACCTCAGGGGAAGCAGTGACCAGCAGTAACCCAGAGCAGGGTGATAACTCCTGGGATTATTTTAGCAGAGCAGAGGATGTGCAGAGTTGGGAGTGCTTTCCTTCTGTGGCTGGTGCTGAGCCCTTTCAGGGCTAGTGGGGCCAGCCTGGAGCTGGAGGGGATGCTCTGAGTGGGTCCTGGGGCTTCCCCACGGGGGAATTCTGTGGGATTTCATGGCCTCACCTTGTCCCTGCAATGTGTGACAGGCTCAGAGTGTCACTGAGGCCACCACGGAGCCACCAACGCCTGCAGAAGGTGAATTTCTGCCTCTGCTCGCCCTTCTCCATCTGAGCAGCAGAAAAATAAGTGTCAGGACAGGTCAGGCTCCCTGTAATTAAAGCCATTTTCTGTGGCAGCCTCGGGAGCCGGTGCTGAGTGTTCAGTGGCAGAGCTGGCTCGGGGGCTGGGTGCTGAGATCGCTCCATCCCAGGGACGTCTCCAGCTTGAAAAATTTACACCAATCTGCCCCGTGACTCATCAATTTAAATCAATTTCCAGAGGAACATCTACGAGAATTAAAGGATTATAAAAAATGAATGAGTAATTTTTGTCAGCCTTTTGTCGGTGTGCCTGGAAAAGGGGGATGATTTACTCCCTGGCAATCTGTAATTCTGCAGGTTAATAGGCTGGGTGAAATCCTTCATATTTATGACAAGGGATTACAGGACTCTGCAGTGAATTAGCACAAACCCCAAATGAATCCATGGCAGCACAGATGAGGATTTATAAGGATCTGATCAAGAATTTTCTGCCGAGCTTTGCAATGACGCACTTGAGTTTGTTTCCCTGAACTTCTGTTTGGAATAATGCTGATCCCGATGAATTGACAGCTGCTGCATTCATGGGAAGGGATGGAAATACTCTTCTTGAGAGGGGTGCAACACCTTGGAGTAAATTAGCAACAAGGTGTTAATTAAGGCCGGCTTTAAGTGTTGTTGTTTGTTGGGCAGACTCAAAGAGGAGACGGGAGTTTGTGGGAGTTGTCACCAGGAGTTAATTGTGCACCTTGGCAGGGGGAGAACACCTCCCAAGGCTGAGGGATCCTCAAGGCAGGCTTTGATACGGGATTAACCACAGAAAGGAGCTGGGGGAGACGAGCAGGTGGCAGAGAAGGGAAATAAACAATGATCAAACAGCACAGGGCAGCAAAACCAGATTGCTGCAGCGGGGAACTCAGGATTGATGTGCTGCCTGTCCCAAAGTGGGGAAAAACAACAGGAGTGGAAAAAATCTGGTGAGGGGAGTGAATGGTGGCTGAGCAGGAACGGCCTCGCTGGGGCATTGGGATGGAGGGACCTTCAATCCCATTCAGTGCCACCCCTGCCATGGCAGTGTGAGGCAAATGAATCCACAAACAGTAGAGGTTCTGTCCAAAAAGGAGCCAGAGGAGTCCTGGAACTTTATTGGAATAAAGGCAGAGCCCATGGGGCATTTCCACTGGGGGCTCTCAGATTTTTGGAGGATGCAGCTCCTTTTTATCCCAATTTCCTGCCTGTCCCTCTCTCTTTCCCCATGGGCTGAGGGATTGGAGAGGCTCAGACTGCCCAGAGCACCCAATGCCTGAGACCCCCTCTAATGTGTAATTCCCCCCTTTGTCCTTCCCTTGCATCACTCAGTGCAATTCCTTATGGAATTTATGGATCTTCTCAATGTTCCTCTCATTTCTCAATATTCAATTTTATGTATCTGCAGCCCTTTGGTTTGTCTGTAAATGCAAATTTCCCTTGTTCCATTCATCAATCAGTGGAATCCTCCCCTGAACAATAAAAATTGTTTCTTTTATCCCTCACTGCTGATTTTATCCACTGCCAAGACCCACAGTTTGTTTGTGAAGACAAATTCCTTATTCCTCTCAGCAGGGACACCTCCCACTGTCCCAGGGTGTGCCAGCCTGGCCTTGGGCACTGCCAGGGATCCATGGGCAGCCCCAGCTGCTCTGGGCACCCTGTGCCAGGGCCTCAAACCCTCCCAGCCAGGAATTCCTGCCCAAAATCCTTTCAGAAACGTGGCTGTGGCTCCTGTGCACGTTGCCTGCAAAGGGTAATTTAATTCTCCAGCTGTAGAACATGGAGGATGGAGAGTCTCTTCATAAAATAACAATGGTTCTGGAAAGCAATTAGAGAATTTGCTGATGTCTTAAACTGCAGAAGCACAATTTAAGTCTTTTTATGAGTTGTAGGAAAAAGCAAAACAGATTAAATTGTACACTGCTCATATTTAATTTGGGACCCTTTAGCTTTAGTTACAATGCTCTCAGCTTATTTTGTAGCTTCATTGCCATCCTTGTCATCGGGGACAAAGATGAGGAGAATGCAGAAAGCTCCCAGTGAAGGGAGGAGTGCAACAAATGCCTCATACCTGTCTTGGCTTTGCTTAGGAATTGTTGGTAACAATTTTCCAGGCCGGGGCAATAATATCCTGACCAGAATCTGCTGTGTCTCACACAATTTGTGAGGATAAAGGGAGGAGGTGGTGACAGCTTGGGGTTTGAACTCAGACAGGGAGGATTTCAATACAGGGGAAATCCCCCTTTTTGTCCTTCCCTTGCATCACTCAGTGCAATTCCTTATGGAATTTATGGATCTTCTCAATGTTCCTCTCATTTCTCAATATTCAATTTTATGTATTTGTAGACCTTTGGTTTGTCTGTAAATGCAAATTTCCCTGGTTCCATTCATCAATCAGTGGAATCCTCCCCATTGTTTCTTTTATCTCTCAGCACTGGTTTTATCTCCTGGCAAGACCCACAGTTTGTTTGTGAAGACAAATTTCTTATTCCTTTCATACCCAAATAAAGCTGGGGAGGCAGATCCATCCTTGGGCCATCCCTGCACTGGTGGAGAGCTCTGCTGAGTTAGACCAGGAGTGAACACTGGTCCTTCTGCGGGAAACTCATCCCACTGGGGCTTCACTTATTGCTTTTTATGGAAAAAGAATTCCACAAAAGGGGATTTATTCCTGGAGCATCCTCACTGCTCCCTCTGGGTTTGGGTTGGAGCCGGGGGAGGCTCCAGGGGAGGAGCTGAGCCCTGAGGGGACAGAGCCACATCCCAGCAGTGCCAGCTGGGCCCAGGGGACAGCACGGCCATCCCAGGGGACACAGAGCCACGGGAAGGGACAGGAAAGGGCTGGGAGGACACAGGGACAGCTCTGGGAGTGTCACCGAGGTTCCCTCCCTCTCCCTGCCTGTGGGACCCGTCTGTCCCTCACCTGCAGCTGTCCCTCCTGTCACTGCTCGAATGGGCTTTTCCACTCCGAGTGTTACTTTGGATTTTCAGGATTTGCTGAGCAATAGCCCGGCTTGGGGGTTTGGAAGGAAACTCGGATTTCTGCAGAAGCTGCGGCTGCCCCTGGACCCCTGGCAGTGCCCAAGGCCAGGCTGGACAGGGCTTGGAGCACCTGGGACAGTGGAAGTGGGGGTGGGATGAGTTTTAGGGTCCCTCCCAACCCAAACCATTCTGGAATTCCATGGCAGGGTCCTCAGGGGAACACCAGGAACTGCACCCACAGCACCAAGTCACTCCCTGCAGTGAAATCCAGGTGCTCTCAGCAACAAACCAAGTGTAGGGTTGGTTTCCTGTCAGTTGTTTTGGGTTTTGTGACCTGATTTGCTTGTCAGCATCTCTGGCCCAGAGCGTTCCAGGCCCTTCCAAGGGTTTCAGCTTAAATGAAGTGTAAGGCATTTCATAACCTTCAGACTCTCCCAAATTGATAGAGCATCACTTTCTATCCTGCTGGATGCTCCTCGAGGCTGTGGGATGATGCGGAGTGCAGCTGATGCTTTCAGCGGGTTTGGGAGGGACGTGGGCTCCTTATCAGCAGAGAAACCCTCAGGGATAAGGATGGGACATTGCAGCAGAATGCTCAGTTTAGGGAAAAGACAGAAAGCAGTTCTCTGTACATCCTTTGTGTGAGCTGCAATCCATTCCGAGAACGGGAGGCAATAAAACACCAATGGTAATCACTGTGTGTAAATTCCTGCCTTAATTTCCTGCATAATGGGCAATACCAGGCAGTACCAATTATCCTGCACTCCCCATTTGCAGAGGTGGCACTAAAGATAATGTTCCTTATTGCTAGTTCTGCTATCTCGAAAAAGAAACAGTTAATTAACCCCATAAAACCATTAGCAGATCACTCTTGGTGTTCAAGAGACATCTGGGCTCTGGGAGAGAGACTTGTGTCAGGGAGGCTGGTGAGATGAGCTCCAGGTCGCTCAGAATTCCCATGCAAGGTGCTGCCCCTTGGGAATAACACATTTTGGCAGGAAAACATCCTGGAGTCGAGGGAATGACAGCAGCTCTGAATGCTGGATGGCTTCTCAGCAGTGAGGAGGGAAAGGCTCCTGTGCTTAATCACCCCCTGCAAGAAGCATTTTCTGCTCAGGGAGCTTCAGTTTTGCATAAACAGAGGTTTTGTCTCAAGGGTTAATTCGTGTCAGGCAGCCAGGCGGGATTTCAGAGTTATTTCTTTTTTTTTTTGCTGAGGAATAAAACTGCCCAAAAAACGTCTCTGTCGGAGCAGAGCTGTGCAGTAGCACTGGCAGTGCTGATTTTCTGAGAAAACAGCACAAAACACCTCCTGTTTTTCAGGACTGTGCTCTCAGCTCTCCCAACAGCAATTTGGGTGTCCCAGGCTGGGCCTGGGCTCTCTGTGCTGCTGCTCTGGTGCTCCCAGGATTTCTGGGTGCCCCTGGATGCCCCAGTGAGCCCAGGTCCCCCGCAGGAATGGGGGATCCCCCTCCAAGGTTGGGCTGGGTGATTTTCCAGCTGAAATGATTCCATGAGAGCACCCCCAGCCCATGCTGTGATCCCATTAAGTTTCTCTCCATGGGCAGCAAGGCTTTGGGATGTCAATTTGAACTGATTTTTCTTTTCTTTTTATTTTCTAAAGCTGCCATCAGCTATTTTTAAATGATTACAGAGATGCTGGAGGAAATTAATCTGCTAACCAGATAAAGAGAGTAATATGTGCCTCATTTACTCTGCTCTTTCCTGGCTTTCTCCAAAATCAATTGGACTCTGCCTACTGATGCCTGCTTAATTCCCAGACATTTCTGAGTGGATCAGATATGTCACTCAGAAGTTATTACAGTCCATCCAAAAAAACGATGCAATTTCTCAAGGTTAGATGATCACCAGGGCCTGACTTGACTGAAACTTTCTCTAGCAGAAAGTGATGCTTTTTTCTGAGGGATTTCAAAAGTTGCTGGGTTTGGTGCATTGTGGGAAAAGATGCTGGGTTTGTGTAGAGCAGAGCTCTCGAATCTGTAAATTCATTTCCTCTCTTGTGGGCAGTGCTGCTCTGCCAGGAATTCCAGGGTAATATTCAGAATGGGTTCAGGGGGTTTCTGTTTATCAGCTACATCTCTTTCACATTTTTGAGGTTTTGCACTTAGTTCTGTTCTCTCTCCTCGTGCTCTGCCCCTGAGCCCCTGTCCCTGGGTCTCTGCTGCTTTATTGCTCCCTTGTCCCTGGGATTTAATTCAGTTTGGTGTCAGTGACTCCCTGGGGAGGAGTCTGGAGTCTGCCCTTGGTGTGTCCAGCCCCGTGTGGGTTCAATCTTCATTTTCATTGATGCTCTCAGACTCTCTGAAGTGACTGAGGTACCATCACATCTTTAGCAGCAATAATAACGTTTATAATATTTATTGAAAAGCTGCCTGCTGTAGCTGCTGCTGCATTTGGGAGAGGATTTTCACTTTATTTGGGCTTTAATCTTTGTCTTTGGGGTGCTGGCCTGTATATTGCATCCAATTTATGTTGAAAAAGCCCTTCAAAATTTAAAATAATGCTTAAAAATGAGGATTACAAGCTGTGGGAAAAAAAAAAAAAGAAAGACTACCAAAAAAGAATAACCATCTGGATATTTCTGCTCTACCACCTGTGTGTGATTTATGTGGCCTGCTCAGTAGAAAAAGGCCCTGTTTATGTCTTTTCCCACTTCGAGATGATGGGGAAAAAAACCTGTTTACATCCAATGTTTACTTTCCCACAGAAAGTTTAGAAATAAATGACTATTTTAGTGTTTAGTAACATGCTCTGATGTAGCTCAGAGCAGAAATATCCACGCAGGGAATGACTTGAGTTTGCTGAGCACCTGTTGGGTGACTCTGATGAGAAAAGCATTTGGAAAGGCACTGCAGAGACATTTCTTCCCCTCCTTTTGTTTTTTTGGTGTTAATCAGGAGGAAAGAACCCAAAGTGCCGATTTTTATGGGCCAGGTTTTGGGAGAGGGATCCCTGTGTGGGGACGGAGGTGGTGGGAGCTGCTCTGCAGGGAATTGTGCTGCTCACAGAGGGATTTTGGGGGGAGCAGGAGGTGGCAGCTGGGCTTTGGCCCTGCCACAGGATGGGGACAGGACTTGGGGCCACCCCAGCCCATCCCAAATGGGAATTCATGGAAAGGGGCAATGGAGATGCTTGGCTCCAACAGAGATGTGATGTGTTCAGTTTACATGTGTCCTAATGGGAATTGATGGTCCTCGTTTGGGATTTAATGGGATTCCTGCAGTCTCACTGCAGTCTAATAGGAAATAATATTGTGTAATTGCAAATCAATTCAGGTAATTCCTATTAATAATTAACACTCCTCTCTCAGAATTGTCCAACATCCATAATTGAGTGCAGGGGGGGAGGAGAGCCCTGGCAGGGAGGAGAGGCTCAGTTTGGGTCTCAGATAATCAGTTTGCTGGGGAAACAGCAAATTTGGGAGCAGGGGGAAGAGCCCCTGGCAGGGAGGAGAGGCTCAGTTTGGGTCTCAGGTGTTCAGTTTGCTGAGGAAACAGCAAATTTGGGAGTCCCCTCTCGCTGTCACCTGGGGGAAGTGGATGCATCAAACGGGATCCTGATTCAAATCCTGAGGTACAGACCCCAACCCCTCTCACCGTGTCTGGTTCATTTTATAACACCAGGAAAAGGCATCATCCCCAAGAGAGGGGCAGCACAAAGCTCATTCCAGCTGATAAGTGCTGGCCCTGTGTCGTGGGGATTTTAATTGAGAAGCCTTTTTGTTCAGGAGCCTGGTACATTAGCAGCATTTAACAGCACAAGCACCCTCTTCCCTTTCATTTTCCAGCTACCAATCCAAAATAATTAAAAAATAATTCCCCCGAACGCAACTTTTCTCTGTTTTCACAATGAGATTATTAAGCAGTGTCACTTCAACAGCAGCTCCCTTCCTCATTATTCATTCAGCTCCACAGAAATCCTCCTTTCTTTTTAATTACTCTTTGACATTTGCTCTCCAGAATTTTACAGCTACCAGCCCTTGGTTGTGCTTTTGTTGCCCATTTCCTCGGTGAAGCTGAAAGAGTGAATTGCTGCTGCCAGAAACTTCCATGAGTGGCAAAATGGGAATTCTTACCCCTGAGCTGGGGAGGGAGGCTCGGACCTTGGGCAGCCCAGCCTGGGGAGCTCTTGATTCTCCTGAGGCTGAAGGTGGTTTCCATCCTCTGGGCTGCTCTGCCAGGGGACCATCCTGGAATTTTGGAATCCCAGGATGGTTTGGGTTGGGAGGGACCTCCAAGATCACCTGTCCCACCCCTGCCATGGCAGGGACACTTTTTACTGTCCCAGGCTGCTCCAAGCCCATCCAGCCAGGGATGGGGCAGCCACAGCTCCTCGGTGGTATTTGGATATTTAGCTGCCTCTTCAGCACCCAAAGCCCACTGAAGTTTTGCTTTGTATTTTTAAAGCTCTTAGGGTTTCAGTCTGAAGGAATTTACCAAGAGCTTTCTGTTGGGCTTGCTGGTGTCAGGGAAGGATTTATGAATTCCAGGTTAAATGCTCCTTCTGCATCCCCAGACAGCTATTTCACACGGTCCTTCCTCCTGCTCCAAACAGCAAATGGCATTAATTCCATCTCGAGAGCTCAATTTCAGCAGGTACTACTTAGCAGAGTTGGTTGTTTTCAAATAAATAAGGTGCATTATCCGTCGCATCAGCAGGAGGAAGGATCTGATTTTAATCAATGAGATAATTTGAGGCTTCTTGCCCCAGCTGATGGGGATGATTCTGTCAGTCTGAAGCGTGTGCCCTGTTTGGAATTGTTTCACCACTTGTTTCGTTCCAAGGCACCCAGACATCACAGGGAACATTTTTGCATGTGTGTGCTTAATATAGTCTGTGTAAGACAGCCTCAAAGTAGGGCAGCATCAAACACTGGCGAGGGTGTGATCAGCCTGCTCCTGCCTGGCAGCCCTGCAATATCCCTAAAAGCTCATCTGAAACCACAAAATAAACCCTTCTGAGGGGAAAACTGACATTCCCTGAAAAACAGAGGGGAGAGAAAGAGAATAATTGAAATGAAAGCGTAACGTCTGCTTTGAAATGTTCACCACTGTGACAGGAGAGGGGACTTGGGAGGGAGGAGATGCAGGAGGGACTTTCAAAGCCTCTGGTGGATGGTGGAGCTCTGAGGGCCTTCCCTGGAGGGGGCTGGTGAGGAGAGAGCCCTGGCTGTGCCTGCTGAGCCCTGGCTGTGTGGTTGCACAGCAGCTTTTGCACACACATTGATATTTTCAGGGCTGGACGTGGGCAGTGCAGCTGCTCTGGATCCACCAGGGCTCTTCATGCATCACAAATTCCCGGTGCTCCTTGCAGAAGGCTGGAGATGATTCCAAACCCACACATTCCTGCAGTGCCTCCCAGCTCAGGTCATCCTGGCAGAGCTCACGGAGCAGGCACAGGGGGACTGAGCTGGGCTTTAGTGGCCAGGCCAGGTCTTTCCCAACCTTTCAGTAGTGTGGGTGAGGAATCAGGGTTGGTTTATCTCCTAAAATGTGTTTGTCAGTGGTGGAGAATGCCCAGAGCCAGGATCCAATGCCGGGGGCAGCTCCTTGGCTTCCCATCAGGAGCTGCAGCTTCAGGAGGGTGAAACCTTCTACAAAAGCAAAGAAATGGTTTAAATCTCGTTGTTCTTAGGGCTTGGGAAGCCTCATGGAGGAGCCCTCTGCAGGGACAGGTTCTGGCTGGGCATGGGGAACCCAGGAGCCCTGTGCTGACAGGGACAAGGTGCTGCTCCAACACTCAGGCTGTGCCCTCTCCCTTTCCAGCCTGGAAGAGCTGGATCTTCTCCCTGGCCCAGCTCTCCAGGTGGGATCAGGAGCCTGGATGCACCCAGGGAACAGCCCTGGCTGCTGGTGCAGGGGGAATTCCAAAGAATGGGAATTTTTCTGAGGAATGCTGAGTGCAGCCCTGCTGTGGGACGGGGCAGGGCCATCCTGTGCTGTCATCTCCAGAACAAATCAATGCCTGCTCCGAGTGCAGCAGGGAGCAGCTGATTGAATTCCAAGTGGGCTGTTTTTGTAGGGCTTTGGAGCACGCGTTTTCCAGCAGAAATGATCCATGGAAAGTGCCCTTTTTGATGCTGCTCTCTCTGAAGTGGGCTCAGGTAAAGAAAAGCCTTCATTATCATGCGAGTTGGAATAACAGCTCCTCTCCAGGCTGGGCTGAGCTGCGGTGAATAATGATCCTGCTGGGTGGGAATGGGCCTCCCTGGGGAGGGAAAAGCAGCTCCGTTCTTATTTATAGAACATTTGATGTGGAAGCTGCAAAGTGCAGCCGGGGGTCAGTGAGCCCAGATGAGCTCATTAACTGACCCGCTTTTTGTGGAATCACAGGATCATCCAGGTTGGGAAAGACCTCCGAGTTCGAGCCCCAGCTTCGTGGTGGGGCAAGAAGAAAGGAAGGAGGAGCAGGATCTGCCCTGCTCTGGGTGAACAGGAGAGCTGGAGAGGGGCTGGGGACCGCGGATGGAGGGACAGCACACAGGGAATGCCAGAGGGCAGGGATGGGTGGCATTTGGGGCAGGAATTGTTCCCTGGGAGAGGCTGGGATGGAATTCCCAGATTTGCTGTGGCTGCCCCTGGATCCCTGGCAGTGCCAAGGCCAGGTTGGACACTGGGACAGTGGGAGGTGTCCCTGCCATGGCAGGGCTGGCACTGGGTGGGATTTGAGGTCCCTCCCATCCCAAACCAATCCTGGACTCCTCGCACAGGACTCAGATCCCTCCAGCCAGGGCAGCTCCATTCCCAGCCCTCGTGGGGTGTGGAATCCTCGGGGGGGAGCAGGAGACACGAGCAGGGGCCACCAAATCAAAGTGTCACCTCAGAACCTCCCACTTCGCTGCCAGGAGCAGGCAGCGAGCACAAGCAGAGGAGCTGTGATTAGATTCAGTCCCTGTGACTGTGAAACTCCTACTGGGAGCATGCAGGGGGAGGGAAGAAATAAATAGCTAATTTTTTACCCACTTAGCTGCCAGCCCTGGCAGTGCCTGCCCAGCCAGACACGGGAGATTGAAATATATGAACCTGTGGCAGAGCTTCTTTAATATTCCCAGAGCCCAGCTCAGGAGCTCTGCTGCTCCTGGGGTGACAGATCCATCATAGGCAGCAAAATGCAATTTGAATACTCTCGTGGCAGGAAAGTTATTCGGCCTGGAACTTCAGTCTGTCTGAGTTACCTCTTCTTAATCACATTTCTGAAAGCTGTGGAGAATATTTGTGTTATTGTTTGGGAGGTGAAGATGCACGGCATGGGAAGGTGTGGGGGAGATGCCTCAGAGGGAGGAGTTCCTTCCCAAAATCCCACTCCCCATGAGCTGTCCCTCCATCTGCCCCTCCTCAGGGATGATCCATGAGAGCATCCGTGCAAAATGCTGGGATTTTCTCAGCCATCTGTTATTGATTGCTTCAGATCAGGGCATGGATGAGCCTGGAAATGGGGCTGGAGCTGGGGGATGCTCAGCCCGGGGCCCTTCCCCAGCAAGGAAAATGTCATCTCCAGCAGGAATTGCTGCCTCCCTTCCCTCTCATCTGCCACATCTCCTCAGAGCTGCCTGTGGCCCTCATCCCCGAGCATGTAACCTTTTATTTTCACTTTTCAAATTCAAATTAGTCATTCTTGAGCATCTCCAAGCCCGATGACTCACAGCTCCTGAAGGCTCCGAGCTGTGCAGAGCTGCTCTGCCAGGGCCTCATTTGGGAGATGCATTTGTGGGGAAAACTGATCCAAAACCACCAGAGGTTCTGTCCCAAAAGGAGACAGAGGAGTCCTGGAACTTTATTGGAATAAAGGCAGAGCCCATGGGGCATTTCCCCTGGGCTCTCTCAGATTTTGGAGGATTCAGCCTCCTTTTTATCCCAATTTCCTGCCTGTCCCTCTCTCTTTCCCCATGGGCTGAGGGATTGGAGAGGCTCAGACTGCCCAGAGCACCCAATACCTGAGACCCCTCTAATGTGTAATTCCCCCCTTTGTCCTTCCCTTGCATCACTCAGTGGAATTCCTTATGGAATTTATGGATCTTCTCATTGTTCCTCTCACCTTCCAATATTCAATTTTATTTCTCAGCCCTTTGGTTTGTCTGTAAATGCAAATTTCCCTGGTTCCATTCACCAATCAGTGGAATCTCCCCATTGTTTCTTTTATCTCTCAGTGCTGGTTTTATCTCCTGGCAAGACCCACAGTTTGTGAAGACAAATTCCTCATTCCTTTCACATTTTTTTGCCACAGAATTACTGAGTTGGAGAGATCTCCCCCTTTCTCTGGGAATTGTCCTGCTCCTCCAAAGGAATCCATTCCTGGTTGAGAACTGCATCCAACCCTATCAAAATGGGGACAAATCCAAGGACAAAAACCTCGGGTGTGTTCTGGTTTGGAAATGCAAAAGCCTTGGAGAGATTTGTCATCTTTTTTTATTGGAAAAAGTTCCTGTGGGGGATGAAACGCAGATAGGGAGCAAACTGGAGATGTTTTGGTCAGGCATTTCCATGTTCATATGTCCCATTTTTCATGACTGGGATGTTTTCTTGGTGCTCTGGGTGAGATTCACCCCGGGGTTAAAGCTCCCCTTTGGGAACCTTTCCACCTCGCTGGTTTTTTCCTTTGCAAGTGTAACTATTGATTTTGGACTGAATAATATTTTTAAAAAGCCTTCTAGGGGCATAATAAACCAGGAAGGAGCTGTGCCGTGATATATCAACCTATAATCTGTAAATCAATGAGAAACTTTATTTAACGGTCTGAGAACTAAATGAATTCAATGTAATTAGTGCTGCAAGCTGTAAAAGATATTTATGAGAGTTAAAGTTTAATATGTATTTCCTGAAGGCACCACAGGGCTGCTCTCCCTGAACCGAGGGTGGCATCTCCTGTTTGTGCCCAGCTCTGGGAGGGAGGAGCAGGGAGGGGACAGATTTGTCAGGATTTCTGGGATCCCAGCTTCCCTGCTGAAAGGAATAAGGAATTTGTCTTCACAAACAAACTGTGGGTCTTGCCAGGAGATAAAATCAGCAGTGAGGGATAAAAGAAACAATGGGGAGATTCCACTGATTGATGGATGGAACCAGGGAAATTTGCATTTACAGACAAACCAAAGCTCTGCTGATAAATAAAATTGAATATTGAGAAATGAGAGGAACATTGAGAAGATCCATAAATTCCATAAGGAATTGCACTGAGTGACACGAGGGAAGGACAAAGAGGGGAATTACACATTAGAGGGGTCTCAGGTATTGGGTGCTCTGGGCAGTCTGAGCCTCTCCAATCCCTCAGCCCATGGGGAAAGAGAGAGGGACAGGCAGGAAATTGGGATAAAAAGGAGGCTGCGCCCTCCAAAAATCTGAGAGAGCCCAGGGGAAATGCCCCATGGGATCTGCCTTTATTCCAATAAAGTTCCAGGACTCCTCTGGCTCCTTTTTGGACAGAACCTCTGCTGTTTGTGGATTCATTTTCCTCACACCTCTGCACCCCGGCACGGGGTGCTCTCACAGGGATGCTTCCTGCTCTTTGTATTCTCGACAAGAGATGCTGAGCTTTCAGTGAAATGCATTTTAATATAATGCATCATCTTCTTTCCACTGGAATTTTCCCCATCTCCAGAGCGTGAGGGGAGTTCCTTCCCTCTGCTCCTGAGCTCAGGGCACACCTGGCCACCATCCCCGCCTGTCCCAGCTCCATCCCAGCCTGGCCATGCCAGGGCCAGACCTTGGCACGTTCTGGGCAGGGATGGGCCCCTCCAAGCTGCCCATTTTTCCTCCTTTCCTGGCTCTCCTGCCTGGTTGCTGCTCCTGTCTGACCCTGCTTGCTTGGGCTTGGTGGGGGTTGGCTCCAAGCACTCTTTGGATGCTGGAAAATGCTCTGGTGGGTGCCTTCACTGCTTTGAGAGCTGAAAATGAGGGACGTTGCTCAGCAGCAGAATTGTTTTATTGTCCTGGTTTCAGAGGAGAAGCTCCATTAGCAGAAAAATAAAAAACAGACCACGAGAATTGATGCAGTTACATTTTTACTGTAAATTTGTTGAGAATGAGATCCCAGCATTTCAGATTGAGCTGTTCTTCTGCAGAGCATTGAGGAGAGGAAGGAGGGGGCACTGTGGATAATTAGGGTTGGAAAACACCTCCAAGAACATCAATTCCAAGCTTTGCTGACGCCCCCATGGCCCCTGAACCAGACCTCAGTGTGTTTACATTGAAGCTTCCAGGGCTGGTGTCTCCAGCCCCTTCCTGGGCAGCCTGGGCTGCTCTTGCAGGCAAGAAATTCCTCCTGAGTTCCCACAACCAGACCTGGGACAAGCCTTGCCTTCGTGTGCCTCTGCTTCTCTTTCATTTTGGTTTGATTTTCTCTTTTCATGCTGGTGTGCTTTGAAAGCAGCCCTGCTGGTGCTGCCGGCCATGCAGGCAGAGCTTCCCAGGCTGCACACCCTGCCCAGCTCTGCCGGAGCTGCTCCACCCGAGGGTTTCAGTGCCCTGTTTGAAGTGCTGTGCGAGGGACTGGGGTGGGGAAGTGTTCAATCCTCGGAATTCTCCTGCCTGGATCTCTCATCTCATCCTTCACCTCGCGCTGCTTTCGGGCTTTCTTTGAGTTCAGCCATTAAATATGGATCAAAAGCCCCTCGGAGCTCTGACATCTCTCAGAGCTGCTGTGTTCCAGCCCTGCTGCTGTTCCTGGGCTCTGCCTGGCTTTGGGGCTCTGGGGAGTGTGAGCATCCCCAGGAGGGACAGGCACAGCCCTGCTCCTGGGCTCAGCCTGGAGCAGATGGGATAGGGGGGACCTGTGGCTCTGCACAAGTCCCTGGCAGGAGGAGCAGCCAGGGGGATTTGGGGTCTGCTCCCAGGGAACAGGGACAGCAGGAGAGGGAACGGCCCCAGGCTGTGCTGGGGAGGTTGAAGTTGAATGTTAGAGCAATTTTTCCATGGAAAGGCTGTCCAGGCCTGGCACAGCTGCCCAGGGGCTTTGGAGTGCCCATCCCTGCAGGGTTCCAGAGCCCTGTGGATGTGTGGCTGCTGTTGTGGTTTAGTGATGCACCCAGCAGTGCTGGGGTCTTGGAGAGCTTTTTCATCCTCATCAATCCCAGGGTTTTATTCCCAGACTAAAGAACTGCTCTCTGGTCTCTGATTTTCCCCCAGGAGGAGCAGGGCAGTGGCACCCTGGGCTCTGGGTGCTGTTAACTTTGAAAACGGCATTTCTACCCCTGCTCAGCTTTCCCCCAGAGACCGTGGGAGCTGCTGGTTCTGTGTGATTCTCCTGGGGCACAGTAAGAAATCCCTGATATTTGGTTTGGGTCAGTCAGGTAGCTGAGCACGAGTTTAATTTGGGGGATTTGTGTCACAGGATCCCAGAGTGGGTTGGGTTGAAAGGGACCTCAGAGATCACCTTGTCCCAAACCCTGGCATGACCTTCAGAGGGGTTTTTGTGGCCCAGCCCGGGCTCCTCGAGGTGCTGCAGGTGCAGAGAGCATGAGCTGTGTTTCTGCTACTTCAGTGATATCTGGGAATTTTGAGAGACCAATTCAGCCACCATATGGGCAGGATAAACTCGATAATGTAATTTTTATGTATTGGAATGATTTTTAAATCTCTGCTCACTCTGAAGCTGGGCTGGCAGTGAGTGAACGTGAGGCTGGTGCCTGGGGCAGCTCATGGGGAGCTCACACCTGGCTGTGCTTGGAGGGACACTGTGGAGTGAGGCTGAAATAAAGGAGCTTTATTGCCTTATGAAACTTATGGAGCAAGGAGAATCGGCACCAAAGAGAGATTTTGGGCAAGTCACCTTGCAAACTTAACGTGCTCCTTTGATTGTGTTTGCAAATGCAGCAGATTTCTCACCCCTCAGGGAGAGTCCTGAGCCCCCAGGGCTGTGAGGGATGAGAAGAAAATCGTGGTTTAATTTGGAGTATTTCCCGTGAGCCCGGCCGTGCTGGGGAGCTGCAGATGCAGAACAGAGCCCTGGAGTTTGTGGGCAGCAAAAGCTGACTTGCATTTTCTCTGTATTGAAGCCATAAACCTTCCCCAGGAGCCTCAGCTCATCCAGTGCTACTTCCCGATGTGAGGAAAATGAATCCACAAACAGCAGAGGTTTCTGTCCAAAAAGGAGCCAGAGGAGTCCTGGAACTTTATCGGAATAAAGGCAGAGCCCATGGGGCATTTCCCCTGGGCTCTCTCAGATTTTGGAGGATTCAGCCTCCTTTTTATCCCAATTTCCTGCCTGTCCCTCCCTCTTTCCCCATGGGCTGAGGGATTGGAGAGGCTCAGACTTTCCAAAAAATGCCTCATACCTGAGATCCCCCTTTAAGGCATAATCTCCCCCCCTGCCCCCGTGTCCTTCCCTTGCATCACTAGAGGAATTCCTTATGGAATTTATAGATCTTCTCAATGTTCCTCTCATCTTCCAATATTCAATTTTATTTATCAGCAGACCTTTGGTTTGTCTGTAAATGCAAATCTCCCTGGTTCCATGCATCAATCAGTGGAATCCCCCCATTGTTTCTTTTATCTCTCAGTGCTGATTTTATCCACTGGCAAGACCCACAGTTTGTTTGTGAAGACAAATTCCTTATTCCTTTCACTGAGCCCTGAGCCTGCCCTGAGCTGCTTTCCCCTTTTATCCAAGGGGTTTGTGCTGGGTCTGATGTGCCCTGGGTGCCCATAGGGTGCCCATAGGGTGCCCATAGGGTGCCCTTTGCTGGGCCCAGGGGTGCAGCCTCCCCTTCTCTCCCCCCCCTGTGCCTCCTGCCCTCCCCCGGGTCACAGAGAGCCTGGAGAGCCTCCCTTCAGCCTGGGTGCTGGGAACAGCCCAGCTTTGATGGTCTTTCTATCAAAGACAGGTTTTAAGTGGTGGTTTTGTTTAAAAAATGCAGTTTAGCGATAAGTAAATCGCTCTCATTTTCTCCTAATGATAGAGTACAGTGATATTGTTAAATTTGCTTTTCCGTTTATACACCATCATTTTGAAATCAGATCTGAAAACATCTTTTACCTTCAAACCTTTATTTTGCCGTCCCTTTGATTCCTGGTTTTCATTATCCGTATCATTTAATTACAAGTAAAGCACTTTGTGACAGAACCTCTGTGAAGGGGGGGTTTTCCAGCAGCTTTGGCATGGGCTCTACTGGAATTTGATTTTTCTCTTCTCAAAGCTTCATTCAGCATTTAAATGCACGAGGGCAGAGTTACCTGCTGCCTGCAGGTGCAGCCTTTATGGGATTTGGTGGGATCAGCTCTGAGTGCCTGGGGCTGCTCGGGGAGGGACAAGGCTTCCCTTCCCTGGGCTCTGCTGGTCCCTCTGTGTCCCCTCTGGGCTCTTCCAACCTTGTCCCAGGTGCCACATTTGCCTTTTTTTTGCTGGCCAAACTCCTGTTCCTGGCCAGGACAGGTGGCAGATGGGTGGCTCTGGGGGCAGAATGAATTCCCAGTGTGCTCACAGCCAGGAGGTTTGGCTGTGTCCTGCAAGGGGTGTGGAGGAGCAAGGGAATCTCCTGCATCCTTTGGCTGCTGCTCATTTCCCCTCTTATTGCATCTCCAGCTTGGTTTATGTCCTTTAAAGGACAGTAAATGTTCTTTAACCCTCCCAGCCACGAAGGGCCCTGAGCTGTGTGAGCAGGGCCCATCTGTGGCCTGTCCTGCAGAGCTCCCTGGAGGGCTCTGTGCTGCAGGACCATCCCAGGGGTGCTGGAGGTGTCACCCTGCCCAGCCTGGCTGGCCCAGCTGCCACCAAACCTGTCCCAGTCCAAGCTCCACGTGAAGGAGGAGCTCTCCATCCCCCTCAGCATCCTCCTGCAGCCTGAACCACGTGCAGCTGACCCTTCGTGTGAGGGGAGGTTGCAGGGTTGCTTTTGGTGCGCAGTTTGTGAGGAAAATGAATCCACAAACAGCAGAGGTTTCTGTCCAAAAAGAGACAGAGGAGTCCTGGAGCTTTATTGGAATAAAGGCAGAGCCCATGGGGCATTTCCCCTGGGCTCGCTCAGGTTTTTGGAGGGCGCAGCCTCCTTTTTATCCCAATTTCCTGCCTGTCCCTCTCTCTTTCCCCATGGGCTGAGGGATTGGAGAGGCTCAGACTGCCCAGAGCACCCAATGCCTGAGACCCCTCTAATGTGTAATTCCCCCCTTTGTCCTTCCCTTGCATCACTCAGTGCAATTCCTTATGGAATTTATGGATCTTCTCATTGTTCCTCTCATTTCTCAATATTCAATTTTATGTATCAGCAGAGCTTTGGTTTGTCTGTAAATGCAAATTTCCCTGGTTCCATTCATCAATCAGTGGAATCCTCCCCATTGTTTCTTTTATCTCTCAGCACTGGTTTTATCCACTGACAAGACCCACAGTTTGTTTGTGAAGACAAATTTCTTATTCCTTTCAAGTTGAAGAAGCAGCAGCAGCGTGGTGGGCTGGGCTTGGCTCTGAGGTTGGCATTTGGAGGTGGGCAGGATGAGGGGTTGGGTGAATATTCCTTGCAGCTCACAGGAAGGCAGATGGATGCTGCAGCCGTGCCCAGGAGCCAGCCTGGGATCCTGCTGCAATCACTGCTGCAGCTTCCCAGGAAATGTGGGCAAGGATGGGGAGATGGAAAGGAAACAGAGAGAACAGAGGAGCTTCAGGAGCTCCGAGGTGGATCTGCTGGGTGGGCAGTGCTGATGATTAAATATCCTCTTGATGCCGGAATGATTTTTATCTTTTCTTTTATATCCCTTTTACACAGTTCTCTGTACCCACAAGTATCAGCAGCACACTTGTAACCCTTCACTGAGTGCTCTGGGAGTGCCCTGCAGGCCCTGAGGCTGAAGAGCCCAGAGCTGCAGAGCCAGGGACACCAAACATTCTGCTGGCTCAGGAAGCCAAGGGCCCCTGGCAGGACAGATTCTGGAAACTCGAGCTGAGCCCAGCCCAGCCCCAGCATTGGGCTCCCTTGTTGGATCTGGGCTGTGCAAAGTCTAGAACTGGTGTGTGTGACTGACGGGGGTGCATTTGCCACGCTGGCACCTGGGGGAAGTGGATGCACCAAACGGGATCCTGATTCAAATCCTGAGGGAAAGACCCCAACCCCTCTCACCGTGTCTGGCTGCATTTTCATAACACCAGGAAAAAGCATCACTCTGGTCCCTTGGGGTGTTGCCATTGATAATTAAACACCCTTGGGTGTTTGTGCACCTCCAGCAGCCCTGGGGGTGCTTAAAGGTGTGGGAAAGAGCTCCTCAGGACTGAGCAGCGTCCCTGGAACAGCCCAGGAGGCAGCAGGAGGGGCTGGGGCTTGGGCTGAGCGTCCCCAGGGGAGGTGACACCCGTGCTGGTGGCACCCTGAGCTCCTGCTCCTGCCCAGGCACTGGGGACACTGAGGGGGTGCTGGAAATGGGAAGGGTCCCTGTGACACCCATGGGACACCCACCTGGGGTGTCGCCTGGGCCTCCTGGCAGGGGATGTGCCAAAGGAGAAAACAACAGCGACACAGGGAGAGATGGTGGCAGCAGAGAACGGGAGAGCAGATGGGATTTGGTTTGCAGGGGAGGGAGGATGTGCCACGGGTTGGGAAGGAGGAAAATCAGAGCTGCCCAGGAGCATTTGGTGGCTGTGCCCAGAGCTGTGCCAGCCCCAGCCCGGGGCTCCATCCTCCTGCAGCCCTGGGAAAGCCCCTTGGTGCAGAGGGCAGGAGGCTCTGGCAGCTCCCTCCTTCCCCATCCGTGCAGAAGGTGGAAGAGACATTGTTTAAAGCATCTGCTCCAGTATTTCTGAAGCTGTTGCTGGATTCCTTCCAGGTGAATCGCAATTGGAAGGTGTTGCAAGTGCCAGATGGAGCAGGGATGTGTAAGGGAGAAGTATGAAAGGCCTGGAATCACAGGCAGTGCCTTTAAAGAGAGCCAGGAGAAGAAAAGCTGAGCAGGCCTTGAGGGGCAGGAACCAAAGAGCTGCTCCTTGGTGGGAAGGAGGGACATGAGAGGAGTGTGACAAAGGATGGAGGCAGCTGCAAGGCACAGCAGAGTGATCTCAGTGCTGCTTCTGCTCTGGCTGTGCCTGGTTTATTGGTCCTGAGCACTGGGCTTCAATTTCAGCCTATTAGCCCTGCTGCAGCTTTGCTGGATGAGAAGAGTGAGAAACAAATCCACTTTTCTGCCTCAGCCCTGGCCTGGGAAGCTCCTCTCCTCATCCTCTCCTTTTCTTCTCCTCATCCTCATCCTCATCCTCATCCTCATCCTCATCCTCATCCTCATCCTC
>JAHLSL010000043.1:795538-806323 GCA_025920805.1 Petroica traversi | reverse complement strand
ATTTGCTGCAGGTTTGGGCTCGGGATGTCCCAGGTGGCAGCCCTGGATGTGGTGGCTCTGCTGTCAGCAGCTCTGCTGTTCCCTGCATTGCAGCCCCTCCCAGATGGTGCTGAACCAACAGTTTATTTTGGGGTTGAGTTCCAGCGAGCCCTAATTCACACCTTCATAAAAAGCACATGCTTGCAGAACCTGTGAGTTCGTTTATCAGGCAGAAATGACGTGAGTGAGGAGCTTCATCCCAGCGTGTGCTGCTGGGAGCAGTCCAGCTTTGCTCTGGCTGGTCTGGAATTCCAAACGAGCCTGGGGGAGAGCTCAAGGCAGGAGATTTATTGGCTTTTTACAGGGAAAGAAAAGGTGGGACTTGCTCTGAAAACCTTTCATATTCTTGGATTGATCCGGTCAGGGAAAGCTGTGCCAGCTCTGGTGCCCAGTTTGTCACGATGGGCTCTGGAGCAGAACCAGATCAGCTGCTCTGGCTGAGCCCAGAATTCTCATTCATTTCATTGGATTTATTAACCTCCAGGTTTTGAGTCAAAGAAAAAATACAAGAAGTTGTTTTTTGTGGCAAAAGAACTTTCAGACTCACAGTTTATTGTGCTCTGGGTTTGTGAGGTCTTCAGAAAAGCCTTTCAAGGGCAATCCTGGATTCCCTCCTTGCATGAGTGATCCTCAAGACAAGCTTTCCACTTCCTTGCTTTTCTGGCTTTTTCTTTTCATAAGACTCATGGAGATTTTGATTTAGAGGAAAAGAAGGGTGGAGGGTGGTTTGGCATGTGTACAGTCACTGATGGACAAAGACAGCCCTGCCATAACAACACCCAGTAATGATTTGAATAAAGAAAAGTTAATTAAAACCACGCGATTCTAAAACTTTATTTTCACATATGTCTGAAAATTTGTAAACACCTCCTAGAGTCAAACTGGCAATAAAGATGTTTATACCAGTGTTTGAAATACAAAATGCAAACCATCCAGCTCCTACCTGTGCTCCTTAACACATAATTGTTATTTATTCCATACATCTATAGATGTATAACTTGGTAGCTTTACATAATCTTCTTCTGGCTGGTGTTAATTGAATTAGTCATGCTTTTGGAATGCTAAAAAGATTTGACTATGGGAATTTCTCTTCAGTTGTGAGTCAACAGTCAATTCTCTAGATTTTGTTTTAGTCAGTGATTCTTTATTAGAATAAACAAGATTACTGGCAGGGGAAATGTTTCCTCTGTTGGTATTAAAGGGAAGGATGGGGAGTGCCAGGGTGAGGAGTGGAGGTGACAGGGCTGGGTTAGATTGGATCTCAGTGATGGGGCACAGAAATTGGGGACACAGTGATGGGGACACAGAAATTTGGGACACAGAAATTGGGGACAAAATGAAGGGTTCCTTTGGCACACAGTGATGGGCACACAGTGATGGCACATCTGGCACTCAGTGATGGGTTCCTTTGGCACACAGTGATGGGCACTCAGTGATGGGCACACAGTGATGAGGACACAGTGATGGCACATTTGGCACTCAGTGATGGCTTCCTTTGGCACTCAGGGCCTTTTGCCAGGTTTATTTCAGGTTTGATCCCCTTTGGCTGCTCTCCTCCCCAGCAGCAGCGCTGGGTGACAGCAGGTGACACTTTGCTCTGCTCTCCCAGTCCCCTGGCTCTGCTCACCTGTGCTGGGCTGTCTGGGGCCGTTTTTGCTCCCCCCAGAGATGGAATGCAGTGATTTCCACAGCCTCAGCATTTGCAGCAGCTCGGGATGGGTGCAGAACAGCAGCTTTTAAACTCTGCAGTAATTTCTTTATTAGGATTCCTTTTGCTGTTGTTTTACATCTCCGCTTGCACAGCTGGTTTGTAGGGCCTGGTTTGCCATCCTTTTCCTCAACACCTCATAAAGAAAAGCTCCCAAGTGTCCGTGGGCTCGGGAGCTGGGTGTCCTGGGGCAGGGAGCTCCTGGTCCTCGTTCCCATCCCGAGTTCGTCACTCCCGTGTCACTGAGGAAATGGGGGCTGTGGAAATGCTGCTGGGCAGAGTGTTCTGGGACTCTGCACGTGCAGCTTTTGTACCTCCTGAAATCAGATGTGACTCAGCCAAATGACCCAGGGGGTTTAGTTGTGACCTGCTGGAGCTGGGAGCAGTGGCCGTGTGCAGGTGCTGCTGAGTCCCAGGGAAAGGCAAGTGAGACAGCCCGAGAGGAAAACAAGAGGTCTGGCATGTGGCAGGGTTAACTCAGGACAATTAAAGGGCAACAGAATAATAGGAAAAAGGCTTGAAATTACTTTGAAGCATCTGCTGTCCTTTCTCCCCACGTTGGGTTCTCCTGCTAAATTGATAAGCATTGACAGGAGAGAGGGAGAAGCTCCAGCTCCTCCCTGGGCCAGCAGTGGCTGCACTGAAGTTCCTGGTGCCATCTGAGTGTAGAGCAGGAAGATTCAAGCCTTGATGTGAAATAATCAGACTCTTCTGCATTGCTGGGCCCTTCTGTTGGAAAAGGAGCAGATCTGTGAGCTTGCCTGGCGAATTGGACAAGTCTGGGACATTTGTTCCAAGTTGATTTTTATAGCTCTGGAAGGACACGACAATCGAGCAAGGCTCAGACATTTCCATTTCTGTTCTCCAGAACCAGTGGGAGGCAGCGGGTGCCTCTGTGCTGGCAGGATTATGTAGGTCAGCCTGGCTCTGGACCTGCTATTAAAAGTGACATTGCCAAAGAGAAATCAACAGGAAATACAAGAAGCTTTGAGTGGGAATATCTCAGGTGCCCAGGCCGTGTTTCATCCCCAAAGTATTCCTGAGGCTTCCCTCACCTCTCCTCCAGACTCTCGACCAAATGCTGGTGCTAAAAATCCCAGTTGCCATTCACCTGGAACAAATAGATGTGTAGGAGCAGCACAAAAATGGATAACTGCTGTAATGCTGATGATTTGCGGGAAATTTCAGTGTGATTTTTGGGAATTATCTTCCATTTCCCTCGATGGTCGGGCTTGGAGGAGCCCTGCAGCCTTTGGAAAGTGTTCTGCCTTTTCTGAAGCCAATCAGGGGATTGGAGATGGGATTGAGCTGTGGGAGGCCCTGGGGCAGCAGGGACAGGATGGATCTGCAGCCCCAGGAGATGGGATCAGGGCAGGGCAGGGCAGCCCCACCTCGTCTGAGATCCACTCATGCCTAAAAGGAGATGCTTGAAGGGAAAGAAGCTAAGAACAGCACTGAAACAATCAAAGAATTGTCAGAAATGCCGGGATTTTTCAGTGTAGCACATCCTGAGCCCCCTGAGTGCTGCTCCCACTCTGCCCCCGGGCTCTCTGCACAATCTGCTCCTGGGACAGAAATCCCTGCTCTGTCCTGTCCTTGGAACGCTGGCTTTGGGCTTTGGGGAGCTCCCAGCTGCTGCTGCTGCCCCTGGTGGGTTTGGAGACAGGAATAACACGTGTCTGGAGCCGAATTTCAGCTGCAAATGCCAAGGGTATTTAACACAGAGAAAGTTTTAACCTTGTGGGGAGCAAAGTGCTGCTGTTGGTTCCCATTCCCTGCTAATGCCAGCTCTGGGCTTCTGCAAAGGCACAGCCAGAGCCTCCTTGGTATTGTCATTTCAGGCCATTTCTGAATGATTTGCTGGTTTTGGGGTTTTTCCCAACGTGACAGATGCTCCAGCTGCAATCAGGCACCACTGTCACACGGCAGGAATGGAGATTTTTAATGAAGCAACAGAAATTCCTGATTTCTATTGGACACGAGCGTTTTCCTTTTGGGGAATGTAGTGTAGGGACGACAACAGTGAATTCCCAATAAACAGCTTTTGTGGTAATGAACACATTAAATCCATTTGGATTTACCACATTTGAAAGCTGCTGTGGCCTCATCATCCTTTGTCCTGATGATTGTGTCTCACATTTGATTTGGATTTGGGAAAAAACAGTTCTTGGAGTGGATGAAAACTTCCATCGAGGGGCAGTTTGAGAAATGCCATCTGTTCTGTGCCATGAATGTGGGTGTGAGTTACCTGCCCAGGCCTGGCTGCCTGCAGAGCTTGGGGACTCTCTCAAGGGCCACAACATTCATTTACAGGCTCCTCATTTCCAGCTTTTCAAAGTTTTACCCCGTGTCATCATCATTGTGCAGCCAGACTTCAGGGAGAGGTTTCTAACGAGCCCCAGGTTCCTGGGGAGCGGTAGAACCCTTTAATTGATGTAAACCTTTAATTGGTGTAACCCTCTTATCGATATAAAGCTTTTATTGGTTTAACCCTTTTATTTGTGGAACCCTTTTATAGGTGTAAACCTTTACTTGGTGTAACCCTTTAATTGGTATAACACTTTTATTGGTGTAAGCCTTTTATTGATATAACCCTTTAATTGGTGTAAACTTTTAATTGGTGTAAACCTTTTATTAGTGTAACTCTTCTATTGGTGTAAACCTTTAATTGGTCTAAAACTTTTATTGGTTTAAACCTTTTATTGGTGTAACCCTTTAATTGGTGTAAACGTTTTAATAGTGTAACTCTTCTATTGGTGCAAACCTTTTACTGGTTTAAGTCTTTTACTTGTTTGACCCTTTAATTGGTGGAACCCTTTTATTGGTGGAACCCGTTAATTGGTGGAACCCTTGCTCTGCTTGGGGCAGCATCAGCTCCAGATGCCAGGGAGGGATGGGAGCATCCAGCCCCTCCCCTACCCCACTGCAGAGATTTAATTATTGTCACACACATCCACAGCCTAACGAGCCCAATTATGGGCACTTCCCATTCCTTTCTCCAATATATTTTTTTTTCCCAGATTTATCTGCCCTGATTTCATGTTGTTCATCCCAATTTACCATGGAAACAGGAGATCCCCGAGTTGTATTTCCAGCACATCTTCTGTCCAGACAGGGTTTGAACTGGCTGCACCAACCACCACTTCTTGGAGAACCTCGAATCAAAATTATGGGTGTTTTGCTATTTAAGTGTGAGATCTCTTTCTGTCAAATAAAGGAAGAAAGAGCCAGAGAGAAAAATTGTCTGCAGAGAATACACTGCAGCCACAATGAAATCCTCCCATGAAATAAGGAGGCACAAGTGGCATCTGCAGTAAAATCTCTGGGAATTTAAGCCATCAAAGCATTCCAGGAGCACGGGGCTGACTCCTGGGAGTCATTTCCAGCTGTTAGCAGCAGGATAATTTCACTTTAGTGCCCATTCCGGCTGGCAGGCAAAAATCCAGATACAGCCACTAGAATTTGGAAGTTACTGCCACCGAATTCAGCCCTTTCACCTTTGACAATCTCAGGATAAATTGGAAGTGATTCAGGGCCTCTCAGGCACGGAGCTGCTCTGGAGCCCGAGCGCTGCAGGAGCTCCCCTTCTCCCAGGAAATGTTTGCCCCACATTTATTAATTTGGTGTGGCACAGAGCTTTTCCTTGTGCTGAGGCTCAGGGCCTGCTCTGAAGTGCTCTGGGAGGGGATGGGATGCCCTGCCCTGTCCCTGCACCCGTCCTTGGGCATTTCATGTGCAAGTGCAGCTCTCTGCTCTGTTTTAGGTGTTAACGATGCCCTCAGCTGTGGCAGGGGAACTCACAGCAGTGAACTCCGTGTTTTGGTAGGTAGAAAGTGTTTCCATTTCTCTTCCAACCATTGGTGAAATGCTTTTATTTCGTTTTGGTAGGTAAAAAGTGTTTCCATTTCTCTTCCAACCATTGGTGAAATGCTTTTATTTAGATTTAAAGAAGCAGCCCTTTGTTTTCTCGTGCTGTAACTGAGATTGCATTGAACTGTGCATCTCTGAGTTGGTGTGTTGGCTGGCTGCTCAATTAGGAGGAATGTTCCATACTAGTAATTAACAAGGATCTACCAAAAAAAAAAAAGACATATCTCCTTGGCAGTGCAGCTTTTCTAGGGGAAATAAAAAATACTGCGTGAAAGGCTGAGGGAGCTGCTCCAGATTTGCTTCCAAGATCTGTAAATCAGGCACAGGATTTACATGTTCTGCTGTTTCAGCTGGAATTCGCCTCCTCCATCAGATTTTTTTTAGCATTTTGTGGATAGTACTAATTAAAATTTATCATCAAACTAACTTCAGCTTTCAGAGTTTTAATAGGACTCTTTTCCCAGTGTCACAGGAATCAAGTTTAAGTTAAAAATCTTTGCTGAGGCACTCAGAGGGAGCTGGGCTCCTCCATGTCTTGGTGTCTTTGGGAGCAGAGAAAATCAGGGTTCTCCATGCGAGGAGGGCTGTGCTGTCCTTTGGGAATCCCAGGGCTGCTGAAGTGGTGCTGCACCACCCCCAGGGTCACCCTGGCTGGGTTTGGGACAGCCCTGGGGCTCCTGGGGACAGCAGCTCCCAGTCTGGTTTGGGGTGGTTGGGAATCCCCATCCCAGGAGAATTTCACTGGGAACAAAAGCACCTCAGTGCTTTTGGGATAAATGTTTCCCAGGGATTTTAATAAGTGCCTGCTGCTGGAGGTTTTGTGTGTCCCAAGGACTCTCCAGGTGAGAGAAACCATCAGCTTGCTGAGGTGGTTTTTTTTTTTTTTGCATTTTCTGCACTCCTGGAATGGAGGAATTTGGGGTCCTGCCCTCCCCTGTGCCATGGGGTTCTCACCCGACCTGGGAGAGCTCCTTCCCCACTCCCTGCCCTTGGGAATTGGCCTTTTCCCAGCTCCTGCCTCTGCCTTCCTCCCGTGCCCTTTTATCCCCAGCCTTGTTCCTCCCCAGGCTTCCCTTCTCATCCCATCTCCCACAATCATCACCTGGCCTGGAACCTCCCCGCTCCCTGCAGCAGCTCCCTCATTAATAATATTTGATTCCTGCTTGTTATCGGCAATATCCCGGGAGATGGCAAGAGAGACTTGTGTGGGAGGGCGCTTTAAAAGCTTATCTTTAGAGCCACGGTGTTTTGTGATTTCAAAATTAAATATGGATTAACGAATGGAGAACTGACACTGTCTGGGGAATCGAGATTGGAGAGGGGGAAAAGAGCATGACTCAACAAATTGCTTTATCACCATCGCGAGGAGCTGTCGGGGAGGATGTGCAGGGACTGCTCCAAGCCCTGACAGCTCCTGCCTCGGCAGCTGTGCACCAACTTCATTAAAAACATTGATTTCCCCCAAAATAAGAACTTTGCAGAACAAATGAAAGCGAGTGGATTAAACGAGGCTCGCTGGAATTTCGTGGATATTCTGGTTTTATCTTTTTGTTTCATGCAGGGGACATTGCTTTGCTCTGAGGGGGCATCTGGAAGGGCAGAAGCCAAATTAGTGACTTGTACATGGAGGTTCTTTTCCAGGAGAGCTCCCCTGGGGATGCAGGGTCTGTTCCATGCCCAGAGTGTGGGCACAGCTCTGGGGGTGAAACAGGGATGTGTCCAGGGCAGGGAACAGAGCTGGGAATGGGCTGGAGAATTCCTGAGGGAGCTGGGAATGGGCTGGAGAATCCCTGAGGGAGCTGGGAATGGGCTGGAGAAATCCTGAGGGAGCTGGAGAAATCCTGAGGTAGCTGGGAAAGGGCTGGAGAATTTCTGAGGGAGCTGGAGAATTTCTGAGGGAGCTGGGAAGGGGCTGGAGAAATCCTGAGGGATCTGGAGAATTCCTGAGGGAGCTGGGAAAGGGCTGGAGAATTTCTGAGGGAGCTGGGAAAGGGCTGGAGAATTCCTGAGGGAGCTGGGAAGGGCTGGAGAATTCCAGAGGAGCTGGGAAGGGGCTGAGCTGGAGCAAAGGAGGCTCAGGGGGGACCTTGTGGCTCTGCACAGTCCCTGACAGGAGGGGGCTCAGGGGGGATTTGGGATCTGACCCCAGGGAACAGGGACAGGAGGAGAGGGAACAGCCCCAGGCTGAGCTGGGGAGGTTTAAGTTGAATATTAGGACAATTCCTCCATGGAAAGGCTTTCAGGCATTGGAAGGGCTGGTGGTGGAGACCCCATCCCTGGAAGGGTTTGAAAGCCACGTGGGGACACGGGGCAGTGGTGGCCTTGGCAGGGCTGGGGAAGGCTTGGGTTCCAGGATTCTGAGCTCTCAGAGATCCCAACCAGCCATGGCCTGCCAGAGCTCTGAGGGTGCCCAGCCCCAGTCCCAGCCCTGGAATGAGCTGCTCTGTGTGTGACAGCCAAGAAAGAGACGTTTACATTGAAAATTCCACGTTTTCTGTTCAAACAGAGGTGGTGGCAAAGCAGCTCCACCACTGTAGGGAGACATGGGATGGCAGAGAGGAATTTAATCAGGGGTGGCTGAGCTGTCTCTTCACTCCCTGTTTTGGAATCAATCTAATCAGGTTCTTTCAATATGCCCTAATGTTGGGAGAAATGATTAATGCAAACCTTGGAAACTGAGATGAACCTTTGAAATTAATTTCAAATATTAAAGGAGTTAATCAAAGTGTTAATTTCCCTCACTCACGGTGCAGTAGTTTTTTGCAGAGTAAAGATAACTTTGGTCATCTTTTCCGACCACAAAATGAATTAAAGATAAAGGAAGTGGATGTCTTATGTGAAATAACAGTTAACATCTGTTTTCTTAGAAGTTACATCGGTTTAATTACTTTTCATTTGTGTAACACTCAGAACTTCATTTAAATTCCTCATGGTCAGACTCCTTTTAAGAGAAAATGTCTTGGCCCTTTATCTCTGCTTCCAGATTGGAGGAGCTGCAGCTCCCAAGGCCAGTCCTGGTGGGATGAGGAGCAGAGGAGATTTCAGTGGGGAGAACAGGCAGAAACCCCTCTGTTTTGGCATTGTTGGCACTCAGATGCCATGGGATGGGATAAATGCCCTGGGATAATGGGCTGCACACTGCAGGGCTGTGCCAGGGGTGCAGTGGGAGATTTGAGCTGCAAATATTAAAAAGGAATTTCATTAAATTGAGACCAGTATGAGGAGTGCCCCACAGCAAGGGAAAGGGGCACATTTAGCGTGTTAATTCTTCCTTACCCTCTTTTTTTTTTTGGCTTCTCTCATTGGTCCTGTGAATCCCAGATTTGCTGGCGCTGCCTTGCCCTATCGAGATTCCCCAGGAAAAGTGTGATAAAACTTCTTTGTGGCATAAAAATTGCTTAAATATTGACTGATTGATTGATTGATTGATTGGAAGCTGTGACCTCCCTTCTGATGCATTGATATTCTGACTGCCCAAAGCTCTTGCTGTACTCTTTTCCCAGTGTCACAGGAATCAAGTTTAAGTTAAAAATTAATTTCCCTGGGTTTCCTTGCTGTAGCTCCGTGCAGCTTCTCCTGCTCTGTCGCAGCTCTGGATGCCCAGTTCATAAAACCAGGACTGCAGCAGGAAGGAAAATGGAGGCTTTAAAGATTGATGGGGTTTTTGGAAGCTTTTAGGGCCATGTGAGCCTTCCTGGAGGGCTGATCCCTGCAGCCTTCCCTGCGCAGTTAAACACTTCGGGCATTCTGAATATTGGCAAATATTTCACAGGTCTCTCAAGCCCAGCACCCAATTAAGAGAATCACTCTGCCTTTAATGGGCTATTCATTGAAAAAAGGCTCTTTAGAAAGCAGTGAGGAGCTTTGTGCTGAGATCGCTCTGCAATAACCACATCCCAGCTCTTTTCCTGGGAGAAGTGAACACGAGTCAGGGACTGGGGCTGGAAGGGACCTTAAATCCCATCCAGTGCCACCCCTCCCAGTGTCCCAGGCTGCTCCCAGCCCTGCCCAGCTTGGTCAGGGATGTCACTGTGTGTCCCTGGCCCAGGTCCCTCTCTCAGCCCCTGTTCCAGGATCCCCAGCTCGCTGTTGGTGCCTGACTGGGATTTCCCGTGGGATTTTCCAAGGGGGCTGAACCCTGCCCTGCCTCCCCAGAGCTTGTCCTGTCCCCTGTGCCTGTCCCAGCCCCTGCCGGCAGAGCCCCATGAAGCTGAGTGGCTCCTGCCCTGCAGGGTTGGGCTTTGTCAGCTGCAGGAGTGGGTTTATTGCACTATATTGCATTTTTAGTGCTCATTTGAGAGAGGGTCATTACGGCTCAGCTGAGGACATTAAGAACATTGCTCCAACCTGAAGGAGATGGGGATGATGAGAACAAGGAAAGACCAAGGAATTATAGAGTTCTGTGTCTCTTTTCCATTCCCTGCCCAAGGGCTGGGGACAGAACCTGTTTCAGCCATTCCCAGCAGGTCCCAAAGCCAGCTGGGACCTACAAAATCCTGGTTTGGTGTCTCAGTCACCCCAGATCTGAGCCAGGGGCCACCCAGAGGGATGGGCACCAGTGTGGCTCTGGTTATTGAGCTTTGCCCAGGGGGTTCAGCTCCCCAGCCCTGTTCTGACCCTCTGTGCCATGTCCTGATCCATTGCTCCCCAGCACAGGGCTCGGGAAGGAGCTTTTCATGCTGTAAATGCTGCTCTCTCCTTGGGTGGAAAAGCCAAGGGAACGTTTTTCTTTCCAAAATTATCTATCAAAGATCACCTCTCCTCCCTCCCCGCTGGGATGGCTCGCTGTGTCCTTGCTGCTCTCTGGCTTTGTCACTCTTTGAAGGGATGAGAGCCTTTGGTGGCCCTGGCAGACACAGCAATGCCATTATCTGTGCAGGCTGAAATGCCCTGCGACTTCTGGAGGAAAAATAGGTTGGGAACACAGGAACACTCCAAACCAGCCTCGGAAAAGCTTCATCATTAGAGATCATTTTGTGCTTGCAGTTGGTAATGATTCCTTACCCAGAGGTGGCATCGTTATTGCTGGGGGTGGAAAATATCCCTGCAGGAGCAGCCCAGCCCTGAGAGGTCATCAGGAACAGCTCCATGAAGAAAGGCCCAGCACTGAGAGCTCCATCAGGAACAGCTCCATGAGGAAAGGCCCAGCACTGAGAGCTCCATCAGGA
>JAHLSL010000043.1:750092-763247 GCA_025920805.1 Petroica traversi | reverse complement strand
CAGCCTTGCCCAGAGCCCAGCCTTGCCCAGAGCCCAGCCTTGCCCAGGACAGGCTTTGGTGGCAGTTCTGGCTTGGTTCAGCTGTCTGTGCAAGGGTACAATGAGCAGATGTGTGATTTTAAAGGGCTTGGTCACTGTTCCATGGAAAGCAGAGCTCTGCTCCCTGCAGCAGGGCTGGGATGCTGAGGTGGGATCCTGCATGCCCTGCTGGGCCCCATCTCCCCCATCTCAGCTGTCCCTGCTGGGGTGCAGCCTTTGCTGCATCAGAGGCACTGCAGGAATGGCAGCAGCTCCCGTGCAAGGCTGGCTCCTAAAAATGCAGCTTCTCCTGCTTGGAGGTGCCTGACAAACACAAACACAAACACAAACACAAACACAAAACAAAAACACAAACACAAACACTTCTCTCCTGGAGGAGCTGATGTGCCTGAAGGAGGGAGAAATGGATCACTCCTGGAGGAGCACAGGTTCCTCTGGGAAATTTGGTGATGCTGCTGCTCCTTCTCCAGGTACACTTAACTCAGCAGGTGCCAGGTTTGTTTTGTTTCATGATCCCATTCCCTGTGAAAACAGAGCTGCATTTTCCTTGGGTGGGCTCAGAGTGAGAAATGAAGTCTTGTTTGAAGCAAGAAACATCCCTGGAGCTCAGGGTTTGGGGACAGGGACAGCCTGGGCGTCAGAGCTGGGGGAGCCTTTGCTGGCAGGGACAGGGACAGGGCAGGGACAGGGACAGGGACAGGGACAGGGACAGGGACACAGGGACAGGGATGGGACAGGGACAGGGCAGGGACAGGGACAGGGACAGGGACAGGGACAGGGACAGGGACACAGGGACAGGACAGGGACAGGGACAGGACAGGGACAGGACAGGGACCCCAATGTCACTGGCACAGACAGCATGGAACTTCCACACTGCAATCCTTTTTTCCCCACAAATAAAGGTACCTTGAGTAACTCTGTAATCCTCTGTGCAATTCATGCAGAACCTGCTCACTTCAACACCTCCCGAATCTGTTTGGGCTCAGACTAATCAATTCACATGCCATAAACATCTCTGTTAGGGAATTTGGAAATAAATGTTATGAATAGTGAGCTGGTGAAGAGAGTAATTAACTGTCTAACCTGCTGGCAAGAGACCTGGCTGTACCTGCCTTTTTCTGATAAAATATTCCAATTGGAATCAGACCCAAGCACCTCTTCAGTGATGTTTGTGGCTCAGGAATACTCTGCCAACAGATGGTATTTTTCTAAAATAACATGTTCAAATTGATTCCTGTTTGTTGTTTTCTTGGGTTGGTTGCTGGGTTTGGGGATTTCTCTTTGGAGCAGGATGTGTTCACAGAAGATGGGGTTTGTGTTTCTGGCACTGTTGGGTGCTGTCCCTGCAAGTGACACTGGGGGACAGGTGGTGACAGTGCCACTCCCAGGGATGGGGGGTCTGGGTTTATGGGATTTCTCTCCCATCATTAATGCTGCATGCTGACAATCCTGCTCACAGGGATGGGGGGTCTGGGTTTATGGGAATTGTTCCCAGCATTAATGCTGGGTGCTGATATCCCACTCACGGGGATGGGTTTATGGGAATTATTCCCAGTGTTAATGCTGGGTGCTGATATCCCACTCACAGGGATGGGTTTATGGGAATTATTCCCAGTGTTAATGCTGGGTGCTGATATCCCACTCACAGGGATGGGGGGTCTGGGTTCATGGGGGTTATTTCCCAGCATTGATGCTGCTCAGAAGGAGCTGCAGCCTGTTCAGCCCTTGGCAAAGCTGGGCCTTTCTGAGCTCAGCTCAGCAGCCAAAGTGTCTGAGGAATTGAAATAACCCCTAGAACTCGTCCCAGTGCCATGTTCAGCCCCCTGGCCAGCGAGGCACAGCCCTGCTGTGCTGCACTGATGGATGTTGTTTATTTTGTCCCCTCATTAAACCCTGCAATCTCTCACTGCTCGTGTCAGCCACGGCCGCCACAAACACCTTTAATTATCTTAACTTGCAGAATTAACTTGCAGCCGAGTGGAAGGGAATTTTTCAAACCACTGGCCCGCTGAATGTCCATATGCTGATTCCTCTCTGCTCCAGGAGGGCTGAACTCTGCAGGTCCTGCACGAGCAGTGACTGCAGCTGCACTGGGAGTGCCTGGGGATGGCACTGGGATGTGTTTGGGGCATTTGGAAAGGGATTTTTCAGTCAGGGCTCGGCCTCAGAACAGCTGGTGGGAGCCGGCTGGGTCAGGCAGGAGCTGCTCTCGGCCAGGCCAGGCTTCCCAGGCTTTGTGCTGAGCCACAACAGCAAGGCAATGGTTCAATCTCAGCCCTCACTGTGCAAACGGGCTCAGCTCGGGGCTGGGGATGGGAAATGTCATTTGCTCTCTGTCCCTGACCCGCTTGGCACAGAAACAGCACCGGGAGTGCAGCCTGGGCAGGCTGAGGAGCTCAGCTCCATCAGCAGAGCAGGGCTGGGAATGGCTGAGATGCCTTTCCTGGTGCTGGGAATGGAGCAGACACGGTGAGAGGTTGGGGGGCGTTAGCTCGGGGTTTAATCAGGATCCTGTTGGGTGTCACCTGCCCCAGGTGACACAATGCACACACCCAGCAGTCACACACACAAGGGACAGCCCTCACACAGCCCAGATCCAACAAGGGAGCCCAATGCTGGGGCTGGGCTGGGCTCAGCTCGACTTTCCAGAATCTGTCCTGCCAGGGGCCCTTGGCTTCCTGAGCCAGCAGAATGTTTGGTGTCCCTGGCTCTGCAGCTCTGGGCTCTTCAGCCTCAGGGCCTGCAGGGCACTCACAGAACACTGAGCACCAGGCTCAGGGAAGGGTCACAGCTCTGCTGGTGCTGTGGGTGCACAGAGCTGGGGAAAAGGGATGGAAAAGAAAAGGAAAAAATCATTCTGGCATCAGTTTTAGGTCTGAGTGTCACAGGGACAAGTGTTTGTGGGGTTATAAATGCTGGGGGAAAGCAGAGCCTGAGATGGATCACACACGAGCTCAAAGACAGGACAAAACCGGAGCATAAGGAGCTCATGAAAGCTCTAATGGCAGGAAAATGATGTAGCAGGAGACTTGCCTTGAGATTTTGCTTTGTCTTGTGTTGTTCCCTCTGGTGCCCACGAGCCTGCGGGCAGACACACTCTGAGAATGAGTTATGCAAGAAATGGGAGTTAAAAAATAAATCACCCAGTCTTCAAAAGAGGGGCTGGTTCTGCGCCCACACATCCCTCTGCACAGCCTTTGTGAGAGGCTAATGTGGTTCTGTCAGCAAATATATTCACGAGCAAATGCTTTGCTGGGATATTTTATGGCTAATGAACATGTTTGGTTGCTTTTGGCAGGAGTAACAATGTCAGTTTGTGTGTTATTGAGGGTGCAATATCCTTTATTTAATATCTTCAGTGACAGATGTGCTTTGCTGTGTTTGGAGAAGCTCACCCAGCTCTGGAGAGCTCTGGAGAGCAGAGAATTTCAGCTCCTGAGCTCCCAGGGACGTGGGGCACAGCAGCATCCCCAGCACAGAGCACTGGGCATTTCAGTGCCAGCCCAGGGAGCTCAGCCACAACCCCTGGGGCACCTCTGTCACCCCCTGGAGCTCCTGCCCAGCCCCTGGGGCACCTCTGTCACCCTCTGGAGCTCCTGCCCAGCCCCTGGGGCACCCCTGTCACCCTCTGGAGCTCCTGCCCAGCCCCTGGGGCACCTCTGTCACCCTCTGGAGCTCCTGCCCAGCCCCTGGGGCACCCCTGTCACCCTCTGGGATCATCTCCAGGGCCGTGGAGGTGGCAGCAGAACCTGGGTTTGTGTCTGTGCCTTATCCTTGCCCTGGCAAAAGAGGTTGGATGGAAAATATTCTCTGTTTTCTGTGAGTGGGGACGTGTGGGTGATGCTGTGGGCCAGGACAAGGCTCTGCAGGGCAGGGAGAACCCAAGAAGTGCCTGCAAATCAATGATTGGCTTTGTGCCTCTGCAGCAAAGGCACTTTTGCTCTTTCCCTTGCAAGGCAGGTGAGATTTCCCTCTGGCCAGAGCAGGGTTTGTGTCTGGACAGGCCGGGGCTCACCTGGGCTGTTCCTGCCTTTGGGCTCTCCTTCCTCAGCAGTTTTTGTGTGTGTGCTGTGGCAGGAGGGGGTGCTGGCTGTCCCTGTCCCTGCATTCCCTGCCCTGGGGCATTCCCTGCCCTGGGGCATTCCCTGCCCTGGGGCATTCCCTGCCATGGGGCACTCAGCAGGGTTTCAGCTCGGGGACCTCCCCTGCCCGAGGTTCTGGTGGCACAGCAGGGGCTGGCACCTTCCAGCAGTGCCCAGAGCCCTGTGACAATTAACAGCAGCCAAAACTCGCTGCTTTGTCAATTTTTGTGGCTCAAATTTGCAAGTGAACTCCTTTAATAAACTGTATTAACAGCTATGGGACCTCTTGGCCCAGAGCTGCTTCTGCAGAGCCCAAACATAGCCCAGCTGTGCTTTGCAAAATGGAATTTTGGTCCCAGGCAGATGCCAGAGCCAAGGGTGGCAGGGTAGAAATAATGACAGATGTGCCATATTGTGCCTGTTTGCTTTAGGGAGGAGAGAGAAATCCCACCAGGGGTGATTGAAAGCTCTGCTCACATCAGGCCCTGGGAGCAGTCTCGGGGTTTCCAGCATTTAAACAAAGCTTAAATGTTCCTGTCAGGCCAGGTACTGGGTGGGTCAGAAATAATCGCTGTTTGAATGCCCCAATGCTGATTTCTGGAGGAAATGGCCGTGCCTGGTGGCAGGACTGGAATATCAGATGTGGAATGTGGGATTTAATGGGTCTCCAGCTAATTGTTCACATGATGGACAATAATGGCCCCGAATAAACAGCTGCAAAGGGTCTTTAGTCTGCTCTGCAATGACTTGAGGGAAGCCTTTATTTGCTTTGTTTTCCTGTTTTATTTGGGTTTTCTTCCACTAAACTGGAAACGTTCATTTCATGAAAATGCTGCTGAAATGGTTCCCATGGAACATCCCTGTTTGTTTGTTAATCCCTCTTTACCTGGGAGGGGCTGGCAGTGAGCAGCTGCTCCAGCTGGGATCAGGTGTTTTATTCTGCTTTGGCAATGCCCAAACTTTGACTGAGAAAAGGTTGCACAGACCCCTCCCTTTGCAAGGCCCTTTTCCTCCCAAAAAATGCAGCTGCAAGGGGCGCTCCAGGCTTTTCTCCTCGCCTGCAATGGGAGGTTTGAGCTCAGCCCAGCCCCTCTCCCCACTGCAGCTTCCCACACAGAGGGAATTATTCCCCTGTTTGTGGGAAGGAAATTCCCCGTCCTAGGAGGCAGCTGCTCCCCTGGGAGTGTGTGAAAATCCTTGATTTTCTGTGCACATCTGCAGTTCTTCCAGAGCCTGACTGACTGAGCATGACCTGAGCAGGATAATTTAATATTATCAGTATTATTAATACCACTGCAGCAATCTAATTAGGGCCTGAATGAGCTGGGTACTGAATTTCCCTCGGAATTTTGTGTTTCTTTCATCTCCCTTCCCTGCCCTGTGTTGTCATGCCTTGCGCAGGAGTTGTGATGAGGAAATTGCTGTCCCATTGATGCTGAGGCTTCAGAGAGGGAAAACCAGCACCAAATAATTTGTCTGGGGAATGCTGGGCTTTGACTCAGCTGGGGAATCAGGAGGACAAAGAAATGCCAGCATTTCTGAGCTGGCAGGCACTGGGAGAGAAATGCTCTCCCAACCACACACAGTGCCTGGTTCCCTCTCCTCACTGCCCTTTCCTGTGTGTTGGCTTTGCCAGAAGCAGAACTTCACAATCACAAATAACAGCAAAAAATAAGAATTTATTGGCTCGTAAGAGAGATAAACAAAGATAAAGGGCCAATCCCTTCCTCAAAGCTTAGATGAGGTCGACTTGTGGCTGTGCAGTGAAAAATAGTTCTGAGAAGGAGTTTCCAGGAGCAAATCCAGAATTCCTGGATTTGTTCTGGATGTGCCACTGCCACCCAGGCTGGTCCTTGAGGACTCAGAGCTGCCAGGGTGGGCTCTGTGTTTGGTTTCAGCTGCTGTGCCCTGGTGCTGGGCTGGGCTCCTTGGCTTGGGGCTTTCCTGCCACCCTGCACAGTAAAACCTCTGCTGTCCTGAGCAGCTGGGGCTGCCCTGGATCCCTGGCAGTGCCCAGGCCAGGCTGGACAGGGCTGGGAGCAGCCTGGGACAGTGGAATTGTCCCTGCCCAGCAACTGGCTGGGCTTTAATGTCCAAACCAGTTTGGGGCTCTGTGATGATTCAGATTTTGCCTCATTCTAAGCCACTTCAGGATAAAAAATGGCCTTGGATTAGCTCTGTTTCAGAAGACAGTTTTGCCCTAACCTATCCATTTAAAGAGACAAGAACTGTGTGTTATAAATGCACATTTGGAGGCACATGCTCTTTTTTTCAATTAAAAAAATATTATGCAGGGACTGCAGGATGAATTCTGAAGATGCATGGTCCACCCCCTTCCATTAGTGAGAAGATAACACAAAGCTGTAGGCAGATACAAAAGCATTAAAATAATTAATTTTCCATTTTATTGTGTGTCAACAGAAATGTATAATAATAAGCATTTTTGCAAAAAATCGTGGATTAAGCATTTTTCTCTAGATCAGTGGTGTGCTGGAAATGTCCTTGCTTTAATGTAGAACAAATGGCCCTTGGATCTCATTACAGAGGGAGTTCAGAGTGCTCAGAGGGACTCTCAGGGCTGCTGGGCTATTGCAGGTAGGGCTGATAAAATAAAAATTAAGCATAAGACAAAGGAAGAGTAGAAATGAAAGAGGGGAATAAATGAGGGTTAAGAATTGCTGATTGGGAGAGCACCAAAGAGGAATTGCAAGGTGAGAACACCAAAGAGGAGTGCAGAGCTGGCTCAGGGCTGGGCTCAGGGGCCACCTCAGAGGCTCTGTGACTCTGGGGGGCTGCACAGAAAATCAAGGATTTTCACACCCCCAGGGGAGCAGCTGCCTCCCAGGACAGGGAATTTCCTTCCCACAAACAGGGGAATAAATCCCTCTGTGTGGGAAGCTGCAGTGGGGAGAGGGGACTTAGCCCAGGTGGAGCTCCAGGCTGGGCTGAGCTCAAACCTCCCATTGCAGGAGATGAGAAAAGCCTGGACTGCCCCTCGCAGCTGCATTTTTGGGAGGAAAAGGACAAGATGTGGCCTTGCAAAGGGAGAGGTCTGTACAGCTGAGCCCTGGGGGGCAGGAGTGGGACAGGAGGGGCCTCTCCCTAATCCTGCTGGAAGGGAAATGAGCTTTTCTGACTGGAGGAAAACACAACTGAAGGTCTGACCCCCAGTCCCCGTGCAGCACTGGTGCCCAGCCCCAGGGCCCTGGGGTGCCTCTGGGTGGGCCTGGCAGCATTCCTGGGGTGCCCAGGCTGTCCCTGAGCCCCTCTCACGGAGCAGCAGTGGGAGCTGTGCCTGTGCCTTGCAGCAGCTCGAAGGAGCCTCCTTTCCCACAGCTCCCACAGCTCCTGGCACCGCGGGCTCCCTGCCCACGCCAGGGCTTCCCAGGAGCTGTCACTGCTCTAATGAGAGGCAGAGCTGGAGCTGAGCAGCCCTGGGTGACACTGATCCTGGGGGCATTTGCCTCATTACCCAGGATCTGAACCAGCAGGTGGGAAGATGAGGCTCTGGCGTGACGGGAGTGGCGTCACCGGCGTTTGACATTTGGGATTTGTGCTGACGAGGAGAATTGCAGGTGCTTTTTGGCTGGGAGCCTTTGAGACGTGATGAGTTCCTATCATTTTCAAGTGGGAAGTTGTGATTTGCCTGTTCAGTGTGTTTTTAAGGACAAGGCTCCGTGGTTGCTGTGCCAGGAGGGCAGGAAGTAGACAGGAGAAACCAGGACAAAATACGTGTGGTGACATTTAACTTCTGTTCATGTGGGAGAAGCACTGGGGTGATTCAAGGAAATTAAAGCAGTTCCAGTGTGAGTGAAACACCACGTTGGGCAGGCACTGAGAGCTCTGCATCCTTTTGGCACTCTGGCTTATCATCATCACTGTTATATCTCCTGGAGGGATTTCAGTTGATATTTTGCAGGGGACTCTGCCGAGGTTGTGTTATTGACACATTCTTAGCTTAAAACCATTATCGTGCTAAATCCCGGGATTTTAAAACTAATTACAAGACATTAATAGCTGAGCCTAAAGAGCTAAGTCATGCAAATATTGCTGTCTGCAAAGTGGAATATACACAAACGTCTGAAGTGCTGAGGTAGGAGCTGCAGGCTGGAGGTGCAATAAATCTGAGCCCAGTCCTCGCCGCCGGGCTCTGTGTGTCCCTGAAATTAATGGCACCATCATTATGGAAGTGCTATCAGGGAACGTGGCTATTTTCTTCCCTGAGTAGGTTAATTACCACTAATGTAATTATTTTCGTACTGATTTTTATTTTAATCAAACATTGCACGAAACAATTAAGTTCAGAACAAATGGCTTATTATGGAAATGTTTGTGGCGGAGGGAAGCAAAGCAGCAATGTTTGAATTATACGCAGATATTGAGTTACTTTATTCATTAAAATGAACAATTACATTAGGCCTTGTGAGACAGCCTAAGCATTTCTTGTTAATGTTCGTTCTATAGTGAGCATAATGAGAATATATTTTGTGGGTGGATCCGAGCCCTCCAGCTCGAGGCATTCAGGGCTGGGGGATGTGTGGGAGCAGGGCCAAAATCTACCCCAAATCTGCCAGGACTGCAGGGCAGGGGCTCCTGGTGTCCCTGGGCACTGCCCTGGCCAGGGCTGAGTCCAAGGTGTGACACTTGGCTCTCTGTGGGTGCCATGTCTGGCTGTGCTCTTAGTTTGGGGAGAATAAATTCCCTTATTCCCTGCTCTACCAAGGAGCTGCCATGACATTTTCCCAAATTTTGGGCTCAGCCCTGGCTGCCCTCAGTGCCCCTCTCTCTGCTGGCCCTGCCCTGTGTGTCCCTGCAGCGAGGGGGTCCCAGGGACACCTCCGGGTCCCCTGCTGGCTCCCACAGCCCTGGGCTCAGCCTCTTGTTATTCCTGTGTCAGATGGAGGCAGAGTGGGAATGGATTTCCTGGCTCCTGGGGCTGCCAGTGAGAGCAAAGCTCCATTTCTCAGTGCAATTAAATGAGGCTGTGTTTCCCTTTATCAGCAGCACTCTTGCAAGCTGCACACCTCCAGCTCAGCGCAGTGGCAGAAAGGAGTTCATGGATCTTTTCTCTTCCCCAGAATGCTGAAGGTTAATGAAGTTCCCAGGCAGTGGCAGACCTCTGGAATATCTCTTATTGAGGGATTATTTTTGCAGCATTCACAGAGAGACTCTTGGTGCTCCAGTGTTAGAGCAGAGTGTGACTTCAGGGCTTGGTGTTTTCACAAATATAAAATGAAGATGCTACAGGGTCTGTTTTGATTTAAATTAGGGATGTGCAACTTAGTCCTTCAATTTAAGGCTTGCCCACCCAAGTCCTCCTCTCTACATGGAAAATTGAGGCAGCTGATTCAAGAAACTCATCTGAGAATTCTGACTTGTAGGGAAAATCATGGAGCTTGCCAGCATTTAAGTGACCTAAAGAAAACGATCTGGAATTTTGTTTTTAATAACAGTTATTCACATCTGTCCCAGGGGATCAGGTTTTATGTTTGAAAAGGCACACAAAATGTCAATAACACACCCATAACAAACCCAGAGCTGCTGCTGGAGCCACTGAGGGGCTGCTGGGCTGGGAGCTGGTGCTGGGAATGCCAGACCCTTCCCAGTCCTCCAGCCTGGACTCCAGACTGGGGCTCCAGGGCTGAGCCTTCCTGGTTGCTGGGAGCTGGAGAGCGGCTTTAGTCGGGCACAGTTTGAAATGATTTGTGAGTCTAATTTTCCACAGCACTTGGGAGCCTTTGTCGCATACCTTGGAGTTCAGGATTCTCCAGGCTGCAGAGCAAGTGAGACTTTCCATGTATTTAATATAATCATTTATCATTTGCATTCCCAGAAGCACATGTGGTATTTCAAAAGCTGAATGTGACTTTGAGATGAAATATTGTCTCATTACTGCGTTTTTCAGTGATGACCACTTTCTGTGTCCTTCATATTTCTTACCTGGCTGGTAGAGCAGACCTTCCCCCATTCCCACTGATCCCACACCCTACAGAAAACACATTCCCCCATTCCCACTGATCCCACACCCCATAGAAAACACATTCCCCCGTTCCCACTGATCCCACACCCCATAGAAAACACATTTCCACCTCACTTCAAACCTTCCCCTGGTCTGGAGCAGTTCCAGGGAGGGAGATCTTTGCTCTGTCTCGGTAAGAAGCCCCAAAGTTTGTGGAAAGCAGCCTTGCAAATGTCTGTCCTGCCTTCCCTCAAGGACTTCAATGCTCTTATTAATTTTCATTTGCCTCTCCTGGTTTATCTGGGGTTGTGTGTCGTTCCATCAGAATTCACTGCAAATGGAAATGAGAAATGGGGGCAGGGAACACAGTTAGGGACCAGAGCCCCACAGAGGCACCAGTGTGGAGTTCCAGGACTCTGCCACGTGGGAGCTTTATCCAGCTGGGGTTTGTGAGCTGGGGTTCCCCTGGGTGCCCCCCTTCATTCCCAGCTTGTGCCTGTGGCACCCACAGGTAACCCTGAGGCTGCTTGTGTCCCTGTCCCACAGAGATGGCAGTGGGGAGGAGGGGTTTGTGCTGTGCCCCCCTCGGTGTGCAGCCAGCCCTAAACCAAACCTAAACCAGCTCTAACCCAGCCCTAATCCTGAGCCTGTTTGTGTCCTGTCCCACAGAGATGAAGTGAGGAGAAGGGGTGTGCTGTGCCCCCCTCGGTGTGCAGCCAGCCCTGAGCCAGGCCTAACCCAGCCCTAACCCAGCCCTAAGCCAGGCCTAACCCGAGGCTGTTTGTTGCCTGTCCCGCAGATGGAGGAGATGCAGTGGGGCGGGGGCGTGCGCGCCGTGCCCCCCTCGGTGTGCAGCCAGCCGTGCCGGCCGGGCGAGAGGAAGAAGATGGTGAAGGGGATGCCGTGCTGCTGGCACTGCGAGCTCTGTGACGGGTACCAGTACCAGGCCGACGAGGTCACCTGCCTGCTCTGCTCCTACAACGAGCGGCCCAACGAGAACCGCACTGGCTGCCGCTCCATCCCCATCATCAAGCTGGAGTGGCACTCGCCCTGGGCCGTCATCCCCGTCTTCCTGGCCATGCTGGGCATCGTGGCCACCATCTTTGTGGTGGCCACGTTCATCCGCTACAACGACACGCCCATCGTGCGGGCGTCGGGCCGCGAGCTCAGCTACGTGCTGCTCACGGGCATCTTCCTCTGCTACATCATCACCTTCCTGATGATCGCCAAGCCCGACGTGGCCGTGTGCTCCTTCCGCAGGATCTTCCTGGGGCTGGGCATGTGCATCAGCTACGCCGCGCTGCTCACCAAGACCAACCGCATCTACCGCATCTTCGAGCAGGGCAAGAAGTCGGTGACGGCGCCGCGGCTCATCAGCCCCACCTCGCAGCTGGCCATCACCTCCAGCCTCATCTCTGTGCAGCTGCTGGGCGTCTTCATTTGGTTCGCCGTCGACCCGCCCAACATCATCGTGGATTACGATGAGCAGAAAACTATGAACCCCGACCAGGCCAGAGGAGTGCTCAAATGTGACATTACGGATCTACAAATCATTTGTTCCTTGGGTTATAGCATTCTGCTCATGGTGACGTGCACTGTCTATGCCATCAAGACTCGGGGGGTCCCAGAGAATTTTAATGAAGCCAAACCCATTGGATTCACTATGTACACTACCTGTATAGTATGGCTTGCCTTCATTCCAATATTTTTTGGCACTGCCCAGTCAGCCGAAAAGGTAGGTGAGAGTGCGCAGGTGTCTCAGGATTCTCGGTGGTTGTGACGACGTGGATTTCCAGCTGAGCTCTGCAGTCAGCTCATTCCTGCCTCACGGGCAATCTATGGCACTGTTTTCCTTCCCCGTTTAGCTCGTGGGCCATTCATTTGATAAACTGGCAAATGATCAATAGCAATCACATTAGCTATTAGTTTTATTGTTGCATCTATTTCAATTGTTGCTTTGCAGGAGGATAAGTGGGAATTAGCTGTCATATTATCCACAAAGAGGCATCTCCCAACTAAATCATTTTGAATACAAGATGTAAGCAGGAAAACCGTCAAAAAAATGCTCAGGTGCCTCCTGTGCCTGTGGACGTGAGCCCTGGGGCAGGGTGGAGTCTGCTGAGTGCTCTGCTCACAAACAGCCCCAGGACACGTTTACACCGCGGTGTGAAGGGCCTGTCCTGAGCTCCCGCGGCTCCAGCTGCTGCTCCATGATGCACATTCCCTTCTATTTCCCCCTGGAGAAAAGCTGTCGTTTCAGAGGGGTTTGGTAAAGCCCAGCATTTAGAGAGCAGTGGCGGTGCTGGGCTGTCCTGAGCTGCTGTCAGTCTGTCCTACCCCTCCAGCCCACCCCAGGCTGGAGGAAGCGGCTCCACATCCTTGCCTGTGTGTGCTCCCGAATCCAGGCATCCCTCACCTGCCCCGAATGCTCCCCAGCCCCTGCATGGATGTGGCAGCATGCTGTTATCCCAGATCCTGAACCCAGCTCACCCAGGAAAGAGCTTTGGCTTCTTGGTCCTTTTTGTCACCTCTATCTTAATTTTCCATTTGTTCTCGAGCACAGAACTGGGGCAGGCTCAGTGCTGTGCATGGAATTATTGTCTTTTTAATGGGTGAAAAATCTCAGACCCCGCTGAATTTGAAAAGGAAGCAGTGGCTAAACCTGGGGGCTGCTGAGGTGCAGCTGCAGGAACACAACGGGGTCATTGGGACAGGTCTGGAGCCATTGGGACAGGTCTGGGTTCACTGGGACAGGACTGGGGTCATGGGGACAGGTCTGGGGTCACTGGGGCAGGTCTGGGGTCATGGGGACAGGTCTGGGGTCATTGGGGCAGGACTAGAGTCATGGGGACAGGACTGGGGTCATGGGGACAGGTCTGGGGTCATGGGGACAGGTCCATCCCATGGGCTGGAGGCTGCTCTGTCCTGTCCAGCAAAGCCCCCAGTGTGACACCCCAGAGCAGTGGCTGTGTCCCTGTGTCCCTGTGTCCCTGTGTCCCTGTGTCCCTGTGTCTCTGTCCCTGTGTCCCTGTGTCCCTGTGTCCCTGTGTCTCTGTCCCTGTCCCTGTGTCCCTG
>JAHLSL010000043.1:730552-740805 GCA_025920805.1 Petroica traversi | reverse complement strand
GTGCATGGAATGTGAGTGTGCGCATGGAATAGGAGTGTGTGCATGGAATGTGAGTGTGCACATGGAACACCAGAGTGTGTGCATGGAATGTGAGTGTGTGCATGGAACACCAGAGTGTGCATGAAACACCAGTGTGTGTATGAAACACCAGAGTGTGCATGAAACACCAGTGTGTGTATGAAACACCGGAGTGTGCACGAAACACCAGAGTGTGTATGAAATACAAGTGTGCACATGAAACACGAGTGTGTGTATGAAACACCAGAGTGTGTATGAAATACAAGTGTGCACATGAAACACGAGTGTGTGTATGAAACACCAGAGTGTGTATGAAATACAAGTGTGCACATGAAACACCAGTGTGTGTATGAAACACCAGGGTGTGTATGAAATACAAGTGTGTGCATGAAATATGAGTGTGCACATGAAGTACAAATGTGTGCATGAAACACCAGTGTGTGCCTGAAGTACAAATGTGCCCAGGAAACACCAGTGTGCCCATGGAATGCAGGTGTGCCCATGAAGCAGAGAAATGAATTCATCCCAGAAATGAATTCCCTGGAGTGGCCAGAGGACACTGATGGCTCCTGCACGGTGTCCCCAGCTGGTGACAGCAGTGACTCCCCTGTGGGGCTGTGCAGCTCCTCACTGCAGCTGCACAGATCCAAAGGGTGCAGGCTCAGAAAGGTGTCCCAGTGAAGCTCTGGCTCCCAGCTGTGCAGGGGAATAAGTTTTGTTCTTCTGCAAAGGCCAGAGAGTTTCAGTTTGGATGGGGGAAGCTTTGGGGGAGTTTTTGTAAGCTCGGTGTGTCAGGAGATGGAGGATGTTCAGTTGCTGAGGCAGGTGGAGACAAAGGGAATTTATGAACTGGAGTGTCTCAGAAAAAGAGCAGTTTGATCTCAGGGAAAGCCTTCCAAGTGGGCCAGACTGGCTGGATATAAATCAAACATTCATAGGGCTGCAGCAGGGGAGGCAGAATTGGAGAGAAAGGACAGAAAAAGGCATTGAAGCTTGCACTGTAAGATGAACCTTCTGCAGGGATCTCTGCCCTGAAATAGCTGGGCTTTCATGGTGGCAGGACTGCAGAAGGACAGCTCGGGAGAGCCTGGCTGGGATGGCACTCGATTGAAGCTCAGTTTGAACCCAGCCAGAGCAGGAGAAGCCCTGTCCTGGGGCTGCCTTGCACTGCTGGCCTGGATCAACCCCTCTGCAAGCCTGGCTTAAGGCTTGGCTTGTTCTTGTGCTGTGTTTTCTCAGTGCTACTGTGCGTGATGGGGAACTCTAACAATGCTTATATTTATGCTGGATTATGGATTTCATTTTGCAGGACCTGAATACCTTAAGTGAGAGGGCTGCTTGCTGGGGCAACAAAACAAAATTGCAACCCCCAGCCTGGTTTGAGCCCGAGCGGAGAGAGAACCATCGGGGTATTTGTGCCTCTCCTTTGCAGGCCAGGAATAATTTTGGCAGCATTTTCAGCGCTGCCAAGGCAAAGCTGCAGCTCCCAGGGGCTGAGTTCCCATTGCCATGACAACCTGGGCACATCCAGGAGCTGCTCCAGGAGCTGCTCTGGCTGTGAGCCCGGCCTGGCAGTGCCCTGGCCCCCGGCCCAGGAGCCCCCTGTGCCACCCCCACCCCGTTACCTGCCCTGCCCACGCTGACGGGGGGTCCTGGGGGTCCCAGAGCCAGCCTGAGAGCCTGAGGGGCTTGCAGGAGCTCCTGCTGATGGGTTTCCATGCTGCTGTTCCTCAGGGGATGCTCCCTGCCTTGCCTTTCTTGTGCAGCTTCCAAAAGGCTCCACGTGGCTCCGTGCAGAGCAGTGTTTGGTCCTGTGCCGTGTGTCCCTGTGGGTTATGGCAGGGAATATGGAATGGCAGAGTCAGCTCCTTCCCAGTGCCCTCAGAACCCTGCCCTGTGCAGGGGGAAGCTGTTCCCCCTTGTCCTGGCACTGCAGGTTCCTCCCCAGGCTTTGGGGATTTTTATTCCAGGGAAAGGCACCTCTCTGTAGTGTGGGAAGACAGAGGAACCCAAAAGTGACTGCAGGTTTTTTAAGGCAACCTGAACATCACTGCAGGTTTTCCAAAGAAACCTGAACATCACTGCAGGTTCTCGTGTCTGGAGCACTCAATGCCAGCACCTCTTTTGCTCTGATGGAGACCTCTTGGAAGAGCCTTTAATTCCTCAGCCTGGTGATCAGAGAGGTTTCCCTGAACCTTACGTGACCAGCATGAGGTAAAGCACGTAAAGTTGTTGGTTTTTTAAAAACCTTTTTGTTCTTTGGGATTTTCTAACTGTTTCTTATCTCCACTTCTCCTGGATGACTGCAAGGTGAAATTCCAGAGCACTGGGTGGTTTCTCAGCGTGCCAGACCCCTCAGCACTGGTTTATTATGCATGAGCATTTCTGAAGGCCATCACATTCTGAGTTGCCCATTTCCTTGCCCATCTGTGTTTTTTCCTACACGCACATTAACCTGCACTTTGTTTGTCCGTGTATAATCAATACTTCCACTGATATTCCTCGTGCTCCTTCCTCCATCTCAGGTAAATGGAATTGTCTTAAAATCGTCTGACCTGAGTTTATTTTCTGTTCTGGAGTGCTTCAATAATTTAAGAAAAAATTGTGAGCTTTGCCTGGTGTTCACTGAGCATTTCTTTGGTAAGGAAGGAGTGTGTGGGTGTGGGGAGGTGCCTGGGCTCCGTCCTTAAAAGCAATAATTGATCCCGGGAGCATTTCTAGGAAGTTCAGGGCCCAGTGATGGCCGTGGTTGGTCTGTGGAATGCTTTGGAATTCTCCCACAGCTCCTCTCTTCTCTCTGAGGGTGGGGATTTTGGTGTTTGCAGATATTGGTGATTGCAGGGCTTGGGGAAACCTGGTCTGGGGGGACATCGTGTGCCCCTGGGGACATCCCAGTGCCACAGTGCCAGCCCTGAGCAGTGCCCACCACCCTGCACAGACACAGCCCTGGCTCTCACTTCATTTTCCTCAAAATCTCCAACCGAGGGTTGCAGGGTTGGTTTTTTTCTCCTTTTACATTGAATTATTCAATAGCTGAAGTGAGTAAAATTAAAGATTTCTAGACTGGTGACGTTTGGAATATAAGAAGGATAGCAAAATCTGTTTCATTTGAACTCTAATCTCTGGTCATGTATAAAATGAATAAAATGCAATAAGTGTGGAGAAATATGATTTACAACAGCAGCCAGAGTCTGGCTCTGAATACCCGAAAATGCCAAGATTGTGTGTCAGTCAATTTAGCAGTGCAGTGGCGAGGGGGAGCAGTGAAATGAAGGCTTTCTCTTTTTTCCTTTCCTTTTCTTTCTTGTTTTTTGGAAGGAGTGACAGATGAAGAATTATTTCTAGCTCAAAAAAGCCAAGTGCTCAGCTCATGAGAGAGGGAAAAGCCATTATTTTAATAATAGAAGTTGAGGATGAACATTACTCCTGCCGCACTTTGTGTTTGTCTCTTTTAGTGATGTGTAACTTATTTTAGAGCTATGATCACAAACAGGAATGCCAAGCAAGAGATGTTAGACACTTCTGAGGATTGATAATGGGATTTCTGGAGCTCTTCCTGTGGCTGTGCCTGGAATCCAGCCAAGCCCTGCTGTGGGTGACATCTGTGCTCACCCAGAGCCTTTGTGAGCAGCAGCAGGGGTGGGAGGGCTCAGGACACTCCTGCTGTGGGCACACCTGCCCTGGGAGCAGCCCAAGGCTGGCATCCTGTGGGGAAACTCCATCCATGGCAAATCCTGTTCATCCCCTGGGGCAAGCAATCAGCAGGGAGGGAAATCAGGAGAGAAGTGCCGTTGTTTGCTGTCCCTCTGCTGGCATCCATGGCAAATCCTGGCCATCCTTGGGCAGGTAATCAGCAGGGAGGGAAATCAGGAGAGAAGTGCAGTTGTTTGCTGTCCCTGTGTTGGCAGGGAGGGCTCATCCCTGCCCTGAGCAGCACAGGGATCCCAGCCCATCCCTGCCCCTGCATCCTGTGGGACACAGGACCCTCAGCCCAGCCAGGGCTCAGAGCCAGGGGCACAGACAGCAGCACAAGGGCCCAAAGGGAGGCAGAGCCTCTCCAGTTCGTGCTGGGGAGGCACAGACCTGGCTCCAAACCCCCTGTCCTTGCAGGGAGACTTCTGCTGGCACATCCCAAACCCTGCCCGGTTTCTGTGTGAGCACTCTGAAATCCAGCTCCCAAACCCCTTCCCCCTTTGCTGTCCTTTCCTTGGCTGAGCAGCTCCCAGGTGACCCCGAGCAGTGCCTGGGCACCTTTGATGTCTCTGTCCCTGCTCCAGAAAGCCAAGGCAGCTCCATTTGCAGCAGAGGAGGAATCTGCTGAATATTTTCTGTACCAACTGTTTGACTTGTGGGATTGCCTCTGATACGGCTTCAATTCCTCTCCCAGCCATCAGATGCTTTTTGAATGCAGCACTTGCTTTCCCATCGCTGCTCTGTCCAATTATCTGCCTAATTTAATTTCCTTCCAGATAAGCTGTTAGAGTTTCTCTCGCAGGCTGGAGGGACAAAATTCCTCCTCTTCTGCATCTGCATCAGAACCCTCAGAGCAAGCGCTTCAGATTTTGAATTATCACACAAGTTCTATATATAACCCATAAATGTTTATTCTTGGTGCATGCAAATTTCTTGCAGAAGGAAGTTCCTAATATAAGGGAACAAGCTGTATAAAATATTTCACTGGAATAACTGAGATATGTAAAATACAGACATTCACTCCAACTCCTCTCCACACATTTGCCTGAGAAGCACAAGCTGAAAACCTCAATGTGCTGGGTGCTCTTGGGATGTGGAAATGAACGGTGGCTGTGACAAGGTGACATCAGGAGGAACAGTTTCACCGTGCAGGCACTGGGAATTGGGAATTACTGCTTTTAGTCCTGTTTACTCCGGGCTGGCTGCCTTTGCATGCAGCCTCTGCAGGTGGGAATCTGGGAATATGACTGAATTTTCCTTTTGATGGCTGAGCCTCCTGCTGCGAGGAACATGCTGGGACATGATCCATGGCACTCCTGCTGCAGCCTGGGCTGAGGGACAGTGTCACAGTGATGCCTTTTCCTGGTGTTATAAAATGCAGCCAGACACGGTCAGAGGGGTTGGGGTCTTTCCCTCAGTGTTTGAATCAGGATCCCGTTTGGTGCATCCACTTCCCCCAGGTGCCAGCGTGGCAAATGCACCCCCGTCAGTCACACACACCAGTTCTAGACTTTCCACAGCCCAGATCCAACAAGAGAGCCCAATGCTGGGGCTGGGCTGGGCTCAGCTCGACTTTCCAGAATCTGTCCTGCCAGGGGCCCTTGGCTTCCTGAGCCAGCAGAATGTTTGGTGTCCCTGGCTCTGCAGCTCTGGGCTCTTCAGCCTCAGGGCCTGCAGGGCACTCCCAGAGCACTCAGTGAAGTGTGACAAGTGTGCTGCTGATACTTGTGGGTACAGAGAACTGTGTAAAAGGGATACAAAGAAAGGACAAAAATCATTCTGGCATCAACAGGGCTGGGACGTGATCCTGAGGGACAGTGTCACTGGGATATGATTTTGCCCTCAGCAAATCAGTCTTTTAGATGTTTCTATTTGAGGAGTTCTCATTTTGTTGGCATAAATTGGATATTGGGCAGGAATTGTTCCCTGGGAGGGTTTGAGGCCCTGGCACAGGGTGCCCAGCTTTGCTGTGGCTGCCCCTGGATCCCTGGCAGTGCCCAAAGCCAGGCTGGACAGGGTTTGGAGCAGCCTGGGACAGTGGGAGGTGTCCCTGCCATGGCAGGGCTGGCACTGGGTGGGATTTAAGGTCCTTCCCACCCAAACCACTCTGGGATTTGGGGTGTGCAGCCCACTCCCTGAGCCTGGCCAGGAGCTGTGAGGTTCTTTGGGCACCCAAGCACTGCCAGGCTGCACAAGAACCAAGCACCGAAGGGACATTTTCTGGCACTAAAATCCCGTGCCCTCCTTAGGTGTCACCTTTCGTGTAATTGCCCCCACAGTGTTTATAATGTAATGGTGGGACTGATTCCCTGGCACCCCACAGCCATCCCAATAAGGCTCCCTGTGCCTGCCTGGCTGTTCCTGCTGCAATAACTGTGATCAACACAGCTCCTAAGACTTGTTTATCCAACATCCCTTGGGCAGCAGCCCTTGTCACTCAGACTGAGCCCCTCCATTTCCACTGGTGCTGCCCCACCTGCCTCTGGGGGGTTTCTGAGGGATTGCTGGCACTCAGATGGGGAATTGGGTTGTGTTCCATGGGAAAGATGCTCACTGAGGGCACAGGAGGGCTCTGGGTGGGTTCTGAGGGATTTGTTCCATGGGAAAGGGGCTCACTGAGGGCACAGGAGGGCAGAGATCCCTGAATACTTTGCAGTGATTTAAACCATCGTTGCATCAGGGAACAGTTTGGGTTGGGCAGGACCTTGAGGATCCCCTGGTTCAGAGCCAGGCTGGCTGGGCCAGGAGCTGGCAGGGCTCCCCCCGGGCTGTTCCCATTTCCCTGAGCAGCCCTGGAAGGGACCAGGATGTCTTGGAAAAGCTGAACCTTCCATAAATCAGCTGGAACAGGAGCTGTGCTGGCATGTCAGGATGGGTTTGGGGTTCTCAGGGAGGGCCAGTGCTCCTGCAGGAGGGGTGGAGGGCCCTCACCCACCCCTGGACACCAGGATGTCTGAGGACACTTTTGCATTCAGGTCCTTTCGCTTCCCGTGTTTTTCCAAACGCGTAATGCAGGGGAAGCTAATTTTAATTTTTATTAAAAAGTGTTTCTCATTCTTATATTTGCACAACATAATGTAGGGAATGAGAAAGAATCTTCAGATGACCTGGAAAAGCCTTCTGGGAGATTTATAAACCATCTACTTTATCTGTAAGAACATTTGTTTTAATTCCCATATAAAAGTGAGATATATTGGCTTGTAATAGCACGAGTCCAAAAATATCTCAAGTTACCACTTTATTTCCATATTGCAACATAACACAATTCAGTGCATAATTAGAAAGCTGAATTAGAAAAGAGGAGCAGTTGCTCCTGATTAGAGTGGAGGCAAAGCTTTTGCCTGCAAAAAGGATTTCTGACTCCTGAAGGGACTTTTCAAAGCTCTGCAGCTCTGAGTTAAGTTGTTTTATAAACTGTAAGTTCAGTTCTTCTGGCCCAGCAGCTGGAAATCTCTCCTGGCTTGGCAAAGACAGAGGCCTGATCCCGCAGTGCTTCCCAGAGAAATCACAGTTCATGAAAATCAGCCATTGATGTATTTTGTTCTATAAAAATTGCTGGTTATTAGATGTGTGTATTCCAGTCCAGTCCAATTTTCTCTCAAGGTTTTGAAGGTAATTTTTGTGATTTGCATGAATAAAGCAAGAATCTGGAAAACATAAAAATCTAAAATTCAAATGGAAATCACTTATGTAAAAGAAGTGATAAAATCGAGGTGCTTTTGCATGTGAATGATGTCCTCAGGGTTGGGTTTTCTCCAGTGCCTGCTTCAAAGTCGGTGCATTTGCAACGCAGAGTGTGAAGTTAAAACTTGTCAAAATTCAGAGTGTGCTTGACAGAGAAGGAGCTTTGAGTGAGGGTGACCCTTCAGCATGGCTGTGTCCTGCTGTCACAGCAGATGTGGCTTCAAACCCTCCAGGGGAGTGGTCCTGGGAGTCCAGCACCAGATTGCTTTTGGAAAGCCTTGATTTCCACTGGCAGCACTTCCAGTTATGGGAAAGATTGGGTTGGAAGGGACATTAAATCCCACCCAGTGCCACCCCTGCCATGGCAGGGACACATCCACTGTCCCAGGCTGCTCCAAACCCCAATGTCCAGCCTGGCCTTGGGCACTGCCAGGGATCCAGGGGCAGCCCCAGCAAATCTGGGAATTCTATCCCAGCTCTTCCCACCCTCCCCGGGAACAATTCCTGCCCAAAATCCCATCCAGCCCTGCCCTCTGGCAGTTTGAAGCCATCCCCTGTGTCCTGTCCCTTGGTGCTCTCTCTCCATGTTTCTTGTAGCTCCTTCAGGCACAGCAAGGCCACACTTGTGTCACCCCAGAGCCTTCTCCCCTCCAGGCTAAACAAGCTCCATCCCAGTTCTATTCACATCGAGTTCGAGCATCTCTCACTAAATCTGCATCTTAATTTCTTAATTTAATCTCAGGTTTGGGAGCTGCCAGGTTCAGCAGCCAGCTGTAAAAGGCACGCATGAGTTATTAGAGTCCCATTGTCAGTTAAATCTGATCTTTTGTACTCTAAGTCACCCATTTGCATTCATCTAAAATGCTTCCCCAGAATTTATCAGAAGAAGTGAAATAAGAAATGAAATAGTTTCACGTAAACTGCATTTTTATATCTGACTGGTAAAACCACAAAGCAGAGATAAAACACATAAAACTGAGGCTCTGCATAATAAGCATATCTATTAGTTTCCCTTATCTCTGCTGCTCCCGTTTGTCATGAGGAGCTTTGTGTGTCACTCATCCCTCCTTGTTCTACAAACGCTCTTTTCTCCCTTGCCTCTTATCTCCCATCAGCGTTTGTGAGGTGGGAGCTGGGCTGGGAGGTGCTGCCAAAGACCCTTTGATTAAATAATCATTTCACCTTCAGCCCCTTGAGCGGGAGCAAATAAAACTGAATTCCTGAGGTGCTGCTGCTCTGCTGGGCACAGCCTTTGCAGCACCCGGGATCCAGGGCAAGGTGTGGGATCAGAGGATGCCCAGGGCGAGGCAGCTCCCAGTCAGACCAGTTCCCCCTGGGCAGCCCTGGAGCTCAGGGGGCTCTGGCTGCTGCAGAATGGCCCTAATTCAATATCTAACAATTAAATATGTGGGGCCACCTCTCTGTGCCACCTGCAAGGACAGCCAGAGCAGGGCAGGGGCAGAACGAGTGTTTTGGGGACTTTTGCAGGGGTTTGGTGTGGAAGCTCTGGAAGCTCCCCAGAGGTGGCTTTAGGACACCCTGAGGGCAAGTCTGGAGACTTATTTGTTGCTCTCAGAGCTTTTCCATCAGAAAAACTTCTCAGGAGTTTTATCTCCTCAGAAGTTCAGACTGATGAGCACTGAAAGAAGAGGAAATGGTGTTCTGCACAGCCACCCTCAGTGTGTGATGCTTTCCCCATCTCTCTGGGTTTCCTGTATATTTAATTTCTGAAGAGGGTCTGCAGAGGTGCTGCTGCCTCTTCAGCTCCCTCACACCTGTACTGTGCTGTCTCTGTACCTTTTAATTGTGCTGGATCCTCTAAAGTCGTGAGAATTGTTCTGGTTTATCTGTTATGTGTGTCCTCTGAAAAGACAGTTTAAAAAAAGGGGGGGTCAAAAAAGGCCCTTCTATCCCTGTATATTTGCAGAGTACATTTTTTAATCCCTGTGGTTTCTTTGAATGCTCAGCTCAGTACCTGTTCTCTGACCTGAAAATATTTTTTCACAATAATGAGCACAGCTGAATGTCACGAGCACAGAAATCCTTGTGTACCCTCTGCAAAGTTATTTCAGTGAGTTGGAGAGAATTCAAGTACAGTAAAAACAAGAAAATCCCACCTTCCTCAATGTTTTTAAAAGTCAGAAATTTCTCCTTTCCTGTGTTATTATAGCTCCTCTTCTATAATTTACAGCTGAGCTAACCCTTCATTTTTATCAGAATTATTTCAATCCAAATCTGATCTGCAGTCTGCTTAAATGATCAAAAGCTGTGCCATAACTTGCTTGGAATTGTGTAAAGGCCACTGAAAGTCTCTGGCAATGAGGCTACTGGTGGAGCAGGCAGGGGATTTGTGTGGGACATCTCGGTGGTGCAGGGCAAAGGTCTCAGCTCACACTTTAACCATTGCAAACTGGTTAAAAATCGGTGTAAAATGTGTGTGTGAGTGTGGGTGTGTGTGAACTGCTACAGCCTGGCCAGGCCTGTGGTGTAACACCTGCAAACCGGTGAAAAATCTCTTTACAATGGGTATTGGTGTCTGAAGTGCAGCAGCCTGGCCAGGCCTGTGGTGTGTAACATTTGCAAACTGGTGAAAAATCTCTTTAGAATGGGTATTTGTGTAACACATGCAAACTGATGAAAAATCAGTGTAAAATGGGTGTTTGCGTGTGAGCTTCTGCAGGCTGGCCAGGCCTGATGTGGCTAACTCATGCAAACTGGTTAAAAATCTCTTTAAAATGGGTGTTTATGTCTGAAGTGCTGCAGCCTTGCCAGGCCCGATGTGTGACACAAACTGGTTAAAATCTCTTTATCTTGAATATTTGTGTGTGAACTCCTGCAGGCTGGCCAGGCCCGCGGTG
>JAHLSL010000043.1:513589-542191 GCA_025920805.1 Petroica traversi | reverse complement strand
TGTGTGTGCCCAGCTGTGTCACAGCTCTGTGTGTGCCCAGCTGTGTCACAGCTCTGTGTGTGCCCAGCTGTGTCACAGCTCACTCAGTAACAAGAATGGACAGGCTGGGAACAGATCAGTACCTGTTCTGTGCAGGTAGAAATGGGTACCACAATCTGGGCAAATTCCCTTTGCTCTCAGAGATTCCAGCCTGGCAAAACCAATCCAGTAGAAACTCCCTGATACCTGCAAAGCCAAACAAAGCCAGGTGATGCCCCAATCCCCAGACTCCTGTTTAAGCCCCAGCTTCTCATTCCAGAGGGTACGTGGGGTGGGAGGCAGCAGGGAGCCCCACGTCCAGCACGGGGACTCTGCTCCTGCTTCTCCCCCTCTCCCAGGCTCGCTGCCTTTCTCATGGCTCCGCTGCAGGGCTGGGGGAACAGGACACTTTAACTTTTTGATTATTTTGTTTCCAGCTTTGCCCTTCTGCCCCGGCCTGAGGGACAGCTCCGTGACTAACTTAATTTCCTGCTCATTGGCGTCCCTGCCCCAAGCACGGGCCACGCTCAGCCCCAGCAGGACCTGCACCCTGTGTGTCACCACTGCCAGCACTGCCTCGGCCCCTCGGGCGTGACTTCTGTCCCCAGCCTGGCTGCTCACGAGTCCCGAGTGCCCCCACTGCCCCTTGACTCAGTGACGGAGGAGCAGAGCTGCCCAGGGGAGCAGGGGACAGGACAGCGTGGGGAGGACACTGTGTTTCCTTCCCTGTTGTTTTTTCCCTTACGTTGTACAGTTCCTGTGAATTTGGGCTGGTGAGAAGCGCAGCATCATTTATGGCACCCGGGGGATCAGCAGCCACTCCTGGCAAGGGCTGGAGCTGGCACTGGGTCTGGCAGGAGAGACTGGATCCTGCCCAGGCCCCCACCCTGGGTGGGAATGAGGCATCAGACCACCAAATCCACGTTTTTTCCTAAGCCTCCCCACTGCCCAGGGTGCCTGCTCCAGGCAGCCTCCCCTGGCACCTCGACCACCGTGTCCCACACCCCTCTCACATCTGTCAGATCCACAAATGCCACCATCACCCTCCATACACAAGGGAGGGGAAAAGCTCCAACTCAGGAAAAGGTCACCAGTTTGGACTTTAAATGGTGATGACAACAATAAGTGATATTAAAAAAATTAATCTCCACAGGCTGTCAGAGAAGCAGTTTGATTCATGCCCGTATTTCATGTGTCAGCTGCTCTCTCCTTCTCCCACCCCACGGGACTGCCACAGTTTCTGTGGCTCTGCAGCTCATTTCCAGTGAAATGTCAGAACCTGCAGCCACACCAGCCCTGCTGCAGGACTCAGGGCCTGCACTGGCCCCCTCCCTCACCCCAACAGCAGCTGCTTTGCCAGTGCCCGGAGAAAGCCCTTTATGAGACTAATTTACATTATTATTGCCATTCACTGGCCAATTGCAACCAATTTTAATGCCTTCTGTGAACTGCTGTGGCAAAAAGGCAGCCCTAAAGCAGACAACAGTAATTATTGCCTTTCAAAGGTTTGGTTTATTAAAAAAAGAACCAAACCAACACAAGCAGATTCCTGCTTTGCCTCTGCATCTCTCCACCTCATGCACTTACATTAGTTTGTATCTGCCACAATTTAGCCTGTTCCAAACACAAATATTCTTGGGAACCATGGCTTGAGGAGGATTATTTCTGAATCCCAGCTACAGTCTGAAGTCAAGATACAAAACCCTCAACCTTGCCCAGATTTTGTGCCTTTTTTGCCAAGCTCCCACTGACAGGCTCTGACCAAAACTTCAGGGCTCAGCAAAAGCACCTGAAGTGGTTTTTGTATTTTCCTTACAAGTTTTATTTTTCAAAGCCTTCCCTGGTGTTCAGGTTTCTTGCATTTTCTTCATTTTCTTGCACTGCTTTATTGCATCACAAAACTCCACCACCTTCTAAGGAAGACCAGACCTTTCAGTGTAATTGTTTGTTTTTAAGCTAGAATACTTCATGTCCAACAACCTTCCAGCCCCACAACCTCAAAGTAAAATAATGACACATAATACTGAGTAAGTTTACAGGGACATATATAAAAAAGCTTGTTTGTGTAGGACAGAATCTCCCTGCATCCCTCCCTCCCCTGGCTGTGCCAGGGCACTGGGGCAGCAGCACCAGTGCTCCCAAACAAAGCCCTGCCCTGCAGCTGCATCCAGGAGGGCAGGTGAGGATCACGGGATGAGAGCAGGAACAGGGGCAGCACACAGAGCCACTGGCAAGGCAGCTCATGGCACAGGAGCCAGGTCAGGTCCTGCAGGGCTCTGGCACTCCATGCCCAGCCTCAACCATCAGAGGCCCACAAGGCTGCAGGCAAACCCACCAGCCCGGCCATTAAGGCAGCTGGAATGGCAGTGATGTGAAATACAGCGATTTACTCAGTAGCCAGTGCTCTGGGAAAGGGAGGAAGCCAGGAGGTGATTGCCAGAGCTGAGCTCAGGGGCTCCTGCAGGCTCCTGCAGCACTAGCTCCTCTTCCTCTTGCCCTGGGGAATCGCTCCGTCCTTCCCGGGCGCTCGCGGCCGGCGCAGCTTCCTCCTGATCCCTGTCACAGCCACGGAGCTGCTGCTGCAGGAGCAAAGGAAACAAGGATTATGGGGGCTGCCACGTGCCCCAAACACAGCACACATTGATGCTGCACAGAAGCACCCTGAGCAGTACTCAGTGCTGCACGTGTTCGTGTCACAGCTGATGGGGAATCGTGGCATGGGTTGGGTCGCAAGGGACATTAAAGGTCATCTCATTCCAGCCCCTGCCACAGGCAGGGACACCTCCCACTATCCCAGGTTGCTCCAAGCCCTGCCCAGCCTGGCCTTGGACACTTCCAGGGATGAAATATTTCTCTGTCTTCTCATTTGAGGAGACAGCACCATGAATCATCCCATAACCCCTGAGCCCACAGGAACAGGGTCATCATAACGCCTCTCCTTCTGTTCCCAGAGATCATTTGGAACCCAAGGAGCAGCAGCAACACCCAAAATTCCTTGTCCATAACTGAGGACAACCCTGGCACTGAAGAAACCATAAGAATGTTCTAACAGAAAAGGCAGTTTGAGTCACTGATCTCAGGGGTGCAGCCACCTGGAAGGAGGACAAGACGTTGGTCAATGTTACCCCCAAAGGAGTGCTTGGGGCTTGCAGCCTTGCCAGGCACTCTCCTCATTTATGGACAAACTATTTCTACAGAAAACTCAACAAGTGTTTTCTTTTTAGCCCCAATTAATTTTAAAGAAAAAATTCTTAAACTAGCTGTATGTAAATGAAGCAGCTGATTTCCATCGTTCAGCCTCAGAGCTTAAAACTCCACATAGTGTTGACACGAAAGATGCCACTAATCTGTCAACAGCTTTTGCTAATTAAACATTCCTTTTTAAGTGCACTCTGTTTTATTCCATCTGCTAGGCTCAATCCATCCTGCAGGATTTATTCATTGGTCTTAAAACTCTGAGATGCTCAAGTCCACGTCTGACTACCACCAGATATGCACTGGCAGGAAGAGCTGTGGTTCAGAGCTGCACCACGGTGGAAATGCATCTCCTGCACCCCTGGGACCTCAGGCAGGCCCAGGGAGCTCCCTGTGAATGCCAGCAGTCAGAGCCAGCTGGGACCCTGGCACTGAGCACATTCCCAGAGAGCTGAGCCACCCACAGCCCCTCCAGCTCTCCCCAGCCCTTCTCACAGGTTTTCACATGGGCACAAAAAACATGATTCAGAGACTTGCAGACATCGAGATTTTAACAAGCAGAAGGTGCTCTTCTCATTTTGAACAGAAGTAAATCAAAACTGATGCTCAATTCCAGCATGTCCAACTTGTCAGCCTCACCTACAGCTCTGTCAACAATGGAATTGACAAATGTAATAGCAGATCAGATTTAAATTCCCATAAAAAATAGCTGCCTCCTTTTTTTAAATTAAAATATATACTTATATATACACCTTAGAATAATGATATTCAATTGGGCATCTGTGGATTTTTGGAGGACCCAGGTATCATTTTTCAAGGATCCACATTCACCAACCAAACTGTGCTTCCCACAACTGTGGGGAGTCTCCAGGAATCTGACTTTCCTGATGCAACAGGATTACAACAGCTGCAAACTACAGACCTAAACCCATCCCAAGGATTTCAGCTCTTGGATATTCTGCTCACCTCTCAGAGGAGGCTGAACACGTCTCAGACCCTTCCACATCTGCCAGAATGTCCGAAATGGTGCTGAAGGAGAAAATAAAATTGATGGAAATTATTATGCAACACCTACAGCAATGCAGGGCTCGACTTGGCAATGGCAGCAGAACCCGTGGATGAGACCAACCCCTCCAGTAGCAACAGCAATGAGAAATAACATCAACCTACAGCACAGTCCAGAAAGTTCTTTTTTAGTTATTCCTGGGGTGACATTTAACATTAACACACAGGACAATTCTGTGTTTATGTCTGTTAGGTGGTAACTACACCAACTCTGTATTCTCAGGCACCAGAAAGTTTCTCTGGAGAGGAACTGCAAGATGTTTTGGTAGGAAAAGTGTCCCTTCTTTTTTTAAAGTCTCTCAAATAAATCCATGTGACATACAATTTCTGTAAGATAGCAGGATTTTTTTCACCCTTTGCCATCTTGTCTCTCCTGTGAAGTGAGAGTCCTCAGCTGCTGTTACTGTGGCAATAACTACAGCTCCAACAGGAATTTGGGTGGATAAATAACACCAGGTTAGAGTAACCTCCAACACATGCACGTTCAGTCATACAGATAAAAAGGAAAAAGATACCAAAAATGGATGGGGAGAGTTTTGAAGGTCAACATTGTTTTTACTCTCAGAATTAAAAGTCCATCAAAAGCTCATTTTCGGTGCACGAACTGGATGCCCAGGGAATGAGTTATCATCATATTTCCAAACCCTACTCTGATGTTCCAGCTACATTTAAAAAAAGATTTGGGGAGGACACAGGGCTATTTGTGTGCTTTTAGTCCCCTAAAATAGAAAAAGAACAGGTTTGAGGCCTGAACATGATGTACTTCCCTGACTTGAAAGCTGCAGCATTTATCACCCGCCGTGTTTGTCACCACAAAACAATAAAACTGAGAGAATCTGGCTAACGCTCAAACCAACAAGGCACGGTCAGAATTCACATGTGCAATCCATGGCCTGTGCCCACCAAACTCTTTGAAACCCAAGTACAAAAGGTCCTGGAGCAAGTTCCACCTCTGGCCTGCACAGGAGCTGTGAATGGGCCCCTGACGCCAGCGCTCCCCAGAGAACCCAATTAACTCCTACGCCCTAATTGCAGCCAGGGGCTGAGGAGCTGCAGGAGCTGTGCACACCAGCCTTCTGAGCTCCCAGCTGCAGCTAAAGAACTTGGTTTCAGGATTTCTTCCAGCATCCCACTGCTCCAGGCCAGGCGCTCACTGAAGCAGCTCTGTGCACTCCGGCTCTCCCAAAAATCCGTTTCAATTACAAATCCTGAGCAAGGCTGGGTGTGGAGCTGAGCTGATTATGCATCTTTCTGATAAGTGCCAGAGTACATAAGGGTTTGAAAATTGAAAAAATGAAGTCCTTAAATGTGCCACAGCTGAAAAATAATTATAAAAAAAAATCAACTAAACAAAAGCAATTGTGACCACCAAATGAATTAAGATTTTAAATTAACTCTTTCCCTGTAGACAACTCCTCCCTCTTCTTAGTATCAAATGATTAGCCCTTAAACTGAAGATTATGAATTAGAGAAACAGTTGCCTCATTCTGAAGGATTTTTTCCTATAAATTTTAGCCCACAGAGACCAAAGACATCACAGAATTTAGAATTGATTTGTTCATTTCTCCAGTGTTTTCTGTCTTTTCAATGCCCCAGAGATATCTACCACCATTGCACTGAGGCACAGCAAAACACCCCTTCAGACTTTACTTAGACTCCAAATTCAAGACAAATTCCCACAACATTTTCTGTCGTTTTCTTAACTAAAGGTCACTAACATCTCCCACAATTTTACAGATCATTTCCAGAGGAGTCAATTTTTACAGCAAAACGATTAAAGTTCTTCACCTGAACTGCTCAAGATGCAGCCAGCATCCCGTGGCAGAGTGATGCTGCACTTATTCATGCCTCCACATTGGGAAAAAATGCAGCTGCAGTGACTCAGGCAACTCCCCAGCTCCATATTCCTGCAGGACTGGTTTCCCTGATCCCCTACAGACTCTCAGCCAAGAGTCAACTCTTCCTTTCTTGACCATCAGTTGGGTTTGACTTCCACCCCCCTTTTTTAATTTAAGATAAACACACCACCCTGAAATAGAGAGAAAAAAGCTGATGTAAGTGTGAATGACATGTCTTGTTCTAAAACTGAGAGGAGCAGACACTCTTTGAATTGGTTTATTTTAAGGCAGATTAAGTTCCTCCTCAGCCTCTCGTGAGCAGCCACGTCCCCCTGTCTGTCCATCCCACTGTGCTGTGCCCGGGCTCTGGGATGCTTTCCCTCAATGCTGGCACAAGAAAAAGCTCCAGCCCATCTCATTTTACCAATGGCATTTGGAGGTGAATGCTGGGTCACCAGAGAGGGAAAGCAGCTTTCTCCCCTCTGCCATCCTGCCTGCACTTTGTTCCCCCAAACAACCAGGGTGAGCTCACTGCTGGAGCAGCCCAGGCACCCTGAGATATCCAAGATGAGCTGTGTAACACAACACCTTCCCTGGCTTTCCAGAGCTTCCTCTTCAGAGCCCATGGCTTCATCCTCCTGTCTCTGGAGAGGTCTGCCAGCCTTGGCTTTGCCCAGGCCCCCACGGAGGGCTCCTGTCTGTACCAAACCTTACACGGGTTCCATCACCTTGCTTGATGGAACCTTTTTTTTTTCCTTGACTCTTTCCAGGCTCCCTTAGTTTTCCACAGCCTCCCCTGCAGGCCAAGAGCAAACCTTTGAGGCTGTGCCTTGGGAAAAGGGAAAGATCTGCTGCACCTGCCTGAACTGCCCCTCAGGAGCCTGGCAGCAGGGGGATGTGGTGGCTGAAGCACCAAGAGCACTCCCTGCCACGACCCCTGTGCTCAGGGATGTCCACACCCCAGGGCTCCTGAGCAGGGGCTGAGGTCCCCTGGCCTCAGGCTGTACCTGAGAGCTTCCACCCTGCACATCCAAAGCCACCAGCTGGCCCTACCTGACACAACGTCCCCAGGACTCTCCCCACCAAGCCTCACAGCTCCTGCCATTTGTTACAGCTCAGTTTTGGGAAGAAAAGTATGAATCAACAGCATAGCAGAAAAGTATCATCATCCTTTCACAATGAACCCATACTGGAGGCCAAAATTCACAGATCAAACACTCCTGTCTAGCACTGGGATATACATCCTCTCTGAGCCAAAGCAGTGTAAGATTTATTAAGTAAAAAAGTCCTGAAGAACTAAAAAAGGCAATTATTGCACTGATCAACACATTTTCATACACTTCTCTCATCTGATAGTGATGGCCAGGGTGCAGGACAACACTGCCTTCATATTCAGACTGAGGCAGCTGCCCAGAAGAGCTCACACAGCATTTCCATCCTGCCAGCTTTGCCCAACCCAGGTCACCCATCTCACAGGGCGGCTGCCACCCAGTGCACTCCTACTTCTACCTCTTCTTCTGCTGAGGAACTAAAGCCCTTACTCTGAAAAGCACATAAATCCAAGGATAAGTGACCAGCTAAATCCAGATCTTGGACCCTGATCAGTGGCTCCTGAACTCCCTGCCAGAAAGCCCCACAGATTGAGGCCCCTTCCCTGGGCATGAGCCCCTCCTGGCAGACACTGCAGTCACTCTGGGTATTCCAGCACCAAGGATTCATCCAGGCTGTGGTAGAGCACTTTCCCACCAGGATTTCAAAATTCTGACCGTGTTTCAGTGGCTCAGCAAGGCTGATGTGCTTTGTCTGCTGTTCAAGTCTCACTTTAGTCATCGGGAACCACACTTGTTTCTAACACAGATTCGAGAAAAAATAAATTTGCTTTAAAAACTGCATATTGTCCCCATTATATAAAATACTTAAAATGGACTATTTCCTTTACATAGCTCATTAACTGGCTTATCATTGTTCCTGCTAATTTCTTTTCTAATGTTCCTATTGTTTAAGTAGTTGCGTAAAATTTGGCTTCAGTCCCAGAAAGTCAAAGAACACCACAGGACTATTCATATGGAACACTGCAGTCCTGTGGAACTGTGTGCAACTCTGACTTCAGAGCTTTGAAAAATTACCCTTTCAAAGCCATGGCTGTGTTTTGGTGCTTATCTGTAACTCACAGTTTGCTCTCCTGGTGGGACCATCAATCTCTGCAGAGCACGAGCATGTTTGGGGTGCTGCTACAACCTCCATGCCTGGCCTGGATCTTTTCTCCAGCAGGAATAAATTTCTCATTTTCTCAATTTTAGCACGGCCCTTTGAATAATATCAGTGCATCAGTGATTAGTGTACAATGGATGAATTTCTAATCTTGACCAACTCCTCCCTTAGCAAGCACTGATATGAGACTGAAAAGGGACTAATCTTATGAAGGAGAAAACATAAGGGACCGCTGATTTCTTTGCAGCATCTTTTGCAGACCATCTCAACTCTGACTTGCAAATTATTGTTATATTCTGTATGCTACTCAACATCCTCATTTTGGTTTAATTCATCAAAACAACAACCCTCCATTTAGAAGTGCCCTCCTCACAGAAACACAGCATGCAGGTTTGGAATTACAAATATATTCCCAGTTTTGACACTTCAATATGAAAAACATTTACACTTGGCAAAGGAAACCCTCTCGTTATCAGAAAACACAAGCCTCAGAAATCCATTACTTGATTACAATACCACAATACTACTAAAACCATCAACATCTAAATCATTCTTGTTTGATTTGTGCTGGATTTATTTCACCACAATTAACGAAATACCAGCCCCACGGTAAGCACCCAGTGATAAAATACACCTTTCACACAGGCTGCAGCTGCCTGTTGCAGCCCCTGCCAGGGCCCTTTTGGACACAGAGCCCCGTGGAGCAATGCTGGGAGGGAGAGCTGCAGTCCTGGCTGGAGCTGCAAGGTCCAAAGCTGGGCCTGAGCCCAGCAGCCCTCCTGCCCCTTCAGAGCAGCTCCCAGCAGCACAAACAGCCCAGACAAAGGGCAAATTTAACTCTTTTCTCTAAGTGTTTCTTGACTTCTGCATTTGGAGAGGGGGAGATTCCCTTTACCCTTTATTTCCCAGAAAACACAGGAAATCACTCTGAAGTGCTCTTTAGCAAGGTACAGGCTGGCATGAGGAACACTGGGCCCAGACCAGAGGGACCTTCCATCATCACCAGGCAGCATCTGTCACTTCAGCTGAGCCTTCAGTGCTGCTGTTCTCATCTCCCTGTGCAGTTCCAAACACCGGGGCTGGATGCAAAGGAGAAGCTGCAGGGTGTGATGCCCAAGGCTCCCTGGGCCTCTCCCACTGGCCCTGCCCTGGCCAGAGGGTCACTCTGCAGGTCAGTGTGAGAGCTGGGGAACCTGCTCTAACAGCACTCCTGCAAATGAGACACTCCAGCACAACGTGTGAGCTCTGCCTGAGCCCAGAGCCCTGGGAGGGACCAAGAAACGAGCAGAACAGTTCCCTGTCGTCATCACTTACATCCTGAGAAACTGAGATAAAACTAGTCCAGTGCTCATCTTAACAGCTTATTACACAGCCAACAGCAAATAAACTGATTTGCTGCCTTTATCAACTGTGCAGTACCAGTTCAGGCAGAAAAACACAGACAGCACAGAGGGGAAAGGCCACGGGAGGGGAAGGGCTTTATTGGTCTCTAACGCAGGGCTGAAGCCAAACAGAGATGCACAATGATATTGTGAAAGGGCAACAAGGAGCCTTCCTGCTCTGCCACACAGCATATTGCTGTTTACTGACAAATATTTACTGTATGCTCCCATTTATTCCAGTAAATGGCAACGGGCAGCAAAGCTCTATCCTGTAAAACAAAGACATTTACTGTTTGATGCTCCCTAATCCCCCGAGCTCATCTCCCCGTTCCAAAGTCTCCCCAGGTTTCCACTCACAGTTCAACATTTCCCTCTGTGAAAGGGAACCCTCATGATGACTGTTAAAAGGTCTCTGTGAGCCAAAATGACTTTAGGAAAATAGGTTTCTGTTAAAATATTTCAATTAGATTGCTCTGTAAATAACCAACAATGAAGCCAAAAGCTACTTTACTCTTAGCATTTAGAGATCAAGGAGAAAGAGGCAGGTACAAGGGTCTAAGGGGTGGGAAATTAAGAAATGGCACTCCTAGCTCAGCTGGTGACCTTCAGCTACTTCCTCTGATTATCTCCCACTTCTGAAAAGACAGGAAACCTTTTTATTCCTGGTAATGCAGACCTGCATTCTCCTCTCATTTCTGTTTCCAAGATAGCAAGATTAGCTCCCTTGCTTTTAGACACATAGCAAAACCCAATTACTCTGTATTTTTTTTTTCCAATGACTTTTTCACCTTTCCTCCAGAAACTGGGGCCACAGGTCCTTACAGCAATACTACTTAAACGACTGGGACTGTATCAATTTTGGGACCTCTCTAATAAAATTTCCAGCAGATGGGAAGGTGATGCAGTGGAAGGGACTCACCAAACAGACTCCTGGCTCCCCAGACAATCCCCTCCCTGTTTCTGTATCCAAAGGAACACGTACACCATCAATCCCTTATGAAGGCATCACAAACTTAGTGAACTCTACAGGTTTTCAGCTCCAACCCTTGAGCCCCTGAACACCCAGGAACAGGTGGGGAAGGAATGTGTGAGCACAGCCCAGCACCCTCCTGTGGGGCAGGCTGCCTGCCCTGCTCTGTGCCACTGGCACAGCTCCCATCCAGCACAAAGCAGGCAGCAGGGACTCCCTTACCCACCTGCTGCTTGAGCCAGATGACAGGGAGAATTCTGGAGAGGATGACCTCTGGAATTCCTTCAAGCAGTGAGGTTCATTTCTTTGGCCATCAGGAATTTCTGACTGGAGTGCCTGGGCTTTTCCAGGGACAACAGCTGTGTGATGCTGTTCCCCAGGTTCTACCAAGAGGAAAGACAGAGATTAGAAAGAATGATTGTGCAAAATACTATTGTTTAGAATTCTGCAGCCTAGAGATAGATTTTTAAGAAAATATTACGTTATAAACATTTTAATACCAACATCTCATTCTCATATACCTGTTTTCCAAAATTTTCAGTTTCAAAGATTTAATTTCTTTTTGTGTATGTTTAAAAAAAAGAAACCAATCAACAACTCCCTGGGAACCAGGAATGTTTCACTGTTGAGCTTCAAACACAAGGAGAGAAATAAAGGATGAGGATGTGTTACACATTTCATAAGCTGGAACTTTATTTCAGAAATTAGTAAGCACTTAATGACTGCTGCTGGCTGCTTGTGCTACCAATTCCCATCAGTCCCTGCATCAGACATTTTGAGCTTTAAGTTTTACACATCAATTTAACTGGCTTATTTTCAGTTGTGATTTACTTCCTTATGCAGTTAAAGACAAGGTCAATGCACTGACAATTCCCTTTCAATAGAAAAAATAATTTCTAGACAACACAACAGACAAAACTTGAAAACCATTCTGCTGAATTTGTGTCAAGTGTTTTGATCAATGAAAAGTTCTCAGCCCCTCCAAAGAGAAAGCAGATATGGTTAAAAACTCTGGTAGGAAAAGATACACTGCCCTTAAGCCATACCCACAAATATTTTCAAGTGAGTTACTTAACCAGAAAATTACCCAGGACAGTAAGTCCTGCCCAGACCCTTGTCACTGATAACTCTGGCTGTGACAGTCCCAGATCTGTCCTGTCTCCATCTCAGGGCCCAAACCATGTTCCTGCTCAAATCACTCCAACTTTTCTACCTCTCCAGCAATGGTTTGGACAGAAAGAGCCATGCAGAACTTCCATTAGAGTGTGGAGGGGCTTCACAGTCTTTGGATTCAGCTCAGCTTGCCCTTTCTCTCCTGCTAACAAGCATAATTAAATATTAGGGCCATATTTTTGTCTGCTGAAAACAACCAGCAGATCCCAGTGAGTCAGTTGTCCAACTAATGAAACACAACTCTGAAATTAGCAGGGTAAAAATAGCAAAGGCCTGTGCAATAATGCAGCCCAGCACAGCTAATATTTGTCCAACCAAATTATTTAGCACCAATATCTATCAAATCCTTATGGCACCTTCCCCTTAGGCAAAGCATAGCCCCATGTTTAAAAGTTACAAAGACTGGAAAACAGACATTTTAGGCCTAAAGATGAAAAGCAAGGTGATGTAAATCAGGAAGAGATGATGAAAATGTCACCCCAACCAGAGTGAGGTTAAATTACATCAACCAATAGTACAGGAGAGGGCAAGGGGAGAGATGGAGGAGGAAATTAAAATAAATGAACAAACCAACAAAACCCCAATCACACCAAAGATCAGTTTTAATTCTCCACAATTCCATCCCTTCCAGAAGAACCCAAATGAAGTGGGTAAGGAATGCAGGCAGAGCCTTGGCTCTTCCAGCTGTTACCTTCAGGCCATTACTGGCTCCTTCCTTTCCCAGGCTGTAATTCCCAGTTTAATACAAAGGCAATTGCTGTTAACAAGGAACCCTGAGGAAACAGGCTTTAGGCATCTGTTCCTTCCCCTCTAAATCACCTTTGTGCTTTTTCAGTTGTTTACAAACAGCCATCTGAACGCAGATGTTTTGCATAAAACTAAAACTGAAATTCCGAGGATTTTTGGAAGCCCAGTGAGCACAGTGTAATGGAAAATGTGCAGGTTTGCCAGAACCAAACGAGGTGCTGCCACATCCTGAACACGATGCAGGATCATACACCTGATCCAAGTTATTTTCTACCTGATCACTCTTTTGGAAAAACTCCATTATTTTACTTCAGCTGTTCTCAGAGCCTGCAGGGCAGCACACACAGAACAGCTCACACTGGAGGCAGAAATCCCAAAATCCCCAACAGCCCAACCCTCCCTTCCAGAGCTGTAAATCAGGGCTGTGACCCCACTACCCAGTAACACATTGCCTCTGCTTCTGCTTCAGAAGAGGAACATCTTAAAATCTTTTATCCTTGAGATTCCTTAATTTCCACCCTTCACACAGAAAGGATTATGCACTGCATCGAGGTCTGCAGGAAACAGTAAGGATAAAATTAATAATATTATACTGGGTTTTTAATTTCTTTTTATTCTTGAGAGCTTTGCTGGAAGAGCCAGCACTGGAGAGAGCCACAGATTAACTCAGCTCAAGAGCTCAGGGATTTGTGAGAGCTGGGGCAAACTACTCTGCCATGTTTTCCCAAATGTTCAGACAACAGCACATCCCATTCTGGCCGTGGGATTCTCGCCAGAACTCAGTCTCTTAAACAGATCAGAAAACCACAAGTTCTGTTAGGCTGAGGAATGTTCTGAACCCCACATTCAAAGGCAGATGTTCCCTGCCAAAGGAGAGCTCAGGAGCCTGCAGGCAGCACCCAGGTTTGGGGCTGTGGGGAGGAGGGAGAACCAACAGCCTGGGGCTGCTCCTTCCAGCTATCAACTGAGGAACTGCAGCCCTGCATTCCCACTTCTCACTGAGCTCAAGCATAAACACAGACCAGAGCAAGCCAGAGAGAGGCAGCATCCTGCATCAACAGCCTAAAGCAAGCCCAAGGATTTTATTGCTTCAGTCTCAGGACAAAGAATTCCCAAAATCAATCCCCACAAATACCTCTGCAGCTCCCAATTACAACCCTCTCTCACAGTACTGATCCTGGAAGGCTGAAAGGCAGCAAGCAGCACCCACCTTCACCTTCATTGCAGAGAGTAATGAGCCACCCTCAGCACCCCCAGCAAACCTGAACCACAACCTGATTCCCCTTTTCAACCAATAGACTGTGCTGCAGACAAAGCTCACCCACACACAACACACAGAAATCAAACCAAGATGTTTATTATGGGCCATGCTTATGTTCCACACTAAAATCAACAGCAGTCAATCATTTTAGGGTCTGTTTGATCTTTATGCTGGTTGGGTTTTTTTCCTCTTAAAGGTTCTAGAAGAACAACAACAGGTGAAAGACCATTTCTTTGGGAGCCCCACAGCTCCCAGTGTGGCCCAAGAGGGGACAATACTCAATGTCACTCACCTGTGGCTGCTGGCAGCTCTCTGACAGTGACTTCCTCTTTGTTCTGAGCACTCTCTGCTTTCCTCTCACCTGTTTTCTTCCACCGTTTGTTCACCTGATCCACCAAGAACTTGAACTCACTTCTGTGTCTGCTCCCTGAAAGGTAACAGAGCATCACTGACCACCCCCACAGGACTAAGGGATGGCACAAACACTGAAAGGACACGAACAGAAATGGACACATACAACTGAATTAAAAGCATTTTTGTTACAGCAGATGAAAACCAACCCAGCAGTGTGACAGGTTCCACCTTCTATAAAAGGTCTGTGCTTTTACAGAGCCACCCACAGCCCAGAGCTCTGGCACAGATGAGCACTCCATGCTCTGTGCCATGCCCATTACCCTGCTGGGACTCAGATCCTTTAAGTAACTTAATAATGCAAGCACTCTCTGCACTTTCAATCACTTGGTACATTTTAAGCACTCCTCTGGTGCTCAGCCAAAGCAATGGAATTGTTTAACCTCGAGACTTCAAATGCTCTGCTCAGAGGCTGGGAAAACACCCAGTGTGCTCAGGATGCTGTGCAGCACCTGAGCCTGGCCAGGCAGGAGGGAACCCACGGGCTGGAGGGGGTTCAGGGGGTGTCAGGCTCTGCTCCCAGGGAACAGGGACAGGAGGAGAGGGAACAGCCTCAGGCTGGGTCTGGGGAGGGTCAGGATAGACATCAGCAGGAACTTCTTCTCAGAAAGGACTGTCAAGCATTGTGTCACCTCCCTGAGGAGCCCATTCCAATGACTGACCATCCTTTCAGTGAAGAAATTCTTTGATGTATTCTATGAAAAAATAACACCAAGTTCTGCCCCACAGAAACAAACAGATTTGACGCTGACTCCCTTTCCCTGAGTAGCTGAAAACACCACATAAGGCCAAAACCTCTCTTAATAAAAAGCAAGTTCTGTCCCAGATGTCGTGTCTGAGTCGCTGCACTCTCATTACAGAATTCCTCTGGCACTTCAGTTTTTCCAGCATTACTATCTTTTGTTGTTCTGGCTCATGGCAGAACTACAAAGCTTTTAGAAAAGAAATGTCCTGGCACACAAGCACTGTTCAGCTACACTGTAAATCACTGTGCTGCTGAAACAACACCCCAAGCACATCCCACCAAACTGCACAAACACAAACCAGCCCCAGACTGAATGACAAATATTTAAAGCACAAGACAAAGCAGCAGACCTCCAAAGGACATGGCAAATTAAAAGATTTATAAGCAGAAAATGCAATTGAATATTTTTTTTTCACAGATGTATTTCCTTTCCTGTAGATTTTTTAACTCTTTAAATAGAGACCATGAAAAAAGCAGAGTGGGCTGAGGGTGTCCCTGAGTCCTGAGGAGCAGAAGGAAGTGACAGTGGCTCTAAGTGCCAGGCACAGCTCCCAGCCAGCTCCCTCCCTCAGGTCCACCAAGCCAAAGTATTAATTGCTATTTCATACACAGCAGAAAAATGCCAGCAGTGCAATGTGTCATTTGCCAAGAGCCTGGGAAAGTGCAAAGCAGCAGAAAAAAAGCGTTTTCTCCCAAACAGTTCCTCCTGCCTTTCCCCAAGGCTGTTCACAGCTCCAGTGTTTTTTTCATATGGAAAAGCAGAACAAAACTACATGGTGGGGGTATTTTATTCAGAATTTACAGCAGAGTTCATTCATTCAGCTGGGAATTAGGGTCTGGGATGCAAATGTTGTAAAATGAAAGTGAAAAAACAGCTTCATTGTGTAATAAAGCTTTTTAAAATCCCTCTGCGGTACAATGGAATAACAGCATTTGATAAGAGTTCTTTAATCTCAAACTGTTCTTGAATTTTAACATATAGTTCTCTTTTCATTATTATGATTTCTTCCTCATTGTTTTTAGGAGAAATAATTACCTGACACCAGTTAACATTTACCTCTTTGATCGGTACTTTTTATTAATTTTCAAACCATATCTTCCCATTAAAATACTTTTCTATCTTTCCCTTTTCCATATTTTAGGTTCTTAAATTTTCAGTTAAGCTGCTTGAGACTATCAAGATCTCCAAGTGATTAGTTTTGTAGCCATGCCCTTTAAGCAATCAAAACTCAATTGCCTTTGAAAAATTAAGACAGTATTTTATATATCTTTGCTCCAAATGTGTACAACAGGCCAAGAAAATAAAACCAGGAGCAGGAAGGCCAGTGCCCTGGTGGGCTCAGGAAGGCCTTGCAGAGCAGTTCTGCTGCAGAGGGCTCCCTGCACATCCCACAGCCTGGTGGGAGACACCAACACCCTGCTCTGCTGCTTTCATGGCCAACAAACATGGGAGGACACTAAAACAGAATAAAGTGTATAAACAGAGATGCCTTTGGAGGCAATCAGTGTGTGTATTTCAGTTCAAAGGAAAAGAAAGTGAATTTAAAAGCTAAATTAGGTGAAATTTGCATATTACTTACGATATTTAGCATGGATCTCATCTATTTCTTCCTCTGTCTGGTCCTTTGTGAAGGTCAAGCTCTACAGCAATCACATAAACGTTTTTAACATAAATAAAAATATTATAAAGCTGCAGAAATTAGACTTAAAACTGGAAGAAGCAACTGTTTCCCCCCCCAGCTTTCAGCACCTCATCACATTAATTCACATTCACAGAACATATCCACAGTGTCCTGCCCTGCTTCCACCAGGGCACCAGAGTCCCCAGGAGCAAGCCAGACACTGTAACACCCAGCACAAGTGGGCCATAAAACATCTCCTAACACTGTGCAACAAACAGGCTTCAAAAGTCACCAAAGTATCAAATGTCATGGGAAAAGAACAGGCACCACTGCCAATACAGAAGCATGGAATTTGCTAGCTAAATCCCAGAGAATTCTAGGAAGCAAAATATTCCCCACGCAGCCATGGAGGGTCAAAATCTTCCAGTATGGCCAAGGAGAACATTACTCAAGAATTGTTATTGCAGTCAGAAATTGCTCCTACTTAAAGGGTTTGGGCACAAAGCTCAGCAGTGCACCAAGGACTGCCCATGACAAATGTGTGGCGGGAGACAATCAGGGCATTACAGGATGCTGGATGGGAATTCCAATATGCAACCCAGGAATTTCCACAACCAAGCAACAGGCAGACACTTCCAGTGCCCACTCTGCAGTTTCTGCTGGCCTCCCATCTGAGAAGCAAGATCAGTCACTTACATTTTCACCAGGTTTATTACACTCAAGCTGAACCCGAATCTTCTCATTCTTTTCCAGCTCTTTAACAACCTCTGCAACTGTTTGGAAATACAAGAAAGGGATCGCTGAAACAGGAGCAGGGCAATAAAAAGCTGTAACAACACAGACTGAAACTACTGTGAATTTAAAACACAAACAGCATTAGCTCTCCAAGAGGGAAAGCTCAGGCTTCAATGCCAGGCAAACATGCAGTCTTTCCAAACCCTACTGAACCCCTCTCCTGCACGCAGTGTTTGTGGCACACAGGCTGTCAGTCAGAGAAACTTTCCATTTTATACTGGATGTTTCAATGGCAGACACATAATTGCATCTACTGTTTATCTTATTGTGCTCCCCAAACCCCCTTCCAGGGCAACAGAACCGTGTGCAGGCTCAAGGCCAAAGCCTACAGAGGAATTACAACCTACTTCAACAATTGTCAGACTCATCCAAAGCTTATAAACTACATAACTAATATTTAACTACAGCCACGGCTATGCAGAACCCTGCACAGTTTACTTTGACATTTACTTTTACAAATCTGTTTCTGCATTTCATCATCTTCACAGCACTGCCCGTGCTGTGGACAGTTATTAAAACAATTTCAGCAGACAGTGAAGCAGTTGGAACAAAAGCTTATTAAGCTGTGAAGGAATAAAACCTGTACCAAACTGGTTTAAGCACACTCCAGGAATTTGGCAGCTGTGCTTCCGCAGCAGCTCAGCTATTCGTGTTGCAGTGACCTCAGGCTCCCTGCTACCACCCAAAATGCACGTCTGCATCTGAAGTGTGAGTTTAATAATTCACTCTTTGTGCACAGGTTTTGAACAAAGGAGGAGTTTTGCATTATTTAAGGAGAGCAGCTGAAGCACATGCCCCACAGCCTGGAGCTCCTCCTTCACTCTGGTGAATGACACAGAGACTCAGTGCCACTCCATCACCAGCACTGAGTGAAGGCTCACCCCAAGTACCCCCAGCAGGTTAAAGAAGAATTCTGCACTGATCTTGATTTACACAAGATGAATTCTTCCAGTTCTCCGACCAGCCAAAGCAGTGTCACTCCTACCCCGAGAGGTAACAGAAGGGGAAATGCAGATGGATGTTTGTGATGGCAGCAGCATCCCTGCAGCTCCTCACTGACCTGACTTGGGATTGAGGGAGTCACACTGAGCATTGTACATGTGCACAAACTCCTGGTGTCTCTTAATGAGCTGCTGGCGGGTGCCAGAGGTGGACAGACCATGCTCCTTGAGCTTCTTCCTCAGATCCCGATCCGACAGCAGGTTATAAACAACTTTGGACATCAGCTTCCTTTTGTGAGTAGAGCTGCCAAAGGAAAATGAGAGAGGCTTTATTTAGTTAATACTCCTATGAAAATCAAAGTATTTACGGTTATTTAAGGGTACTTCACCCACTTAGGATAACACACACATGAAACTTGGGTTTTCCACCCCAGTGCTGGCCATGTCTTCCTTGAATCAGCTGGAGAAATATTAAAGGCATTAAAACATCAAGCCAAAACTTGAAGTAGGAGATTCTTCAGCTTTCTGGAAAAATGTCTTAGAGAAAAATATCATGTACCTGAAGGCAGCAGTTACCAGCCAACAGAAGGATGGTTTGGTGACACAGAGGGAGACACTAAAGATAAGTAACAGTGCTCTCAAAGGAATAACATCTAAAGCCAAAATTTACTGCTTTCCACTGCTTTCTGTCAGGACTCAACATTCCTGGCACAGCTGGGGAAAACATCTTAATTACAGGAAACTGCCAGAGAAAATTCAAGTCCTAGTACAACTTTTGTCACCTAAAATTAGCAGAACATTTCCTCCTGTCAAATTAGCTCAGGCTTCCCTACACCTCCTGGTGAGATACTCTCAAACTAGGAAAAACAAAGAGGCCAAAAGCCATCTACTGCCTCACTCATTTTCTGCAACTGCAATCATTCACAGAGGAACAGCTTTAATTAGACATTTTCCTTTCTGCAGCAAAATAAAGCTCAGCTGCACTACTCTGGAGTAGAGAGCTGTTAACAGCTTTCCACTGTGAAAACGAGACATTTATTTGCAAAGTATTCAGCACTTTGGACTTATCACATGGAAAATTTCAAGGTTAAAAAGATGCAAAAACTATCATTAATTCATTTACTCTCATCCAGCCCTGTAGCATGGCTGGTAAAACCAAAATTGATTACCACAGTACACTCTTCAGGGAAACTTTTTTCAGATTCTTTGGGGAAATATAAAAATGTCACTGAATAATTAAATCTTTTGGAAGTCCTACAGAAGCTTGGTGTGTAGGGATGAGCTGCTGCTGGAACCAAACACCCCTGCCACAAACCAGACACTGCCAAGAGCCAGCATTTCCCCAAAACTGCCAGTCCCCAAGGGCAGTGACACCTGCTGAAGGCCTAAGCAGTCCAGAGATTAAGTGAGCAGAACTTAAAATCCTGTTAGGGACATGGGCATGACACCAAGGACAGATCTGGCTTATTTTTCCTTTTATTAAGAATAGAGAAAGCACTGGAACACTCCAAATGGAAATTAAATGTAACATCAGATTTCAATATTCATTTACCATTTTATCATCTTGAAAGTCTTTTAGCTTACAGACTGCACTCCAAGCATGACTGGGCAAAACAAGAGCTTTAACACAAAATTACTTTCTAACTCAAGGTTCAGGGGAATTGGAAAAACAAGCATTGAAGTACAAATCCTCCCAGATCTCCAGTCTGATCAGTCAGGAATAACAAGAGCCTAGACTTCTGCTGTAAGTAAAACAAACTGAAACTGCAGTGCTGATGTGAACGTGGCGACCGTGACCAATGCTGGGGCAGGGGCACAGAGCCACAGGAATGCATTCATCTTATGGAAATGGAGATCTTCAGGAAACTTCAACAGCCCCACAGAGGGGACAGAGAGGTGCAATTTTTATTCTTTAACTTGACAGCTATTGAAGAAAATGTCCTTTGGCACACCTGAACTAAAGGAAGCAATTCATCCCCAAATGAAAAATGGGAATCCGTGTTACCTGAAGTGAATTCTAATGCCAGGGAGCAGAAAAGTGACAAGAATAAGGCACTGACTAAGTTCTCCTCCCTGTGCTGAATTTTTAAAGCATTGGCCACTGGTTCTCTTGCCACTAAAAGCCAAAGAGAAATTGAGCTGGCAATCCACACACTTTCTCAAGAGGGGACAATCCCCACAGTGATTCCAGAGTGCTCCCCACTGCAGGGAAGGCAAAACAAACACACACCACTGCTGCTACACCCCAGCAACAAACAGTCCTTGGCTCAGCAGTGCACAAACCTTGTCAGAGCTGATCCTTACCTTCGGAGGCTGTCCTTCTTCTCCTCCCTGGTCAAGCAGCTATCCAGATGTTTGTTTATATACTGCTCTAGAATAGCAACCTCACAAACAGGACATTCCACTGAAAGCAAGGGAGAAGGAATTTACCAGTGTGGATGGAACAGCAAAGAGCGAATGTTTTCGTCTGAGAAATTAATAGTTGGGACAGTAACAAAACACACCAGTCCTGAGCTGTCTGGCACTGGCCTGGAAGTTACATTTGAGTTCTCAGGACAGGAACAAATAACACTAAACCTCCTCACAGCAGGATTTTCACTAATACTGTTTGACCAACTACTTCACATTTGTGGAAATAATTTCCACGTGAGGCTTGCTCAAAGATCCAAAAACATCATAAAATGGAAAATAAATGAAAGTTATGATTGCTGAAAAATAAACGAGCAGTAAAATTTCATGTGAGTTTTAAATTACCAACACAAGCAAGTCTCATGTGTAAAACCATGACAGGTTTTCCAAGGCTCCTTTCCTGGCTGTGGAAGCTCTTTGAGCAAGATTCACCCAGCTAATGAATACATAAAACCTCAGAGTTCCAGATGAATAAATCGTTAAACAAAACAACAAACAAATTTGAACTACAAAGAACCAGAGGTGTACTCCCACATGGTGTTTTATTTTAATTTAGGCTTTTAGCTGGGTCAATAGGATGGCTGCCAGCATGCCAGAACTAAGAGGATTCTGTCATTTTATTGTGGTTGATTAGTATAAATGGGTATTTTCATGCTTCAAAGTAAATTAACCTTAACTCTCTAGAATTACAAGAGAACAAAGCAGATGACTCTTCTGGAGAGCATGTGAACAGAAATATTAACAGAACTGCTGCCATGCTCATTTTGAGTTCAGGCTCACAAACACATTATAAAATAACCTGCATCTGGTTACTCAAGGATGCAAGAGCAGAATGAACACCAGTGCCTGTGTAGTCATTAGGGGGAAGGAGAAGAGAAATTACTTCATTTTTACTAAGTCTGTTGCACAACTATTGTTTTTTAGTGTCGTTACTCAAAGCAAAGGAATCCGTAAGCGCTGAATTCCATTTCATTCCTTGGCAGCAGCTCAAGCTTCCTGGTGAAGAACATGCTGGGAGCAGAGCTGTCCCACACGAGCAGTGATGTGCAGGGGGAAGGAGCTGGATGTGCCAGCATGGATCAGAGCACGTGGGGAAATGGGATGAGTGCCATGGGCTGAGGGGTCTCTAACACACACAGCCAGCCTCACTCAGCAGAGAGGGCAGGACACCACCCGAAATCAAACTCCTCACCTTTCCTGTCTCCTTTTTCCACAGATGTAGAAGGCTTTTCAGGACTCTTGGTGTCCCCAGGAATCTCTTGTGATTCCACTTTGTTGTCTTCACCACCAACCTCTGCAGAAGTGCTGTGTAGGTCCTGGTGGTCCTCAGTTTTGAAACTCTTCTGCTCAGTCCATGCCAGGCCACATGGCTTCGTGGAGGCACAGACTTTGTCTCTTCTTAAGAAGCTGTCAATCCCTGGCAACTCCTTTGAATCTGGCTGAGAACCAGGACTCCTGTGGCTCTCGGCAGCCGGACACTGGCTACGGGCCTGGGATGGAACTGGGGGAGCATCCAACACCAACTGCAACAGCTGCTGTCTGGAAGCATCCAGGGGAAAACACACAGCTAGCACACTGGACAGTGTTCAGCTTTTCTTGGAGAAACCAGAATGAAAACAGATGGACTTTTGCACCAACTCCTTCCTCCCTCTCCCCTTGCTCACATGCAGCACCTGGGAATTGCCCAGCCCTCAGGAACCTGGAGTAGAAGCCAGCTCAGCCTCCCCATGCTCTGCAGAACCTAAGCACCACCTCCCTGACTTCAATCTAAAACTGCACTTTGCAAACACAATAGCATCTCTCAACCATCCTGTGGAATGCAGCAGAAATCAAAGAGATTTCCCCCTGCATGAAGATGGCAGGAGACATTAAGGACAGCTGGCACAACTGCTGCTCCTCCATCCTTCTGTCCTGGCCTGGCCAGAGCCATGAACTCTGTCCCAGAGCACAGACAGGTGAGGGAACAGGAAAGCACTGATGGCAATCCCTCCAAGTCCCAGCCCCACTGGGGTCAAGGTGTGCCCAGAGCACTGTACAGTCATACACACTAAAGCCTGGTCAGAACTGCTCCTCTCCCTTTCAGAGTGCAACATCCACTCATAAGGAAGCACAGGACAGCTCCACTTCTGCTGAGAGCCCACCCTGTGTGCAGGGAGGGAGCTGCACTCCCACACATCCCCCAAGCACACCCACCACAGCTCATGCTGCAAACTCCTAAGCTGAGCAGAGCGTAAATGGGATCAGCACTCTGTCTGGTTGGAATGATTCCCATCCCCTCACACACTGACCTTGGAGCTCAGCTTTCACTCTGCTAAGTGCCACCAACATTACCATTTTCTTCCCCTGCAGGCCTGACTTAAGAAAATGGGTTTGCACTTTGTGAAATGCTGAGAAGATTTAAGGCCTAATTTTCATAAACATCAAACTACCCGGGGCTCAAAGTCAAGTTAGAACATACTTGATCTTTCAAACATGCTGAGCTCTTCAACCCCTGGACTGCAGATTAGTGTCTGGGGACAGCCAAGGGGAAACAAAGCAGATGAGAAGGAGGGGAGAGAGAGAAGATTGGTCCTGTTTGAACATCACCAGGACAGAAAACAGCAGAGGGGTTATGACTGAATGATACTCATCCCATGTAACACTCTCTGGACAAGCAGTGACCCCTCAGCACGTGCAGCCCCAGGGGAAGGACCCAGCCATGGTGCCCAGCCCTGGACAGCACACTGAGCATCCCCTGCACTCCCCTGAGGGGTCAGTGCCACCAAGGCAGCCAGCAGGGAGCCTCTCCCACCCACACCCAGAGTGAGCCCTGCACTGGTTCCCTCCCCTGGGCCAGACTGGGCTGCCCAGCCCTGCTGATCCAACTGCACGTGAGAAATTGATGGAACTCCAAGTCACAAAAGGAAAGGTTATTGAACTACTCTCCCTGGTAAGATTTATACTGATCCATTAAAGCAGTCAAAAAATATTAACGTTTAAGATTCAATATCATAATGGATCCAACTCAGCACTACTTGTTCCCTACAAAATTAGGCATTAACAAAAATATAGTAATCCATTTATCACTAGGAAGCAGCAGAATTCAAGCTGAAGCAATGGAACTGTAGGATTTAAATTACTCAAATAAATCAATTAAATCTAGCAGTGGTCATATAGAAGATTAGATGTATCTACATTCTATGATCTTCATCAGAGAAAAATTCTCTCATGAAGCAAAGCCATCAACTAAACTATGCTTCTTGTCACCTACAAAGCCAAGAGTCTCACTGACTTCCAGCTCCAGTTAATTTCAGAGAAAAATATGAAAGTGCATTTGTCTCCTATAGAGATAGGAATACCCACAGAATTCCCAGCAAATCACCGAGTTGCTTCTCTTCAAAAGAAAGCAGATGGATAATACAAGGAGCTTCATGTATCTACTGTGCTGAGAGTTTACCAAGTCATATTTATTCTGTTGTTCCTGTCTTTTAAAGGGATGAGAAGCTCAAAAATGAATTAAAACCAAACAGAAAAGTAGCAGAGAAATCGAGGTGAAAGCACAGGACTCCATTACTTTCCTTACTCAAGAAAACTCACATTTTTAGTCTTTCAATACCCATATTTTTCCTAGCCAGTGACTTCACCAAGAGAATTCTCTTGCAAGGTGACCAATAGCACTGGACAAAATCCCTCTACTCAGAATTTCCCCTGCACACATAAGAAGGGTGTTCAAAGAAAGACTTTATTACCATTACTTCTCCCCCAGAATCCTGACACATTTGTTGAATTCCTACACCCTGGCAGAGACTGTACCTTCCAGAGCAGCTAACCAGAAGCAGAACCAAAATCAGCTTGTAAAGCCCCCACATCACTTGAGTGGACAGTAACCTTCAGCCAGAACACTGCAGGATTCTTCCAGAGTGTAAACGTTCATCTTTGACAGTGTTTCTGTGACCCCAGAATTTGTTTTGCTCAGCTCTCACTCTGCTCCTCTCCAGGGCTCTGAGCCTGGTCACACTCAGTCACACCTTTCCAGCTGCCAAACCAGAGAGTAGTCATAAAATTACATAAATACCTTGCAGAATTAAAGCTCTTCACTAGGTCATCTAAAATCCGGTTGTTTTTCAGGTCAGATTCTGAGACTGCCTGTGAAAAAAAAAAGAAAAAACCTAAACAAACAAACATCGAAATGCAATGAAAACAGCAAGTGCCCAGAAAGTGTTCAAGTGATCAATAACTTGCTGCTTGGCTCAATGCCTCAACTACCTCCACTAAAATGCTACAGGAATTAAGATGCTTAAAGGGTAAACACTTCTTACCCAAAAATATCTCATAACAAAAACCGAGAACTCAAGTCTGGGACATTAAGGGTAATAGAGTAAAACAAAGCATAAAGCAAAGCAACAAAGCCCAGTGTGCCCGGGTTCCAGCAATGGTTTATTGTAGCCCAGGTCTAATAATTTTGAAAACCAAACCAAGGATTTTCTGAAGGTGAAAAGAACTTTAAGCAACAAAGCGTGAAAACTGATGAAGGGAAATGTTCATCTTCTGATTATGGAATGAAAATATGAATTATGAAATGCCTTTGTGCGTTCTATTCATTCTTTTTAAACAATTTCTGATTTTTATCTCACTGCAACTCTCTCTGCTCTTATTTTTAAAAAAAGCTTTTATTACTTTTTCATTTTTATTTTGAGATTAAATGGGGCCACTCACACACGGAAAATTAAGCACTTATGTTTCACCACTGCTGGTTTAAATTATGGAGTATTTTAACAAATTAATGTTAAATGTTTTGTAACAGATTGTACACAGAGCCCTGAGCCAAACCCCAGACCTGATGCTCCATCCCCTTCTGCCTGCACTGGAACAGGAGAATTCCAGATGCAAGAGCACCCAACCTTGCTCATGTGAACAGAATTAATTATTTGGCACAGTCCAAAGGGAAAAGCTCCTGAGATTTGCCAAAAAATAAAGAACAAACTGAGGGAAAAATACCAAACCAAAACCAAAAACACACTTACCACACAGCAAGTTGGACACTGCGTTTTGTAGGACAAAAACTTGCGGATACAAAGGGAACAATCTGGAAAAAAGGAAATACATAATTTGGAACATTATTCCAAATGCAATTCCACATCCTCACTTGTGTATTTCCTTATTGTACAATACATGCAAGCTATTCCACAATAAACAAATAATGAAAATACACCAATTTTCCACTGACTTGAGATTATCCGTATTTCATGCAAACACGTTTCAACATCAAATATCAGCTCCTCCATCTAAAGCTGACGTTTGCATCCTTTTGTTTCCCAGTGCAAGACAAGAAAACCATTGTCAGCCACCATTACAGCAGAGTTTGCTGCTCACCCCCTCGCCAGGCAGGGTTTTTGACATGACTAATGCTGATCCCTTTCAGTTCCTGCATAGCCCAGAGCACCTCACAAACCCCTCTTTTTTCCCAGGCTCTCTGCCCCTTCCCAAAACAATCCCAAGTTCTTGTTGAAAGAAGGGGCTAAAAAGGAGGGGAGACAGCTTAATGTCATCTCACCATCACAGGATGCCTCAGCAGACTTGGTGGTGAAACACACCATAAGCTTCGTATTGTCACATTGAATTTCTGCTTTTGTCACACTTTGTCAACTTATCTATGAGCTTTCACAGACACTTAAGGGTTTAAAAAGTCTCATCATTCCCCAGGAAAAAACATCCCCTCACTAGTTCATGACGGGTCAGAGTCTCAGCACTGGAAACATTCAGTAGCAGCTCCCAAAACAGATCTGTATTTCACAGACCCTCTGGGAATGCATCTGAAAAGCAGCAGAAGCATTAATTAATCCCAGACTGGTTTGGGTAGGGAGGGACCTTAAAGCTCATCTCATCCCACCCCCTGCCATGGGCAAGGACATCTTCCACTCTCCCAGGGTGCTCCAAGCCCCATCCAGCCTGCTTTAATGCACCAATTAACACTTCCAACCAGAAACCCATCTAAACGCTCAAAAACTACTACATATTTTAAGAAGTGATATAGGGTGAGAAACACATAAAGAAAAGAAACAAACTTTAACTGTATGAATAGAAATGCAGTGGCAGATGCAGGCTGGCAGCACCTGGCACCCCAGCCCCTTCCCATGGGCCAGGCAATGCTTGCTGCTGGGAGCCAGGGCACCCACAGCTCCCTCAGGGACAAGAAATCACACAAGCTCTCAGCACTGATGTCTGTGCTGCCTGCCCACCTTTCAGCCCCAAGGACCAAGCCCATCCTCTCAGATCCCCAGAGCACATGTCACTCTTCATATTAGACACAACATGCACCTTCAGATGCTCTTATTGTGTGACAAAAATACCAATGGTGCACATGGTCTGTCATTAATGACACGGGCCAAGCCACTGTGACAGTCAAACACCTTCTGCCACATGAGCTGCTGAACGCTCACAGGCACCCAGGGAGGAGCAGAGCAGGAATTTTAAGTGGCTACAGGTGCAAACAGATTACAGAGCTGTCTAGGAGCCCTGAAATAGATCATTAAGAAAATGAGAATCAGCAAAATGCTTTGCAAGAAGATGTATTCCATCTCCATCCATTCACAATTACTCATTAGAGGCAAAGGGCTTTTGGCAGCAATTATCCAGCCTCAGTCAACTGACGAGATTATGGAGACAAGAGAGAGGAAAATACTTCAAGAAATCTTGATCTATTGTACAAAACTTGGACCTTCAGCAGTTTGCAGGGAAAAGTAAATGTGCAATCTGTTAACAAAGGTAGACAGATTCTTTTCAAAGTTAAGAGCCTCTGAACCCCACTGTACCCCAGGCAGGCTGTACTACCAGCAAGTGTAGAGAATTTCCAGTTTTGTGGCTCCCCACACTGGTTTCAATTGTGACAGCTTTGCCAAGCTAAACTAAACTTCATTGCCAAAACTGTAATATCCCCCTTCACAGAAGGAAGGGCTACAGTCTCTGAACTAAACAATTACAAGCATTTATTTTAACCTGAGAAAAGGCAAGGTACTTCCCCCTAATCTGAATTCAGCAAACTGCTTGGGGCCAGCTCCCAGCAGATACTACCCAGGGCAGCATGGAAAGTGTGAGCTCTTAATGCTCTCCACACAGAGCTTTGCATTTTTACCACCCACAAGATGCTAAGAAAGATATTGGAATGAAGAATGCCACATGTACGTGTTAGTACCACAGCAGGAACTACACACGGGAAGGTTCTGGCTGCTTCCATCTCACAAAGCTCCTCCCAGCTTGCCTCGCAAGGAGAATCACAGAGCTCAAGGATGGTTTGAGTGGGAAGGGACCTTGAAGCCCATCCAGTGGCACTCCCTGCCATGAGCTGGGACACTTTCCACCACCCCAGGGTGCTCCAAACCTGGCCCTGGAGACTTCCAAGGATGGGGCAACCACAGCTTCTCTGCACCAGGGCACCACCACCTCCCAGGGAACACTTCCTTCTGAATCTCCAACCTAAGCCTGTCCTCTGTCAGTGGGAAGCCATTCCCCCTTGTGCTGGTACTCCAGGCCCTTGTAAATTGTTTCTCTCCATCTTTCCCACAGGCTCCAGAACCTTCTCTTCGCCAGGCTGAGCAATCCCAACCCGCCCGGCCCTTGCCCAGGGCTCACACCCGAGGCACCGGGCAGGTCCCGCACGGAGCGTCCCTCCCGGCACGGCACTCACAGTTGTGCGAGCACTGCGGGATCATCACGGCGATGCTGAAGTAGTCGAAGCAAATCCCGCAGCGCAGCAAATCATCCACGGCCTGCAACGAGAGCGGGGTGAGCGGGCACGGCGGCCGGCCGGGTGTCCCAGTACCGGGGTCGGCCGGGCCGAGGG
>JAHLSL010000043.1:478784-498664 GCA_025920805.1 Petroica traversi | reverse complement strand
GGAGCCACCCAGCCTCACATGCCCTTCCCTCTGCCATTCCTTGTGCCCTGAGCTGTCTGGCCCTGTGTTCTCTTCCCTGTGCCATTCCCTGTGCCCTGAGCTGCCTGGCCCTGTGTTCTCTTCCCTGTATGCCATTCCCTGTGCCTGGAGCCACTTGGCCTCGCATGCCCTTCCCTGTGCCACTCCTCCTCCCGTGGCCCCGCTTGCCAGGTGAGCCCTTCCTCCTCCCTGCAGCCTTGCAGGGCACACGGGCTCTGCCGAGGCAGCAGCAGCTGTCAGGAGCAGGAGGTGCTCAGCTCCCCGGGGCCCTTCCAACCCAGCAAGCCCTGCCATGGCTCCCTGCTCCAGGGCAGTGCCAGCAGCATTTCCCAGCTCCCCGTCACAGCTGGTGCTGCTGGAAGCTCAGCTCTGCCTCCTGCTCCAGCCCAGCCCTGCCAGCAGCCAGCCCGGGCAGCCCCTGCTGCTCCCCTGCATGCACGGCTCCCCTGCATGCACGGCTCCCCTGCATGCACGGCTCCCCTGCATGCACGGCTCTGTGGCACACCCAGCCCTGCAGGTGTCCTGCTCACCCTCGTCACTGGTGTGTGGCTCTGTCCCGTTGTCATGATCCACTTCATCGATGGTGCCCGGCTCGCTGTGCGGGCTGTCACTGCAAGGGAACAGCTCAGCTGTCACACCCCGAGTGACACCGCTCCCGACACACTCACACACCCAGTGTGCTGGGGGAGATGCTGCCCAGGGAGGCGGAGGAGTCCCCACGCCAGGAGGTGCACAACAAACAACTGGACATGTCGAGGTGACAGGGTGGTGTTTAGTCAAAGGTTAGACTCAGCCTTAGAGGTCTTTTCTAACCTGGTTCTGTGATTCTCTGATTCTATGGTTTCAAATCACAGCAGATCCCTGACCTTGCTCCGAGAACAGCAAACAACCTGCACCAATGATTGCCAGGCCCAGAATTCTGTCACATTCTGTTGGCTCTTGTGTCTTTAGTAGTGTTTGGCAAAACTGATACAAAGTGACATCAAGTTAAACGTCCCATTCCCTAATTCACAGTGAGCTTCAGCATTTTATCCTCTGCTGCACTGGAAGGATGATGGCAGGTAACTCGTATCAGGCATGGTGAGGTCTCAGAAATGTACGAACCTTGTAGAAAATCAGTTCAAGTCTGTTACTGATCCTGGTTTGTTAAACCCAGACCTGAACAACCAGCAAATTATGATGGAACCATGGGACTTTACTCAAAATTTCCAGCCTAGGAGGAATTTAGATAGAATTGACCTAAAATTCTGTTCTGCTGAACACACTTCTGAGGATCTGCAGCTCAAAAAATCTTCATCAATATCAGTACTTGCACTGGAAAAAGTCTTTTTCTGATGTTTTTTACTGAGGTTTATAATACTGAGTCAGCACAAGGAAAAGAAATACCTGGTGAAACTGTCTGTTTTGACTGGTAAGACTAAATGAAATGGTTCAGTGCAAGAGCCCCTGGGGCTGCTGATGGTGTTTGCAGAGAGCTCACCAGTACTCCTCCCCTCCGGTCATGCACTTCTCATAGACAGGCCCCTCCAGCTCCCGGTGGCTGGGGAAGATGCCCTCGTGGTGGATGATGATGGTTTTGATGACCTCATTGACGTGGGCCTGGCAGGACACCGGATCCTGCCCGTCAGGAATGTGCATCAGCGTGGGCCCGAAGCAGATGGCCAGGTTGTAGGGATCCATCATGTTCTCATCGCTGTACTGGGACAAGCTGCAGGCACACGGGTGAGGAGCTGCCAGGCTGCTCTCCCCTCCCCTGAAACCCTCCCTCCACCCTGGGATGCATTGTCACCGAGCTGTCCCCTCCCCGGGCACACGGCCACCGCCCAGCAAGGCTGGGCAAGAACCAAAGCACTGCTCCCCATGGCAACAGCACAAAGAACTCACACAGCAAGGACGGGGAAGCCCTGGCAAAAGGGACAGCAAGAGGAGCTGGGTGAAGCAGGAGAACACTCACTGGTTAAGGAAAGCAAAGAGGTATCTCATGACCACGATGACAGCCCGAGGCAGAGTGACAATGATCTGCTGGATCTGGTGCACTCTCTCTGCAGGGTTCTCAATTTCTGGAACACATGGACAGAAAGTACATCCTTAAAAACCTTCTCAGGACCAGACAGCTCAGCACCAGAGGGACTTGCTCCAGATCTAGTGGCCCAGTAAGGGAGGAAAACAAAAGTCTGTCTCCAGAGGTCATGTGTGAGTTTGGCACTGAGGTACAAGAAGAGAATGAGGCACACATTCCTCCAGAGGGGAATTCATACGTTCAGATTCAGAATGAACAGCAAATAAAGACATTTTCGTGGGTTTATTTTTAAAATAAATGTTTATGCATTATTCATTTTGTTCCTCAACAACTCCTCTGTTCCTCAAAAGCCTGAGTCAATGTGGCACTGAAAGCAGAGCACTGCTTGATTTTCTAGGGCAGATTTTTAAATGAGGTTTTTATTCATGTTACTCTTCTGGGTTATGCACTGGATGCTTCTGAACCCTTCCACTCCTGTCTCCTACTTCTCTGAACAGGAATTAGAAGTTCCTAGGGAACAGGTTAGCTGAAGCAGAGCTGAGTCAGTGCTTTCAGATTCACTGCACTCCCCTGCTCAGGGGTGCAGGGAGCTGGAGCTGCCATCAGGCACCTGCTCCCTCCCCGGGGAAGGGGTGACTCAGGGCTGTGCTGCCTGAAGCTCTCCCTGTGCTCTGGAGAGAGTTAATCCTGGGGCTGCTGTTTCACAGGAAAGAGGACAAGCACCAGAGCCTTTCTGGAGCAGGCAATCACACACAAGTGCTTGTTCGGGCTCAAACTATGCCAGTTGCTAATCACAATAAAATTCACGGACACCATGTAGCTGAGCTGCCATTTCATCAAAATTCTGAGCAAAATCTGGCCTCAGTACCAAGAGGGATAGCATTATAGTATTTCGCATGGGGAATTTTTCCATTTGATTTATCCCATTATTGCCTCCTGGGCCCTCTACTTCTTCAGTTTGGTTTTATATAAGAGGATGTTTGTTAAAAAAACCCAAACTAAATACAAATTGGATAGAACCATTCAGGACAGAATAAGCAGCAACCAGGCTCTCCTTGACACAATCCCAAAACCCCTCACAGCTTCTCCCTCTGCTCATCCCAAAGCACCTCCTACTTTTCCTTGGGATGGGAAATGCATGCAGCAAACATGAGGAACAACCTGTGGACTCTGGTCTCCAGCTGGAGCAGCTCTGTGAGTAGCAGGAGTTCCTGACCCTCACTGTGCCTGGTGGAAGGCTGAGCTAAAGCAGACAAACCCTGCGGGTCCAGAGCCGTGGCTGCAGAGGGGTGATGGGCACAGGAATCACTGTCCCTGTGCCAACAGGACAGCAGCCACCCCTGCCTTAGTGACACCTGGAGATGGCTCTGAGGATCCTCATGGTGTTGGGAAGAATTTCCAGTGCTGCCAATGCTCCTGACATCCTTTCCTAACAACTCCCATTGCTCCACTGCCACCCATCTCACAGCAGAAACCCCTGTCTGCAAACTCAGCTGTTCCTCCCCTGTTTAGTGCTCCTCTCGTCCCACCCAGTTCTCCACAAAGAGCTGTCACAGGTACTTACTTATGGTAGATATCAAATCTTGAAATCTTTCCTTAGGAAAGAGGGGGTTTTCCAGTCCTCGGAAATACAGCTTCAAGACTCCAGCCACCGAGTTGATGTCTCGTTCATTCTGATCATCAGCAAGGGGGTCTTCACCTGCCCAGATAAAAGGTTTCCTGTCCAGCATCACCACCAAGCTGGGCTAACACAAGAGGTTCTCCTCATTTAGTGGAACCCCCAAATCTTCCAGGGTTCAGAAACCCTCCTCATGTGCAATGGCAATGCTGATTTTTCCTGAAAACCAGTTTTACTGGGGGATTTCAAACCTTTCCTGAGGACAAGGATGATATTGGCTGTTTCTCCTTCACCGTTTCCAGCTCAGCACATTTTGCATTAACAGCACCAGCCCAGAAAGCTGAGGAGTTCTGAACAACAGTGAGTGAGAGGACAGGCTTGTCTGGAGATACAATTTCCCCTCTGGAACAGACCCAACAGTTCTGGATAGCTCTGTACTGACTTAAATCCATGAAAGGCTTTCAGTGCCCCAGAGATTTGGATACTAATTTGTCTTAAATTGGATGCGCAAATCCTCCAGCCTTTGACAATCCTAACACTGCCTTATCCATTGGTCCCTCCACCTTCAGCCTGCTCAAGGATTAATGGTCATTATTCCCAGCAGGACTGTCCCTGTCACTGCTCCTCTTCACTCAGGACAGCAGGACTGCTTTCCCTCTCTCCCTGGCCTGGCACCACTCAGATTCACTGGCACCTCCACAGCCAGCACTGCCACAGGGACAGGGAGGAATGCTCTGCCTCCCTTGGCAAACTGCTGCAGGAACAAGGATCCCCAGGAAACTCTTTTGTGGCTCTTGTGTTTTTAATGACTGTGGAAAATATCTTTGCACGTACCCCTACTTCTCATTCTCCTTCCCTGGGTGACTCTGCTACTGCCAGAGATACAAAACTGAGAAACCCAGCAGGGATAAAACCTGCTCGTGTCTCGTAGCAGAAAGGGCTTTAAAACAGGCTTTACACCATGGTTAATGCACCCAGCACACCCCAGCCCCACCAAGGATCCCTGCTCAGACAGGGCATCCTGCTGTACCTGCCCACCCCCTACACACCTCTCTCAAACGAGTTCTTGATGTCGTTCACTTCCACCTGGGAGCCAGGGACTCTGAAGATGCCCTGTTGCTGGAGGCCTGGAAGAGAGTGAGTGACGCTTTAGGAGAGATTCCTGGAACTGTCAGGCAACACCTGCAGGTAAAAACAGCAGAACCCAGGAGCCCACGCACCAGACAGGCTTGGACCAAGCAGGGACAGCTGCTGCACCTCCCTTCTGCTCATATTCTCCAGCCAGGCCCAGCTCAAGGTGCTGGAAGGGCTCATGGCCTGAGCAAACAATTTAACCTGGGCACATGCTAATAAAGCCTCACTGTTTGCCAGTCATCCATCACAGGCAGTGCCATGGGAATTCTCACCCCAGCCCATGCAGAACGGACTGCAGGCACCCCTGGGAGTCTCTGCTGGATCTCAGTGCTCACTCAGCTCTTTTATTGCTTGGCAGAGGGTTCTGTGGCTGCACTGAGCCCACTTACCATAGAGATTGATGTAGCGGATGCAGCTTTCTACAACCAGTGGGATGGCCTGTCCTGAATCCTTCAGGAAAGGAAAGGGAGAAAACATTACTGGTTTATTGCTAACAAAGCATGGGAAATGCATTAAAGATTGCAAAACCAGAGATTTGAAAATTAGTGCTGTGGAGTTTAGTAAGAGGACAGGCAAGGAAAGGAGATGTTACAAACGTGGAGCCATCAAAGAGTGCTGAGGATACTGTGTGCAGCCAAAAATCACAAGAAAGCTGTCACCAGGGTGTGTGGAACATTGCTGCTCCCTGTCTGGCTCAGACAGGGGACTGCCACGAGGGATCACAGCTATTCTGCCCCAAAGGTGGAATGCTGAGCTGAAATAAAACTTGTGCTAGACCTGGCTGATGGAATAAGCTTCCAGTAACACAGCTCACAACAGTATTTCCACCAAAGGAAAGACCCATTGTTGGCAGGTGCTAAAAATCCCAACAAACACCACTGTGCATGGAATGAAGTGCCTGGGCCTCAGCCAGTGATGTGCTCTGGCTTCTCCCCAGGTCCCTTGTGGCAGAAGCTCAAGGGGAGCGTGGGCTGTGTGTGACAGCCCAAGGGGACACATTTCCCTTTGGGACTCAGGCTGTTTTTCCAGCAGAGCACAGTGGCATCTCTGGGCAGTTCCCTCCATCTCGCAGATGGGCCTCCAGTCAGTACCTGATTCCTCGTTCGTGCATTCCTCCTTCCTCTGAGCACACAGAAAAGCAGCAGAGTGGGAAAAAGAGAACAGATTAAGCAGGGATAAGTTCAGTTAGAGGTAAAGCTTCTCCTTGGGAGGCCGTGAACGCTCAAATGCAATGGCAGCTCAGCAAGGGCCAACACAGCCTTTGGGATGTTCCCCCTCCCTCCCAAACCCCAAACCCACCCTGCACCCCAGCCTCAGTGACCTGCAGGCTCAGCCTCCTGCACTGCCTCCCTCTCTGACCCTGTGCTGTCCCAGGAGCCCGAGGACAGGGACAGACACTGCCTGGGGCACAGACAAAGCTCTGAGGGGGCACTGGGTGGCCATGGGGGCACTGGGTGACCAGGGGACAACTGGGCAGCCACCAATGGCCCAGCTGCCTGTGCAGCTCTACATCCCAGGGCCAGTCAGACATCTCCCAAGGGAGCTCTGCTAGCGCAGGATGCTCCTGCTCTGATGGATTTCTAGAGCAGGTAATTCCTCCTTCTCGGAGCTGAACAGGCTGGGATTTAATGAGCATTACTTTTTTAAAAACCAGTTTAAGTCAGGAGTAATCACAAATCCTAACGGGATTACAGGCTTTGCCAGCAGGGCTGGTGCTGGTGCTGAGCACAGACACTGCCCCCAGGCTTAGTGCTGAGCCTGAGGGGACAAACCCCAGCCAGACAGTGCCATTTAGTCACCTAATCCAACAGTTTGTCTCCTGCTTCCTACCTGTTTTCACTGGAGCTTTCTCCAGAGCAGGATTAACACTTCAACTGGAATCACTGCCTTTGGAAATCCTTCCCACAGCTAACATGGGGTTTGGAGGACTGGCACTGGGATAGGTGGGGGCATCCTTTGGGACAAATCCCACATCCACAGCTCTTCACTTTGCTCCTCAAATCTCCCTTCAGGGTGATTTCCTAGGAGAGCAGTGCTATGGCCTCCCTTGCCTCTGCAGGGACAGTCTCACCTGTCCTCCCCAAAGTTAACTCCTGCTTTGGGCTGTGGGAAGGGCCCTGCAGACCCCAGGAAGTCCTGGGCTGCACAGGACAGCACCCAGCTCCTGTCAGCAGCTGAGCCAGCTGGGCTGGTTGCTATTGATGTCTTTTTGTCAATGCTGAGGACCTGCCCTACATGGCCACCCATACAACAGGATTTCTACCCCAGGCTGTCCTTTAAAGGGGGAGACGCTATTTATCTGAATCATCTTATCTTCCTTCTCAGCCACGAGGATGGATAACCACCAAAATCATGTGGAAAAGAGGAAGGGGAGGGGGGGTGTCTGTTGCTCCTTTGAAGGCTGAGCTTGTGTAATTTTTCTTCTCAGGATGGGTAGAAGCAGCAGGCCAAGGAGGACACTCAGCCAGGACTGCCTCAGGCTGCACGTGGCCACCAGCCACGGGCACTCACTGCTCCCCAGACCAGAGCCCACAGCTGACGGGACAGGACACCAGGAATGCACGAGGGGAGCTGTGCAGAGAAGCCATCACCGAGGCAAAGCCGTGCTGGCCACGCCAGCTGGGTGCAGATGGGCCAGAGGGACCCCTGAGGATGGCAAGAGCCAGGACAGGAAAGCCACCATTCCATTCCCAGCGTTCACAGACACTCCTACTGTGAGCCAGCAAGTACCTTAATGAATGTTTCCATATTGCCGTTAAAGAGTTTATGATTATAGACTGAGAGAGGCCTAGGTCTCCTCATTTTCTGTGGCTTAGGGGGAAGACATGGGGGCCTGGGAGAAAATGGAACAAAATAAATCAACAAAACACCAACATAAATGCAATGACAGGGTGAGATCTCACAGGTTGTAACTGGGAATAAGAAATCAGAGAAGTCTCTCTGTGAGGACTCGACTGGAGCTCCACATGCCCTGCACTCACACTGGTGTGTCCCACACGGACACCACTCCAGCAGGACACCAAAGGCACTGGTGGTCAGCTGGATTTAACACCTGCCTCCCACCACCACAGCTCAGCACTCCCTCAGCCTGAAAAGCCACCAAGAGCAGCTGAGGAGATACACCCAAAATAAACCACAGCTAACCCCAGAAAATGCTGTGCTATTCCTGTTTGATGCTGAACAGATTTCATTCTGCTCACAGAAAGAGGCCAGAATGAGGACAGAGGGAACTCCTCCACTTTCCTGTACCTAACTTCTGTGTGGAGTCCCCGGGATGGGGATGATCCCACTGCCAGTGACCAAGGAGCCAGGGAAGTCTGTGACAGGCTTCAGTGCAGAACTCAGGACATTGAGGGCTGCTTTCCCCGTCCAATTCCTTTGGATAATGAAGGACATTCAGTGTCCTCACATTCAGTTCACTCACTCCCAGCCCCAGGGTGTCGGGGCAGCTCCCCCTGAGCAGAGGCAGCGATGGCAGCGAGGGAGGGCTGCTGTGACAGGTGATCCAGCAGGGAGCAGGGTCAGGGACAGCTCCTCAGAGTGCTCCAGGACAGCCCCTGCTCTCTGGAGGTGCCTCTCTGTGCTGCCAGCACTCGGTGTCCCCTGGGTGCCCAGCCCTGATGCCACTCGGCCTCGTGCCGGCGGCACAAGGAGCCCCTTCCTGCCTGGCAGGGCAGCCCAGGCTGCACCATCTGCTCCACCACCTCCAACAGGGAATGGAGCTTTGTTTGCTGCCCTTATAAATTTTATTAGACACAAACAAGGCTGGAACAAGCTCACACACAGAGCTTGTGAGGCTGTGCATGTTCTGGAGCTGTCTGGAGCTTTGCTGGCCTGTGTCTCACTGTCAGAACACCAGAACACTCCTAGCGAGCCACTGGAGCTCTTTGGAGCTGCTTCACAGACTGGACACTGATCAGAGCCTCCTCTCTGTCACATTTACCATACCTCCTGCAGAAGAGGGATGAAATCTCTGATACAGGCAGGCTCTGCGCTCCCAGGCAAAGCAGCCAGAGCTGGGAGAGGATTTCAGGGACAGATTAAAGTCCTCAAAGGAAGAGGGATGGCAGGGAGTGAGTGGACACCTTCTGTCACCCTGTCTGAACACAATCCCATCCCATCTCAGCTCCAGGGCAGTGCACTGTGCTGACAAAGCACATCCAGGCACATCAGAGCCAGCCAGCAACCAACAGCAGCAGAACCAAGGGCTGTTTCCATCCCCTGACCCCAGCCCTGCAGGCCATGCAGCTGGAAGCACAGGGGGCACAGGGACTGCCAGCCCATCAGCACAGGGGGCTGGAGGGGGCGACTGAACCCCACCAAGCTGCACCAGCAGCAAAGCAAACCCCCTTCCCACAGCCCCTCCTGCCAGCCAGCCCTCCCCAGGAGCAAGGAAGGGGAAGAAAGTGCTCACCTGGTTGTTCCACACTCAGCTCTTTCACCTGTAAGAAACACAAGTTCCCATCATCCTTCTACATCAACCACTGCAGAGCACAGCCCTCCCACAAGCTGTGCAGGTGCTCACTCCCTCACTGCTGTTCCTACACCCCCAGGGAATGGCTTCTGGCAGAGAGAAGCTGAATCTGGAGAGGAGAGATGCTCACCTGGTGCCCCCCCCATCGAAACACAGATTAGAAATCCAAGCCTCAGCCACAGGAGAGGGAAAGAGTCTGCAGCTCGCCCTGGCATCACCAGTTCCTTTGCCATGTGAAACCCACCCTGTGTGTACCCAGGGCACAGCAGGCCCACAGCCCAGGCTCCTGGGCACCAGCTGGGCAGCCCAAGAGGGGCTGGAGCCCAGGGAGCCCCACACGGATCATCCAAGTGCCTCATGCAGGGCCATGAACAGCACTTGAATGCAGCAGAGTATTTGGCTCTCCAGCTTTTCCTGGGGGATAACAGCCCATCTAATCACCATCAGGCAAACTCTATTGTGACTGTCAATATTCCCATTCCCTTTGTGTTTTTTGTGCCTGGATCTCATATAAATGCCAGCAGATCCATGCTAATTAGATCTCTTCATTTTTTACAGTATTTGTCAATCCACTGAAAATAGCTAAACTAAATTCACATGTTCTTTGTGCCTGTCTCCCAGGGCCAGGAAAGCTGAGTTATTCTTCCTTTGCTGAAACACATAAAAGGAAGCATTTGGCTGCACATGCCTCCATCCTGCTCTCTCTTGGCACCTGCAGAAAACAAGCTGGGAGCCAACTCCTCACTGAAACAGCAAAGAATTTCTCATGCGTGATTTGCAGATTCAGACTCCTTCCTAATGAGAATCAGCTCATGCTGAAATACAGCATTTGGTATTTCTGGGTTAACACTTGCTGAAAACCTACAGTCCAGGATGATCCTATGGCCTGGGAAAAGCTTGGGAAGCTTCATGTGAGGATCTTCTGCAGCTGCTTCTGCACAGCTCTGGAGAGGGAAATGCCTGACCCTGCATCTCCATCCTGAGCACAGCAGCAGAGTGGCTCTGGGGGGAGAGGCCAGCATGGCAATAAATGAATCTACAGCAGATTCCTCACTTCTTGCCCCGGTCTACAGCAGCCTGAGTCTGTCCCAGCCCTGCCTTCCAGCCCTTGAGCCTTCCCTGAGCAGCAGCAGCCTGGCACAGCTCCATCAGAACACACAGAGCTGGGGCTGACAGACGACACATGGTTTAAACCCTCTCAGGTGACTGCAGGATCCTCCCTGGACCAGACCCAGCTCACCTTCTCCCAGAGTTTGCTTCAGCAGGTCGTGTTTAGCCTGGAGCTTCGTGATGAGGTTGCTGCCATTCAGATACTCCTTAAATTTCTGGAATTAAAGAACAACCAGGGTGGGTTAAGCACGACAGCCCATAAGGGGTGTTCACTGTAGCCTGGGGCTGCCAGGGGGCTGCTGGAGCAGGCTCAGGAGGCTGCAGGCTGTGCCAGCTGCCCCGTGGGGCTCAGCAGGGTCTGATCACCTCTCCCTGCTCCAGCCTGATGATCTGATTAGCCTGGTCTCCTTGGTGCTGCCCCTCCTGCTGGGAACAGGCAGGGACAAAGAGTTCAAAGCAGCCTTTCTTTTCTCAGGCTTCTGGGAACGGCCTAGGAAATCAAAGAAGCTTTCCCTGCACTGCCAGGGCTCTGCCTCTGTGCAAACCAACCATGCCAAGCAAGAACTGCCAGTGCTGAGCCCTCCCAGGCCAGGGACTGCCAGGTGCTCCATGCAGCAGGTGACACTGTGCAGCACAACTGCCCATCCCACACTGAGGTGTCGGACACCCGGCAACACTCCAGAGCAAGGCATTATACAGGTAGGAGGAGAGAGGGAGACAGGAGATGGAAAACACAACACAGAGACTGGGAAAGATCAAATCTCTGCAAAAACCACTAAAATAATCTCAAGCACAATTCCAAATGAAAACTGTGATTTTTCCCCCAGTTTACAATAATATTACTAAGAGAAAACAGAAGCTCTTGTATGCATGTATAACACATCATAAGATGCTGTTACCCATAGGCTATGACCCACAATGAAATGAGGGAGACTTCTGGTGAACTCATGGCTGTCCCCTGTATTTCAGGTACCTGAGCTCAGGCTGGGAGTGCAGCAGGAGAGCTGCAGGGCAGGCACACACACCACAGCCCAGCTTTTGTGCCTTCCTTGGCATGTGAGTGCCTTCAGCTCATCCCTGGGCAAAGGGCAGATTTGAGCTGTGTAGGCTGATAGCTCACAGTCCTGAAGGCCTTTCTGAAGAGCCCCCGGATGGCAGCTCATGGTGAGGCCATCTGGAGTCTGTGCCCTGCTCTGAGCCTCTCCTGCTTCACTCAGTAAAGTTTCAATCTCATCTGGCTGCTCCAGCTGTTCCTTCAAAGAGAAAAACAAGGCAGGCACTGGATTGTCAGTCCCTGTGTGGTGCCCTGCCACTGAAATTCCGGACCCAAATCTGACACAAGACAAGTACTTAAAGAGACTGAATTGGTTCTTGCTCCTCACTAATGAGCACTTAACTGGGCCTCAGCCCTGGCAATTAATGCTTCGTGTCCTGTATGGCCTGAGCTGGGACTCACAGTGAAATAGAACATTTCAGTCTCCTGCTGGTTGGCTCTCCTCTTGGCAATGTTGATTTTGCTCATGTAGGTCTCTGATGCAGCTGATTTGACCGACTCAGTGGAGCGGCTGTGCTGGAAGGCATCTGAAACATCAAAATCTTCCACTGTCAGCATGTCCTGCAAGGTCTGCATCGTGGCATCCAGCGTTTTCCGTACCTATCAGAAACACACAGCGCGGGTTTGAGGCAGACTGGGAAAAGGACACACCTTGAGCCAAAGCAAGCAGTGAACAGGCAGCTCCTGAGCCCTGGGCCAGCACTGGCTGTGGTCTGTGGGCACTTCCAGCTGTCACAGGAGGGGCTCCACACTGAGCACACCAGGAAACTCCAGCAGAACAAAGGCCCAGCAGCACTGCCCACAGAGCTGCCCTCTTACCTCTTCATTCTCGATCTTGAGGGTGGCCAGTCGAGACTGCAGCTGGTGGTACCTCATCAGCAGCTCTGTCTGCACGGGCTGCTGGGCGCTCACCTGGCACACCTGCCAAGGAGACATTCCATGGGTCACACACAGACATTTCCACACCCCCACAATTCCCTCCAGCCCCCACACGCTCCTGCAGCCTCAGAGAGGGGGTGTTGGTGTGTGTCCCATCAGCAGTGCCCTGGAGCTGGGCCAGCACCGAGTGTTTTGCACTCAGCACTCTGCAATCTCACAATTACAGCAGATTAATCACAGCTCCCCTGTGCAGATCTGTGGGACACAGAGAGCCAAACCACAGGCTCCCTAATTGGGAGAGACACGGAGCAAGAGGCAGCCTGAAAGGAGGAGCCCTAACGAGCCAAGAGTCTCATTAGCAAAGGAAACACGACCAGCAGTGTGTGAAACAGCAGAGAGGGGGGAAGGAGTCAGGAACATTTCCCAGGGATGGTTTAGGGGAGGGCAGGCCCGGCCCCTCTGCACCCCTCAGGTGAGCACGTTACCTCATCCCCCATGTGAGGCTGGAACTCGAACTTGAGCGGCGGGCAGAAGACCTGGTTGCACATGTCCATGATGGTGTGTTTGTCACTCCGGGCGTCCAGGTTGTCCACTGCATTCTCGATGATGTCCAGGCCCTCGTGCCGGGACGTCTCCAGGTTGTACTCAGCACTCAGGTACGTCCTGAAGGTCCGAGCGAGGCTGGCGTGGAACCCCAGATCGCAGCACTGAGAGCAAAAGGAGGGTCTGCTCACACAAACACTCCCAAGCCATTCCCCAAAGTTCTCAAACACAGAGGGATGTTGAAGCAGGGTGGCAGTGGACGCCCTGCCCTGCAGTGGGTGCACATCCTGCCCTGTCCCTGGGCAGGTGCCTGCCTCCCTCATGGAGCAGCTCCTCAAGCATAACTGATCACTCTCATGTCTGTCTTGGGGAAAATGATAAAACTTGGAGTTAATTGCTGCCAAAATACTGTATTTAAGACAAAAGACTGGTTTTAAACGCTGTCCTCACTATAATTGTTTTTGGCATGTCAAGCATCACACCAGCACAGGGATTTGCTGCCCTGAAAGCCCCTCAGAGCTGAGCAAGTCCAACCTGTGCCCAATGCCCACCTTGTCACCCAGCTCAGAGCGCTGAGTGCCACATCCAGCTATTCCTTGAACACCTTCAGAGATGGGGACTCCACCACCTCCTTGGGCAGCCTTTCCAGTGTCTCACAACCCTTTCTGTGAAGAAATACTTCCCGAAATTCATCTTGATAAACTCAAAGTGAAATCCGGAAATTCAGTTGGTGCCACAGCAGCTCCAACCCAAGAAGCCTTCTCATGCTCAGTGCAAAGCGAGGAGACACCACTCAGCTCAGATCACGTCACAGCAGGGCTGTGCTTGCTTCAGTCCCTGCTAAAACCAGCACTAGCAAAGCTACACTGGGCTGATTCCGACCTGCAGGTGCCCAAGAGAGCCCCACTGTCCCTTCTAGTCTTTAAAAGCTGTGAAACCCCATGTGCAATAACGAGAAGTTTTGTAGAAGCTATGGAATTGTCACAGCCCTCCATTTATCCTGCTTCTATTTAGCTTTAATCACATTAACTGGGAGCATGGGTATTTATGGACTGGCACAGACCTGCCTTAAAAAAATCAACAAGCAACATGAAAAAGATAAGGGGTGAATTCCCATTTGCTGCTTGGGAAAAAACCTCATTCTGCACTGCAATTCTCTCCCATGAGACAGAACACCCTTAGGACCATTCCTGGTGGTACAGAAGCCCCAGGGCTGGAACAAGGCAGCTGAGGGGCTGCCAGAAACGGGGGAGGGACCAGGGCTGGGAGCAGCACTCCTGCCCTGACCAGCTGAACACAGCTCTGAGCCCTGGGAACGGACTGTGCTTCCCCAGCCCCTCCCTGCCCTCACCCGTGTTCTCCCACCCCCTGAAATCACATTTGCTACAAAAAAAACAGTGCCAGGAGGAAATATCTGCCACTGTTCAAGGGTGGGAATTCACAAAACCGAGCCACTCCAAGGCAAAGCACCAAATGCCACACAACCCAAGGAGAAGGGCTCAGGGCATTGCCAGCTGCTTTTAGGACAGAATTCCATGTGAAATATCCCCCTTCTTTTGCTGCTGGGCTCGCACTGAGCTGGCAGTGATTTGCAGTGCCCAGAAATCAGCTGCTCCTGAAAAGCAGGGCAGGCACTTCCTGCACACACAGCAGCCCTTGAAGTCCCTGTAGATCAGTCCATCCCAGCTGCTTCACACACGGATGCCCAGAGAAGAAAAGCCAGAGCAGGGACTTCCACGCAATTCCCAGAGGAACACACAATGGGGAGGGGAAAAGAAAAAGGAAGAAAAGAAAGACTTCAAACTGATGCTCCCAGCCCCAGAACAAATGGCATTTTCTCACCCCTCTCTCCCTTTGATGGCAAATAAATTAGAACCACAAATAATAATCCCCAGCCCTTCTGCAGAGCCTTTCATCTGCCAAGCTCAGAGCTCCCCAAGCATTAATTCATCACGTCTGGTAACACCCTGCGAGGGGTGGAAGTATCCCAGTGCTCAGCCTGAGAAACAAGCTGGCTCCTGGAGCCCAGGCAAGCACGTTTGGCCAAAACACCATGGAAGCAGCCAAATACCTGCATGCCTTCCACCACCCACCCCCGAGCTGCACCAGGGACAACCCTGGGCTCTGGAGAGAAGGAAGTGCACACTGTGGTCTGTGGTCCAGAAACTTTGAGTCTCTCTGTTATCTGGGAGGCTGAACCTGCACATGACAGAGCTCAGCCAGACAGATGCCTCACCTGAGCAGTGGAACCCTGGGTGCCCTGCAAGCCCCCCCTTCCCTTCCCAGGCAGAGCAGTAACACCCCAGCCTCACAGGACCCAGCACTGCCTGCAAACAACCAGCCCAACTCATCTGCTCTGCTCTGCTCCCTCTTCTCTGAATTTTTTTATCAGTTCTCTTAAAAATATTCTGCATTATTTTTAATTATATACATAATATACAATAATTATACGTCTACTACAATTTCTTGACATTGACACAAAGTCTGGAGCTGTGAGGGAAGTAAATCACAGAATCCCAGAATGGTTTGGGTTGGGAGAGACCTTAAAGATCACCCAATTTCAACTGCCCTACCATGAACAGGGACACCTTCCCAAGCCCAGATTGCTCCAAGCCCTGTTCAATCAGTCCAGTAAAGCCAACTAGGGATTTTTGGCATAACTATTTCAACTGCTGTTTCTTTCCCTAACTTGACTCAGTTATTATTTCCAGGGACCAAGCAATTTGACAGTTACACGTAATGCTGAATTCCTCAGAGTTCCCCTCCTTTCCTGGCTTGTTTGTGTCAGATCCAGCAAAAACTGACCCGTAGAGAAGCAAGAGGCTGTTCCAGAAGGACACAGAGGAGGCTGCACACATTTTGGCAGCTCAGTTTGTATGGACACGGGCTGTTCCATTTTCTCTGCTGAATCTGGTGATACCCTTCATGTGACCACTTCAAACTGTCTTGCAGCCATTTCCCACAGAACTCCAGAGGGATGGAAAAGGAGCTTTATCTCCTCTTCACACACGTGGCCAAAGGGATTAACTTGGTCACACAGTTAATGACAGAACAAGGCAAGCCCAGGCATTTAACACAAGCGTGTTACCCGAGGAAGAGGCCCCGTGGTGCTCTGCCAGTCCAAGGCTAATTTGATCTGTCTCTGCATTCTTCCCTTCCTTCTGAGGACAAAACAACAAGGCCACTGGAGACAGGGGGGCAGAGGGCTCTGTGCCCCTCCCAGCCCCTCTGAAGGGCTTTGCAGCTCTCATTAAGCCTCCCACCCTCCGGGAGCAGCTGGGGCTGCCCCAGAGCAGGAGGGCTGAGCCCGGCTTTGTCACCAGGCACTGCTTGCAGCAATGCCCAGGGAGCAAACTGTGTCAAGGCTGCGCCTGAGATCACACTGGGGCAGCTGGGATTTGGGGAAGCGTTGGTAAATTGGCTGCTGCAGCGTCCTGATGGTTTGGGTTTGTGTGAAATCTGCAGCTGCACGTGGCAATTTGTGCTGGAGATGGGGGATGTGAACCCCCTGGCCTCTCCCATGTCAGAGAGCCAGCCTGGTGCATCCCTCACCATCTCCCCATGGCACAGGGTGGAGGAACTTGTAAAAAATCCTGTTCAGATAAACTGCTCTCCCTGTGAGGATACACGACACCATGCTCAGCTCACACATCCAGTATTTTGTTTCTTTGGTGAACAGAATTTATAACTGGGGAACTTTCTTTGCTCCATGTTTAAGGTGATTTAGGTGAAGTCCCTGAAGGGATTCCTGGAGTGCAGGAGAAATGCCATCTGCTGACTCCAGGGAAGTGTCAGTGAGGAAATAAAAGTTGGGAAGAATAATATAAACAGAGCTAAAATGAAACTCAGCAAGTCTCCAGAAAATCAAAGTTCAAAAAACTCCACAAAAGTAACTCACTCTTGCTTAAAAAATAATTAGATGAGAGAGAGAAGAAGAGAGAGAGAACATACACCACAAAAGCAGAAAGCCTGCAGATAAATCAAGGTGTTCTCACACCTTGCCACTCAAATGTCTCCACTCATCAACTTATTTGTTTTTTAACACATCTTCAATAATAAAGAGAACAAAAGGAACATAATGAAGAGTATTTTACCATATCTCAAAATCTTGAAGTCATCAGGGGTTTTGCATCAGACTTACTTTAATTAATTCTCAGAAGTGTAACTACATGCTAATGGGCTAGGAAAGGAGGTAAACACTCAAGCAGCTTTTTAAATTGTACTTTTAGGTAATGATGGTAACTCAGTGCTCCAAGCTCAGCTATTTGTGCACTCACTGAGGCAACTCCAGCAGGAAGAACCTGCACTGTTCAATCTACTTCCTGTGGGATTCCTGATAAAGGAAGAAGCAGAAATCCCTTCTCTGGGTAAATCCCTTCTTTGAATCATCTCAGAGCAGTTTGTAGGAGCCACCAGTGTTCAGTTCCTGCCACTGCCACGAAACCTGCCTGCAGCAGCTCCTGCCCTGAGGCCATTCCCTGCAAGGAGCACCAGGACAGACCCCAGGGCACCTTCCCCAGCCAGGACTGCACTTCCACCTGTGCTGAACCACAACCAAAGTCACCAAGCAGTAGAAAGAAAAAACCCTCTATTTCAGCACCAAAACCAAGGCTGTGTCTGACCTTGGGAAGCATTTCTCTGTCTCAAACACAGACTGAGAACCCTCAGTCTCACCTGGCTCACCCCAAGGCAAATCCAATTTGCAGAACACCTTCAGCCCCGGTTAGGAGTACCCTAAAGCCCCCACCAAGGCAAATCCAATTCACAGGACACTTCAGCTCCAGTTAGGAGTACCCTAAAGCCCCCCAGACACCCTGCAGCACCCACAGGGCTGCCCTTGGAGCCCAGGAGGCCCAGGGAAGGCACTCACGTCGATGAGGTCGGACACATCGTGGATGTAGTATTTGCTGACGGCGGCGTTGGTGGCTGCCAGGTTCAGCAGGTAGTCATTCCTGGCCTTTGTGCACTTCAGCTTGTTTTCAGAGTACTTGGCTTGTCTCTGAAAGAGCAGAATGGAGTGTCAGAGCACAAACAGGATGGATTGGCACAGCTTCTCCTTCCAAAGAGCCCCACAGCACCCTGCAGTCTGGGTGTGACAAGGTAATTACTAAAAGTTGGTGTCTGGTATGAAAACAGGAGCCTTGCCAGGGCAGAGGAGATGCCATCTGAACATCCCTGGTGCTGTCAGCCAGCCATGAGGAGTGCATCCTGCTCAGAGGTACTTGCAGCCCCTGAGCACAGCTGCTGCTGGGGGTTTTGGCATCAGTCAAAAACAGAGGGCCAAGTTTTCCCCCCAGAAAAGCTGACATACGTTTGGACTTGCTCCAGATGTGTGCAGCTGTATCAAAGTGGAATCTGGCCCAGAGGCCCAAGCTACACAATTCAGAACAGGACCCAGAATTCAGAACTGTATGAAAGCAGATGTGCTCCAGATCTGGGACATCTGCTCAGGCAGATCCCTGCTCTGAAGGCTGAATCAAAAGATTAACCATTCCAAGAAGTTCACTGCTAGGAATGTCCCAGGGCTGGGTGAGCCAGTGAGCAAATGCATCCTGGCTGGGGAAGCCATCTCATTTTCTCCAAAATTAACACAAAAACTTGCAGAGATCCTGAGGCCAGGGAGATTTGCTGAGGCCAGTATGGCACCAAGTGTTTTGCATAGCAAATCCATCTAAATACTGCACTCTCACTCCCAGACTGTTACAGAGGAAGAACACTGCTAATTCATAGATTTTTCACTACCAGGATTCAGCGTCTGAGTGAATCCAAGGCTGTTGTTCATTTTAAAATGCTTTTTTAAAGAACACATCGCAGCAGAACAAGCACACAAAACACCACCCCTCCAACCCCTTCCCACAGACACAGCAATAGCTTCACAGACAAAGACAAGGCTGAAGCCAACCCTGCAGCCTGCAGGGAGCCCCAGCCCAGCTCCCTCCTCCTTCCCTCTCACCCACCTTCTCTTTCATCTTCTCAATCTTCTTGACGGAGCTGCGCCGCTGTGGCCGGTCCTCGTGCCGCAGCAGGTTCACACTCATGTCCCCTGACTTGTTGAACTGCTTCTCCTCCTGCTTCTCTGCCTCCTTCAGCTTGCTCTCGGCGCTGATGCTCTCTGCATGGTACATGTGGTAGGTCTTCATCACCTGCAGGCACAGGAGCTCGTGAGCCTCCTTCCCAAGGCCACAGGGCAGGACAAGCAGCAGCCAGGGCAGGGCAGAGGGGCTGTGGGGCCACTGAGGCACTAAGGAACAAAGTGGGGAGGAAGGCTTGGGAGATTAATCCCAGACCTATTTTTAGAGGCTCCAGGCTGGTCTAGGAGCTGTGATGGCACTCAGTCCCATGGTGGGGACGTGCTCCAGCACCCACCTGCAGCCAAAGAGCACTGTGTGCTGCCAGCAGGGAATGAGGAACAAGCTGAGCTCTGCCCTGGGATAAGGGGCTCAGTGACAAGTGACTGTGAGAGGCCACAGCCACCCCAAACTCCCTTCTCATCCAGCCCCTCTGCTCCTACACTTGGACTTGCTAAGCCATCAGACAGCCCTTGCTCTGCCATCCAGACTGCAGAACCACCCAGGAGTGGAGGAGCTGCAATTCGCAGGCAGAAATGGGGTTTATCTCCTGTCACCACCTCATCCTGCCCCTGCAGCCACCAGCAGGCACAGGCAGTGCCAGGACAGGTGCAGCAGCACCTTGTCCTTCCCAATCCAGATCCAGGAGGGATGACACTGCTCCAGGAACACTCTGAAGGCAGAACTCCCACCACAACCTTCCCTTTCAGAAACAAGAGCCCAAAGGGCACCCTGGATCATTTTAATGGAGATGGCAAGAGGGACACATCTGCTCCTCCCTCTTTATGCCTTTAGCCACCCTGTCCCCTTCTATCATCTCCCTTTGGGATGAAGATTGTTTGTTCCACATTGTCTTGACACGGCCCATGGTGCCCAACTGCTCACTGTGATCAGCCTGGCAGGGCTGGCACTGCAGGCTGGGACACTCTGGGACACACTGG
>JAHLSL010000043.1:464186-478774 GCA_025920805.1 Petroica traversi | reverse complement strand
ATGGACTGGGACACGCTGGGATGGACTGGGACACGCTGGGATGGACTGCGACACGCTGGGATGGACTGGGATGGACTGGGACACGCTGGGATGGACTGGGACACGCTGGGATGGACTGAGATGGACTGGGACAAGCTGGGATGGACTGGGACACCCTGGGATGGACTGCCTGAGGCCCAAGGGTTAAACCAGAGCAGGAACCCGAAAGGCAGGGGATTTTTACACATGGCTTAATGAAGAAAACACAGAGTTTTCCTCAGCTGCAGCTGTCAGCAGGACCCAGCAGTGTTTGACTTGGAGCAGGCCAGGCTGAGCCGCATGATCCCTCCTCCTGCCAAGCACAAACCTCGGCTGAGCAGGCTCCAAATGCTGCATCAGAGCACAAACCTGCCCTGCAGGGAGATCCCACTGCAGGCAAAGGGCTCCTGCCTTGGCCCTGAGCTGCTGCACTTCCCAACCCTGCAAATTCTTAGCACAGATTCCAGCCACGTATCTCAAACTGCCTTTTCTGCAGTGAATGTCACAGGACACAAACCAGACAATTCCTGGGATTTTCTTAAAGAGAAAGACCAGAGGGTTTCATTGAGCCCTCCTCATCCTCATCATCTCCCTCTTTTTGTGAAACACACAGAGGGAAGTGAAAAAGCAAAGTGCTGCCTATGAGGGCTTCAGGCAGTGAGAGGAAAGGTTTCTGCAGCACTCAGAAAGGCCCTGACACAACATGACAGAAGTCCAACGAGTAACAGGGGTCCAATTGTAGGATTTTTGTGAAATCAAGAGGTTATGGGACAATTACCAAAACAGACACCTTAAACAGCTCACTGCTCTCCTCACCAGCTGCCCTGCCACAGAGCTCACTCCTGCAAATTCAGGGGATATTTCTGTTTAATATCTGCCTCAATTTTGGCCAGGGCCAACCTGCATTGCAGCAATCAGCCCCTGATCTGCAATTCCCTGGTGCCACCTCGGTGCCTGCAATCAAATCATGCTGTCCCTGGCTTGCAGTGCTGTGACAAAGACAAACTGCCACAGCTGCGTCCCGGGGATTTTTCCTGCAAATCAGTTAATTAGCTGCAGCGAAGGAGGAAAAATATGTTCCAGTGTTCATTAGTTATTTAACAACACGAGTTGTGTTTTCCATATTAATTACACGTTCTGGATAAAAGCTGTTGCCAAAACACTGGCCATAAATGGCACCCTTGGCTGTCTCCAAGGGCTTTGTTCTCCTCATAAGCTCATCCCAAGGTTCTGAGCCAGCAGAGCAGAAATGGGGTGACCATGCCAGGTACAGGCTCAGGCTCCCCCAGCCTTCTGCCTTTACCAGCTCCAACTGGTACCTCTCTGCTGGGATCCATAAAGAGGAACTCAAGGAACAAAGCTGGTTTTAATTCACAGCTGAACTATTTCTGCACAAAACCATTCACAGAATCTCCACTTCAGAACGAAAGTCACCCACTTCTGTTTTGATTAAAATCAGTGTGGATTTGGTTCTTGCATACAGAGTCCACAGGCTGACTTCATCAGAACAGCAACAAGGCTGAGTTAAAATCAGTGTGGTTGTTTTGGCTTAAGTTTGAGACAGTGAATGCCTGAGAAGCCTGAAAAATTTGTAGTTTCTACCCAGTGCACAGAAATCCCCTCAGAGAGGCTTAAAAAGCAGCTTTGCCAGGGCACGGATGAGCTGCGGATAAAGGCCTGGCCAGAGGCAAGAAAATCAACTTCCCTGTGCTGACAGCAGACAAGTGACATTTCTCAGGCAGCAGCAGCCTGGTGTCCTGTGAGCCAGGTCCTCACTCTGTGTCTGGTTTTGTCAGCAGCCAGGGCTCTCGTGCTGCTCCTGGGCCCCAATGTGCTGCAAAGAACACACCAACAGCAGCTCAGTCCCAAAAATGTCCCCAGCACCCTGAGCCAGGGGGCAGCTGGGCCCCTTTCACCTGATGGCTCAAGGACAGAACTCTGGCTGGCAGGAGCTGCTGGCACCAAGCAGATTTGAGGTGACCCTGATTGCCCCACAGGCTTTTTCTTCAAGCATTTGAAGGCAGCGTGTCCCCTCCCTGCTCCCCTGCCTGGATGACACAACCAGTTTGTTATCTTAGCAGTGAGGCTGAAGGCAAACACAGAGCTCCTCCAGCTGCTCCAGTTTCACCATTCAAACAAGTGTTTTCACCATTTGAGCCCATTCTGCTCAGCACATGGAGCAAAACACGAATGGGAGAAATCCCAGCTCCTGCGAGGATGAGCAGAGTCACCCTCTGTGCTGCTCCTTGGCCACTGCCAGCACTTCAGACCTCACTGACCCCAGCGTGTCCCTCAGGGATGGCCCTGTCCCCTGTCTGGGGTCAGAGCACACAGGTATTCAGGTCAGCCCAGCCTTGTAGTCTTTCCTTGTTTTGTATCTGTCATGCTGCTGTTGTAATTAATCTTAATTAGTCACCACCCCTAACACAGCTTGTGACATTCAACCATCAACGACGCACTCCCAAATCTCACACAGGCTTTTTAATCTGATCTGCTGTCCACCCACACTGCAGGTCTCACAACAACCAAATCCTTCAACAGCCAATGCAGGAACAAACCTGTTAAGAGGAGATTTATGGCAGAAATTTCAAATACAATCATTCATTCTCTGTTGTTTAGGCCTGTTCTTCAAAAAGATGAAATAGAATGATTGTTTGCGAATAAACCTACTGCAGTGTTATTTATGTACCAGTAACAGATACAACCAAAGAAAGCAAATACATTATCTCAATTTTCCAACAAAAGGCAGACTTTATATGGTTTTGTTGCTCCTAAACCACAAATAAAATAAATGTTTAAAAAAACAACTGCTACAGGGCAAGACGCAGAAGCAACACAAAGACTTTTTCTAGCCTGCTATGAAAACCTGCTTGAAGAGCCATGTCCTGATTACAGCACATGATCTCTGTGAGGGACACACAGCTCTGCAGCCAAAGTGCTCCTCAGGGCACAAGACTGAGCCGAGCACCCAAGAGCCAGAGGTTTTGTGCACTCCCCAGCAGAAGGTCACACTCAGCCATCCCCCCAGGCCACGGGCTCACAGGAGCAGCAAGCTGGCCAACAAAGCAGCAGGGCCAGCTCAGAGCCACTGGTGCCTGGAAATCACCAAGCCAGGGACTGAGCAGGGCCAAAAGGCACCGTGGGGCCCGAGCCTGGCAGGTGAGAGCACCACTGAACACACTGGGTCACACCCTGGGTCACACCCTGGGTCACACCCAAACATCCCCACCTCAAGGGAAGCAGCTGGACAGGGTGACCCAGCCCTTGGAGCTGGGAAATCCTCCACCCCAGCGAGGAGAGAGACTCCCCAGAGGACGTGAGGGGAAGGAATGGGCCGTGCCCCAGGACAGCCAGGGCAGAGGCTGCCCAGGTTTGCCCCAACCAAGGCTGTGCTCCCCAGGCTGCCAGCTGGAATGGTGGGATGGGCTCCCTGCTCACCGTGTAGAGCTCATTGGTGACTTTCAGGAGCTCCTCATGCATCTGGAGGCCAATCTCCTTGCTCTGCAAGACAAAAACAAGAGGAGTTGAGGCTGTTACACAGTTCTGAAATGAAAATACATTTTGGAGGGATTATAAATGTGAACACACAGTGCAGCAAAGTCTCATGCAGTTCCAGAACTGCTGCATGTTCGTTTGAGGTTGAAGTTTGCCCATGGATCACCCAACATGCGTTTCAGGGACCATGATGAGGAATTTCACATAATTTAACTTATTTATCCTGCAAAACAGATTAATCTAAAATTACAGGCAATACTGCTTTGCCCTTCCACTGGTAGAATTCATCCTCAGCCCACAGTCAACTCCCCCTTTTGGGTGTAACACCCAGCCTGGGGACTGGCAGAGACTCACTTTGAGACTGGCAGGGTGTACATCATCCAGGAGCCCTGTGTGGGTTTGCAGCTCCCCATGTTGGCATTTTCCATTCCCACAGCATCACCTGTCAATGTCTTGATCTGAAACACTCACTAAACATCTGCTGGACCTGCAATTTCCAGCCAGTGCTGGTATTTCAGAGCAAAGATTGTCAGGGCTCCCCAGCACTGGCATCCCAGCTTTACATCTCCCTTGGCCATGACCCACCCTCCCAGCTCTCCTCAGTAGCTCATTTTCACTATTCTGACCTGAGTGAACCAAAGCATCTCTGAAAAAGGATATTACAAAATAGCTACACCACAGTTATATAATAAAGTTTCCAGTTTCACAAGAGCCGCAGCCAAAGTTCAGCCAGCTGAGACACTCACTGCCAGTGAGGAACTCCTGGCATCCTCCTGCCTGCTGAAATCCCATTATCAGCCCTTGTTTTCCCCTTCCCTGCCAGGCAGGAGGAGGCAGATGCAGTTCCCAGCCTCCTACAGAATGGACACAGCCCTTTGTGGAGAGGCCACAGCTCGGGGAGCTGCCCAGCACTGGGGCTTGGCTGCAGATCAAACCAACTCCTGCTGCAACCCAGCAGCTGGAGGTGCTGGGATGTGCTCACTCTGCCTTCCTGCCTCCCTGTAATTACACCACAAATCTCTCTGTGGAATCTTCTTGGCTAGGAAACACTTACAATAGCTTGAAGATGTGTTTAAACTAAGTATAGACACCCCCCTCCTCCCTCCCCTAAACCAAACCAAAACAAAACTGAGCAGTTTCTCACAGATTTCCTAAAATAGCTCCAGGAAGTTTTGTGCACGTGGGCAGGGAAAACAACATTCCACAGGCTGGGTGGCAAGAGAAGCCCGTGACATGGAAAGGTGCTCTAATTCCAGTCAACAGGACAACCTGCATACTTTGGAATTTTAATTTAGACTGTTAGAAGTTAGACTTGAAGCAAAGCCTGAAGCAAGGAGTCCAAAGGGTGGGAGTCCCAGCCAGTAACCACAGAGGGTCCGTGAGTTGGTGTCAGGGACAGTCCCATCCTCAGAGGCCCAACAGATGCTCACTGGCCCCAGTCCCAGGGCACAAGGTGCCAGGATGATGCCAAGGACCAGAAGGGGCTCAGCTGAGGCCCAGGGCCACCAGGAACCCTCACCTGGACTGGACCCCAGTCTCTGTCCCCTGCCCACTGATGGTCATCACTGCCCCTCCAGCCATCCCTGCTGCCACGAGTCACAGGCCACTCCCAAGCCAAGGAATCCCAAAAGCCATGGAGGAGGAGAGGGCAGGCTGGGGACAGAGCCGTGGCAAGGCTGGGGACACAGCCCGTGGCCAGGCTGGGGACAGAGCCCGTGGCCAGGCTGGGGACACAGCCTGTGGCCAGGCTGGGGACACAGCCCGTGGCCAGGCTGGGGACACAGCCCGTGGCCAGGCTGGGGACAGAGCCCGTGGCCAGGCTGGGGACAGAGCCATGGCCGGGCTGGGGACAGAGCTGTGGCAAGGCTGGGGACAGAGCCCGTGGCCAGGCTGGGGACAGAGCCCGTGGCCAGGCTGGGCTGCAGCTCCTGCCCCTGCCCTGCATTTCCTGCGTGGCTCAGGGCAAGGCACAAAGCTGTCATTTTCAAACCCAATTTTAGACTCTGCAGTAGAGAAACACAAACCAGCCCAGTGTGCTGCTCCATGAGCTACACGTGCACGGCAGCCCAGGTGGGGAGCTCAGTGAAGAGCCACCTGCTCACAGCCACTCTAACCCAACACTTGGCTCTGCTGCAGGAAGACCAAGGCTCAGGAGTCTCCCAGCACCCAAGAGGGCAGTGTCCAGAGGAGGATGCTGGAGCCCCTTTCAAGCTCAGGCAAGCGAGCAGCTGAAGGACACACCTCTCCTCTGAGCCTGCTGCCTTCACTTTCTCCAACAGAGAAATTATATTTGTGTGCTTACAGAGACAACACCAAAACACCATTCCAGTTCCCTGGGACCATCCACAAAACCCAAACTACAATTTAGCTGCTTCCTTTATGCCTCCCATTCCTCCTAAAACCCACAGTTGCTCACTGAGACAACAATGGCTTCAAATTAGCAATTTATTAAAATTCCTGCCACTGCTGACAAAGTGAGGGGAAGCAGCAGCATGGATGACTGGCAACAGAGAACACTTATCCTAAAAACAAAGACCAGAGCTCCCATCCAGACACTACTTCTTCATCTAACCTCCATCCAGGACAATGCAGCACAGGGTGTAATTAAATTCACTGTCACAGGACATAATTAAATCCCACACTGGGGAACAACCCAGCACCCTTATTTTGGGCATAGCAGTGCTCTGTCTCAAATGTGTCATTTCCTGTATCCCATACCTGGAAAAACCATCAAACTTCCTTCCTCTGCCAGAGCAGAAGGGTAGAGTGGAACAAGCACTACCCTGGCAATGGGTCCCTCACCCTGGGCTTGACTCTGCCAGGACACACTGAGATTTCAGGGTGACAGACTCACCCTGACAGCAGAGCAAGCCAGATCTCTGCAGGGACACATCTCAGCATCTCCATTTCTTGCTGCCTTTTAGCAACATCAACACCCTTGCCTTGCCCATCTCCTCCTGCCTCGGGAACGTGACTCGCGCTGGAAGCTCCAGGGAAATTTGCCCAACTGAGTTTTCTCCCTCTGCTTTCCTCACAGAATCACAGATTGGTTTGGGTTGGAAGGGTTCCCAGCAGGACACAGAGGAGGCGTGGTGGAGCTGCTGCTGCTGGTCAGCAGGAGAGAGCACTTGGGAGAGAGGAGCAAACCCCAGCGCCCCAGCTGAGTATGGGGGACCCCAGCACTGCCAGGGACAGCCAGGGACAGCCAGGGACAGCCAGGGACAGCCAGGGACAGCCAGGGACAGCCAGCCCAGCCCCCAGCTCAGACCCCAGCCCAGCCCCCAGCTCAGACCCCAGCTCAGACCCCAGCCCAGAACCCAGCTCAGCACCCAGCTCAGCACCCCAGCTCAGCACCCCAGCTCAGCATCAGACCCCAGCCCAGCACCCAGCTCAGACCCCAGCCCAGCACCCAGCCCAGCCCCCAGCTCAGACCCCAGCTCAGCACCCAGCCCAGCACCCAGCTCAGCACCCCAGCTCAGCACCCAGCTCAGCACCCAGCTCAGACCCCAGCCCAGCACCCAGCTCAGACCCCAGCTCAGACCCCAGCGCAGCCCCCAGCTCAGACCCCAGCACAGCCCCCAGCCCAGCCCCCCCCTCAGCACCCCAGCCCAGCTCCCAGCTCAGCCCCCAGCTCAGCACCCAGCACAGCCCCCCACATCTTTCCAGGCAGATCACCCCGTGCTGAGCAATTGCTCCTTGGTTGTGCTCATCCTGCACCTCCCTGCTGCTCCGCCAGGATTGTTTACATTTACATAATGAATTCAGGAAACACAAAACCTCCTGGTTCCTTATGTCCCCACAGCATGTCACGGGCCATTAATAAACTCTAGATGGGGAGAATTAAAAGTGACATTTCTGGAGAAAAATGTTACCCTAATTTACCATCAAAGAGCAATCTCCAGCACACCCAGCAGCTGAACCAGGACTGAGGGTGCTTTAACCCTTCCTGAGCCGTTCTCACAGCAGCCCCACACAGCCTGCCCACCCTGGAGGAGAGCTTTGAATGCTTTACACTCCAAACCAGACTGGACACAACTCTGAAAATCCCTCCTCTGAGCAGCCTCATAGCTGCAAAGCTGGCTCTTCAAAAGCCATTTACCAGCACGCTCCTATTTCCACACAGGTGCCCGAGGCTCCCACTGAGCCCTGCTGGGAGGTGGAAGTGCAGCCCCAGATCCCTTCAGACAAGGTGTGCCACAGGTTGAGAAAAATAAATAACCTGAATGTGCCCAAAGTGGCAGCCTCCCTGTCCACACAAAAGGCAAATAAGTCTTTTCCCTGATTTAGCTGAACGTTATTTCCAGGCACAAGTAAGTCCAAGGGACAAACACAGTGAAATCACAGATGCCCACAACTGAAAAGGTTCCTTTGGATGCAAAGCAGGTGCTGGCTCTGTCAGGCTGCTGAGAGAGGCACACCAGCTCTCCTGGCAGGAGAGGGAGGAGGGAGAAACAAGGAACAACCCCTTCTATCAAATGTAAGTGATGGGCCTTAGAAATTGAAATTTCAAGTTCAAAAATGAGGGAAGATGGAAGAAAACCAAATAAAGAAATAATTCTGCTGAGTGGATTAAATACTTCACCATCCTGTCCTGGCTGAGGATTGACATACAACAGGAGAACAATCAGAACACTCAATATATGTCCTTGTTTGCAAGCTGGCTGAATTTGTTCTGTGTTTCCAAATGAGACACACAAGCCACAGACATGGGCAGGGAAAGCAGAAGGATAGTTTAAATAAAAATCTCAAAAACGGGTTCAGAGAAAAATGAAAATGGGAGGAACATTGTGAGACAGACCTGGACATATCAAATGTCTCCATTTCTGGAGGCCAGGAGAACAGGAAAAGGAATGATATCCCACATGAAATCAGCCAACACAAACCTGACCTTGCAGTTTAATTTCTAGGTCAAATCTATAAACTAGAGGAAACTGGCCATAAAAATATCACATGAAAATTATTCTCCAGTCAGGCTGAAATTTCAAGATAAGCCCTGATTATGAGCCTTCTCCTGCTGGAGGGGCAGGTGCCCTGTGGCTCACCCTGCTCCCTCACTGCAGCCCCAGCTGCCCCTGGTGAAAACAAGGCCATGCAGTTACCCACTGCTGGGACTCCTCATGCTCCTGCCACACTCCTCACCTTCAATGAACGGTCCTGGTCCACCTGACTGTGAGATTCTCACAAGCCTCTCTGATGCTCCTTTTTAATTTGGTTATCATTAATAATTCTGTATCATCAGCAGATTTGTCATCTTACTATTCAAGGTTTTTCCAAATAATTTATTAGGAACTCTCCTTCCTTTTTTTCCTGTGTTTTAACTAATCATTAATCCAGGAAACAACCCCTCTCCATTCTTCAACATCTCTCCAAGAATTTCAGCAAAGGCCCTTCTGCAGACAAGGCCCTGCACCAGCTAATGCCACGATCTCTGGCTCCTGGAAATACCTCCAGGGAATTTCTGAGGCAGGGCTCTTCCCTTCAGGAAGCCACACTGACTCCTTTCCTCTACCTGCCTCGGAGCTGCCATCCTGCTCTTGAGCAGGGATCCACCCCACGAGCCTGTTCCAACCTGCTCTCTAAGCCCTCTGAGAGTCTTCCAAAAAAGTCATCTCATTTCCACCTCTCATTTCTCTGGCACTGACACTTGGAACACCAGGTCACACCTCACACTCCAGACTTGACAGGTCTAGACCTCAGTTTCTTTAAAACTCCAGGATAAACACTGCCTGCAAAGACTTCTAGTGATACTCCCTGGCAAGATTTGCTCTGCAGCACTTAGGACAATTCTGTTTCAGACTACAATGCCAGGATGGATGCTCGTGAAGCAGGGCTGCCCAGGTTACCTTTTTGAAGAGCCTGATGACATCCTCACTGATCTGTGACAGGCGCACAATGACATTGTTCATGAAGATGTCATTCAGGGTGGCGTGGTCCCGGCTCTCCCTGCGGGTCTGTGTCAGAACCAGGTACCAGCAGTTCACTGGGGAAAGGAGGTGCTGATCTTTCCTAGAGAATTGTGGGGAAAAATAAAATCAAAAAGCTCAGGTGAACACGTCAAAAAGGCACATTTTCAAATGAACACTGTCAGCACATCATCTCCCTCCCCTGCACAGTCACTGGGAGTCAGGGTGTGATCTCTTCCTGCACACCAGACCCCCAGCCAGCCCCTTCCAAACTGGGTGCTCTGGAAGATGGCACAGAAGAGACACCCTTGGAAAGGGAGAGAGTTTTGCTCACTGGCACTGTGAATTCAGCTGTCACTCCACTGCAGAAGGGCCCTTTGCCACCAATACACTGGGCTGGTTTAGTCCAATAAAAAGTGCTCATTAAAGGGTTCTGCATCCAGCACCACCTCAGAGTGCCTGTGCACAACATGAACACACTCAGGTGTGCAGGAGGGGACAGCGTGGAGGCTGCAGACTCCTCTGCATGCACACACTGACAGAACAACTGCACACACAAAGAGGGACGAGTCTGTGGACCTGGAGCCAGCAGGAGCCACAGCCCTGCAGCCATTCCAGACCCAGGGCTGGGCACAGCCCACTGCACACGGCTACACAGGGACAAAGGAGCACTGGAGGGACTGTAAATCCTGAGTGTCACAGCCTCATCAGAATAATGACACACATGAGCAGCTGGGGAAGTGGTGCAGATGAGCCTGGAAAGGGCAGGCACAGAGCAGTGTGGAAGAAAAGAATGTATTAAAGGAGAGGAGTCTCCAGACATGGAATGGACAGTGAGGACTCAGCAGGAGCAGGCACTGAAACCAAGCTGACCTGACCAACACCACCAGCACCAGTGTTTGTGCCCAAGTGTTTCAGAACAGTGGAGAACCACTGTCACTGTGGACAGCTGCAAGCAATGGAGAGCCCCAGTTCTGCTCTGAGCTAAGGGGTGAGGCCAGACACCCCTGAACCTTCCTGGGCTCCATCTCTGAACCAGAGCTCCTTACTGGGCAAGTCCTTGCAATTCCCTGGTGCACACTGCAGCACCCAGCACCACACAACCAACACACAACCAACACACACCAAAAGGACAGAGGGGATCTGAACAGCAACTCAGCAGCAGCAGAGCTTGGCATGAGACAGCAGTAAAGCCTCACACTGGAGAGACCGAGTAAAAAGATTAAATGGGATTTAGTAATATGGAATAAATAGGATTTAGTAATGTAACTGCAGAAATTACTGCTCTTGCAGCTGAAACAGGAAAAAAATCACCAGGGGTCAGAGGAAGAAACAGACTGTGAAGAGCCTGGGGCTGGTGAGGAGAAGGGCAGCAAGCAGCAAAGCCCAGGCTCTCTGTGAAAGGCACCAAAGAGCAGCTGTAATCTTTGGCCACTGAACTGAACAATATCATGAGTTTCATCTGGAGCAAAGGGCACAATTTCAGCTGAGGGACTTTCACCGATACCATTGGCAGAGGAAGAGGCAGGGACAAGAACTGTGGCCCAGGGAGGCAAAGGTGGAGAGCTCGGGCTGAGGTGCTGCAAGGGGAGCAGCCAGCACCAGCACCTGGCTCCTTGCCCCACGGCCCAGGGCACAGACTGTGGCACAGGGCACACACCCTGCAGGGCACAGGGCACAGCTCTGCCAGGCACAGGGCACACACCTTTCTTTCTATTTTTTTCAGGTATTTTCTGTTTCAGCCAAGCTCACAAGTGTGGTTTAACTGAAAAGAAGCTGCTTTTGAAAACACATATTTACATATTCATGGCTTTCACAATTGCATCACTGGTTTGATTCTCACACAATCCCAGGACTCAGTTCATGCTTCCTACTTCAAAGCTTTGTTTCACAATATTTCCACTAAGGATCTGCCTGCCTTCAACATCGTACGGCTAAGTACAGAAAAAACACATTATTGTAAATAAACTGCAGCAAATTCCTTTGCCAGAAACTGCTTCCAAGCCTGAGCCTGCCAGTGAGCCTGCATGAAACATGCAGCCCCTGGACAGCTGATGCCTGGGCTGCACACAGAAACAAGGAGTACAGACCAGGCCCACTGTTTGCACAGTTAAATCAGTGGCTGAATTCAAGACCCTTCAAAAAATCAAGGGGTTTGACTCCTTCCTAGTCCCTGACTCCTGTTTTTATTGTACTGCTGAAGAAGGGCACAGTAAGTGCAGCACAGGTCAGTGATGCAGGGGGACACATCCAGGTTCCTGTGTGAGCCCCACTCAGGAATGACAGGGATGGGGTCACTGCTGTCACAATGGGCTCCCCTTTGGGATTGTGCAGCTCCAACCAGCCCCAGTGCCCACAGCAGCCTCTGCCCTGGGAACAGCACTTACTTGAACTGGTGCTCTCTGGAGCTGCGGATCTTGGAGGAGAAGCGCTCAGCCAGCTTCTCCAGGCTGCGGGAATACTCCAGCTCAATCTCAGCCTTCCTGCGGAAAAACTCCTGCAGGTCCTGCAGCAGCTGCAGCCGCGACTCCGACTGCTGCTCCAGGCATTTGAACTGCTCCACCAGCTGCGTCCGGATCTCTGCAGGCACACAGGACAGGAGAAAGGACAGACATCAGCTGCAGGCACTGCAGTCCCTCCCTGTCCCAGCACAGCTCTGCCGCAGCTCCCTCCGAGCCCCAGAGTGGTTCAGGGCTCAGTAAGGCCAGTGGATCTGCTTCCCAAGAGACAGCAGAGCAATGCCATGCACAAGGCTCATATTAAACCTCGTTCTCTGGCAAAACAAAAGGTCTCAGAACACTGAGATCAACCTCACAGCTTTCAATTGCCTTTTGAAACCAGAAAACGATCCTTCTGTCAAGCTGGGACTGTCTGACATCACATACTATTTTCATATAAACTAACGTATTATTTCTTGATAAATGTCCACACGATTACCTCCAGGAAAGCCAGCACTGACCTGAAGGAAGCTGGCACTGCCATGCACCTTTTCTCATCCCACCATCCTGCACATACCAACAAATCCAACCCGGCTTTGGCTCAAAGCTTCCCTTCAAAACCCAGCTCAAAAATACCAAAGGTTTCATCTATTCCAGGTTTATTTCCTTTCCCATAAGGACCTTCAGACACCAGGACAGACCCTGCAGCCCCCTGCCACCTTTCCCAAAGGGCTCAGCAGTGCCTGAGGTGCCTGCGGGGTGTGGGGATGGGCTCCTGGGGCAGCTGCTGTCCCCTGCAACACCTGGGACCCCACTGTGTCCTGCAGGAACAGGCAGAGCTGCTCTCCATTGCTGACCCTCCCCTGGCACTGCCAGAACCCACCACCTCAGCTGGAAATCCCTTGTGGGTCTGACCCCACAAGCCAGGCAGGCAGTGGGGAAGGAATCCCCCACATGGGGCTGACCCCACAGGACAAGAGGCAGAGGGGAAGGGAGGGCTGCTCTTGGGCACAGCCAGACCCCTTGCCCTGTCTGCAAGAGAAGCAGCACAGCACCTGTGGCACAGGATGGGATGGAAATCTACCTTCCCAAGTGTTCCCAGCTTTTCCCAAGCCCAGGCAGGGTTCCTGCAGCTCTGTGCAGGACACCTGGCCAGGACACCTGAGCAGCAGCTGAGCTCTGGCCAGAGGGAGGGACAGGGAGCCCTGCAGGAGGGTATGTGAGGAACTGAAAGGAGAGGAAAAACAAGACAAGACAGTAGGAAAATCTATTCAATCTGAGAACAATTGGGCTGAGCTGGCTTGGGGGGCAGCTGCATGGCGGAGGGACCAGAGCAGTTGGAAGGGCAGGGTCAGCTGGTGGGACGGGTCCATGGGCTGCCTCCCTGCTCCCAGAGCCCCCGAGGAGAGGGGAGAGCAGCCCCAGCTCCCACTCCCCCTGCAGAAAGCAGCTGGGCACTCCTGGGGTGAGGCAGCTCCTGCTTGTGCTCACCTGGAGACCCTTCACTCTCTTCCCCCCATGGCAGTGCCTGGACCAGCTTTGCCTGCCCACAGAAACCTCCTCAATGCTCCTAACAGTTGTATAAACAATCCACGAAACACAACTCGTGCTTAGCCTTTCCCTAAGGTTTGTAAGTAGGTCTATTTTTCTCACTTTGCTCTCCTGTCACAGGTGAGAAATCGAGGGCCCTGGCAGAGGAGGAAGGGTGAGGCAGAGCAGGGATGCTCAGCTCAAATTCTGCCTCTGCCAAACAGGGCTTTCCCTGCTGCACACAGACACATCAGCCCTCACTCACAGCAAACTGCAGAAACTCCAGAGTTAAGGGCAATTCCACTCCATAGAGAATGCCAGAGATACATTTAAATGTTAAATTCTCTGCTAAAAGAATACAGAAAAGGAAACTAAATTGCACAACAACTGATATCAGTGCTTCAGTCTTTATTCTCTCTGTTCCCAGTTTGCTGAAGCTCAGCTCTCTCTGTCCCTAGCACTTTGACCTTTGTCAACAGAATGTCTTTGTTTTTCTTATGCCTGTAACGTGTTGATTTGACACTTCTAAGTTTCCCTGCAGGAGTTCAGGCAGGTCAGTGCCAGCAGAGGCAGAGGACAGGCTCTGGGGGCTCAGGGAGCTGCCAGCCATGACCCTAAAGCCACCCAGTGACAAGCCATCACACCAGCAGAGATGGGCACTGACCCCAGGGGCTGCTGCTGCCTGATAAATGGGCAGGGTTTGGTAAGAGAACAAAATGAGAAGCTGCTGGCACCAAAGACAGGCGTGGCAGAGAGAGGACATCGCTCAGTGCTCCTGGGGACAGCCCCTGCACTGCTGGCAGCCCTGCCACATCCATCCTGTCCACTGTGGGGGATCCACAGGCCTGGAATTCCAACCTGCAACCAACTGCCAGTTATGTTTTCCACATTAGATAACCCTGATAACCCTCCCTTCAGCACCCAACCCCACAGCTTTACATTTGGCTCCCCAGTGGCATCAGCCACCATGGAAGCCAAGGCCAGCAGGAGGACAGCAGGACATCCTGCAGAGTTCATGGATGGGCAGCACACGGGAAGTCAGGATGGGTTAATAAATAAACCAAATTCTACACAGGCAAACACTGGTGAAAAGCAGGCAGTGGGAAATCCTGGACTTGCACGGGTTGGAGCCTAAACTGGCGCAGGAGAGGCCATGGGAGCCTGGATGGGTGATGCTGCAGCCAGCAGAGCCGGCTGGGAGCCC
>JAHLSL010000043.1:446311-459186 GCA_025920805.1 Petroica traversi | reverse complement strand
GGGACAGCACAGGGGGACAGCACAGGGGGACAGCACAGGGGGACAGCCGCTCCCTGCAGAGCACCAAGAGCCAAAGGGCCCACAGGTGACCCTCTGGCTCTCCAAGCAGCAGCACCTAACACAGAACATCATCAGAGGGAAAAAGACCGGGCAGCCAAGGCAGCCTGAGGGTCTGCAGGAACCAGACTGAGAACCTGGCAGCCGGGCAGACCAGGCTCTCCAGGCACAGCACAGTGCTCTGGAGAAACAGCTGCAGCTGAGGGAAGCACCAGGCAGAGCTGGTGGTCACCCCACTCTCACTGTCCCTTCCCAGGGCACAGGGACTGGCAGGGAGTGGATAACAGAGCCACAGAGCTGTCCCAGCTCCTCTTGTCCACCAGCACAAGGCACTCCCTCCCTGCCCAGAGGATTCCAGCCCAACACTACATGCAGCTACTCCAGACCTCACCCAGCAGATAAAGCTGACCCAGCAGAGAAGACTTTCCATGCAGAATGTTTGAATCCATGGCTCAGAACACCTGATGCCAAGATTCAAGGTGATGTCTCTGAGAATACAGGAGAAACTCTTCCCCATCATCCCTTGAAGCACAGGCACTCACCGTGCAGCAGCAGCACTTCTTGGGAAATGACTGTAGCACAAGCAACAGGTTAGGCAAGATTTTAAACACTGGCAATTTTTCCCCCCTCATTTTTCACAGTGATATTCAAAATGCAGTGAAAAAGTCATGAAGCTTTACAAATAAAGCAACTGAATAATTTTTTGCTTTTACACTTTTAGAATGCAGCTCAGGAGTAGGGTATTCTTTGTGAGAAAAGCAAATGTAGGAGGTGAATACCCCTGATAAGAGATGGAAAATGATCTCTGGTTAGAGCCAGCACAGCCACTTCCGTCCAACTGCTCTCAGCAGTCAGAGAGGGGAATTCCATGCACTAGAAATGACACACCAGAGCCCACGCATCTTTCTAGGTCACAAAACACCTTCCTAGATGGCAAACACGCTTCCTGCCACCAAATAATGAAGGATCAAATGCAGCTGCTTCTCTTTGCTTCTCTCAATCCGTGCCTGGTTCAGCTGCAGGTTGGTGCCAGCAGAGGGGCTGTGCCCATCCCAGCCGGGCCTGGCAGTGACCCTGCACAGGGACCTTGCACAGGTACACTGCACAGGGACCCTGCACGGGGACACTGCCAAGGGACACTGCCCGGGGACACTGCCCAGGGACACTGCCCAGGGACACTGCCCAGGGACCCTGCATGGGGACACTGCCCAAGGACACTGCCCAGGGACACTGCCCAGGGACACTGCCCAGGGACACTGCCCAGGGACACTGCATGGGGACACTGCCAGGGGACACTGCCCGGGGACACTGCATGGGGACACTGCCCGGGGACACTGCCCGGGGACATTGCCCGGGGACCCTGCATGGGGACACTGCACGAGGACACTGCCCAGGGACACTGCCCAGGGACCCGGCACAGGGACACTGCCCAGGGACACAGCACAGGGACACTGCCCAGGGACACTGCCCAGGGACACTGCCCAGGGACCCTGCCCAGGGACACTGCCCAGGGACACGGCACAGGGACACTGCCCAGGGACACTGTCACCAGCCCCAGAGAGCAGCTGGGCTGGGGAAAGCCCCGGGCTCAGCTGCAGCATCCTCCTGCTCCTTTTCCCACAGCCCCGGCTCCTCCCCGTCTCCTTGGGAACAGAGACTTGGCCACTTGTAATTCACAGCCTGAACTGGTCACATCTGCTGCCACTTTTGTCTGACCGAGAGCAGCACCGAGGGAATAAATCGCATTTGCTGTCCCACACCCTGCTGTCTGGGCTATGGGGCCCTGCACTGATCAGGATGGCCAAGGGGAAGGAGAATTTACAGCACTGAAGGTGGAGCACGACCCCAGAAATGCTCATTAAAAGATACCGTGAGGAGGTTGGGGTTTGGATCTGGTTTTTTTGGTTTGTTTGTTCTGGGGGTTTGGTGTTATTTTAAAGAAGCCAAACTTCAACGAGGTCCACTCCAAGCCTGCAGTATTCCAAGATCCCTGGCAATCCCTGTGACTTCTGGGGAACCCCTTGTGCCCCACAGCCAGAATTTCAGCCCACACGAGCTCTGTCTCCAACCCCTTCCTAAGCAGGAACAGCAAGAGAAGGGGGAAGGCAGAACAGCTGCCTTTGCTGAGTTTGTGCCTCCTCTGTTTTTGCCTGTTAGGAACACAAGGGATGCAAAAAAAATCATTAAAAAGAAAGAGCCAAACAGATCTCTTGTGTTTGTTCGTGATTTAAGAAGAGCAAGGGAAGCTTCACAAAAACAGATGGTGGCTTTTTCCCCAGAGAAAACAGCTCCTCTCCTGCCCTCCTGCACAGGCGGCACCAGCTCCAGATCTCATCTGCCCCCTCTCAGCACAGGGAGGCTCCGGGATGGGCTGGAGAAAGTCCTTTACTCTGAAAGCCCTGGAATGATGTAACCCGAGCTCTGGGCTTGCGGCTATTAACATGCAAAGGAGAATGTATTCAAAGTGGAAAAGAAAGAGCTGAGCAAGAATGTGAGTCTGCCCTGAGCCGCTGGGATGGAATAAAGGAGAAGATCATTAAACGGTTCACTTCAGCACCTCGCATTCCGTAATCCAGGCATGGAAAGATTTCACAGATCATTAGGAGAGCCAGCCCCGTGTATCTCTGCAAGTTCCCCAATCCCTTACAGCCCTAACAGGATCAAATATTATACACACAAGTCAGATCACATTACCCAGCAGTGCCTTCCAGCCTGAGAAATCTGTGCATTCATGGACCCACTGAACCAATTCTCTTCCAGAATAATACTTCGCATGCATTAAAAAAAAAATAGGATAATTCCTTTTAAGAACTTTTCATCTCACATCTCAAAGCATCCTATAAATGGTAATCATATAAGCCTCAACATCTTCAAGAAAGAGGGACGGATTACCAGCCTCATTTTACAGACAGGATAAAACAAGTCTTTTCTTGGTCATCTCTGCCATTGCTGTTTCCCACTGTGCCCACAGTGGAGATTGGCCTGAACTTCGTTTCAAGGCCAAACTGCTCCCAGTCCAAGAGGGACACAGAACAACAAGAAAAATGAATTTCAAAGCAGTAGACTCCTCAAACTGAGGAGCCTGTAGGAATCGGCAAGTCCAACAGTAGCAGTTGGCCAATTTCTTTTCTTTGCTTGATTTAATGTTCCTAAAAATATCAGAGGTAACTGGCTCCCTGAAGCCTGTACCTGGCAGGGCCAGGTTCACACTGTGCCTCTGACCAAACCCTCCTGAGCATCTCCAGGGGCTGAGCCAGTCCCTGCTGTGCCTCTGACCAAACCCTCCTGTGCACCTCCAGGGGCTGATCCAGTCCCTGCTGTGCCTCTGACCAAAACTCCTGAGCATCTCCAGGGGCTGAGCCAGTCCCTGCTGTGCCTCTGACCAAAACTCCTGAGCATTCCTGGAGCCTGCTTGTGCTTCATCTGGAGCATGTCCTCATCACCCAGAAATGCTGCTCTTCCCTGGCCTCTCGGCTGTCTCCACTGTGCTTTTCCAATGTCAGCACGGAGGGCCTGGCCATGGCGAGTGCAGATGCTCTGCTCCCTGCCTTCATCAGCACTGACCAGGAAAGCCTCAGCTGCTGCCAGGGAATCAAACAGTGCTGCTTCCTGCAGAGCCTCCTCCTCAGAGAGCAGCGAAACCCCAGCCCAAGGCTGACACGCTCCTCTCTCCTCCTCCTCTCCCAGAAAAAGCACAACGTTGGAACAGCAAGGGAGAGCTGTGCGGTGACCAATGAAAGGACATCATCTGCCACCGGATCCAGCCAGCCTGGACCTTGCAGAGAGGAAGCACAAAGGGAGGGAGGAATTTCACCTTCCCAAGAACCAGCCCAGCCCTCCCCAGGGCTGCAAACACAGCCTCAGGCAGCACCAGGCTTGGGGGGCTCGGGGTGAATAAAAACCTGCAAATCTCACTACTGCAGTGGAGAAGGACCACGTGGATATTCAGAAGGTGATGAACAGCACTAGAGAATCCAACAGCTCTGTCTCCAAAGGGCTTTCCATACCAGACAGGATCCAGCCCAATACTTCACAACCTCCTCATGAATTCATAATTTACTACAGACCTGGCGCAAGTTCCAGGCTGCAGACAGCTTAGCTGGAGGCTAATAATATGCTCTACATTGGGATCACTGGGTTGTGCAGCTGCCACCCACAAAGCAGAGATTATCGCCCTCGCTTGCTTCATTTCTTCAGAACGAAGTGATTGTGTTCTGCCTTCTAAAGCAGGGTAAACCAGCATAAAGCCAATTGTCTGCTCTCACCATCTTCCCTAGCATCCCTTTCATTAGTGGGTGCAGAACCAGATGGTTATAGATAAACAACATCAAAGAAAACACAGAAATAGCCTGGTGTAGTACAGGCGTGTTCAATTCCCACCCAGAAATAAGAAAAGGCATTAAAGGTATTTGGGCAGCTCCAGGGGAAGTGAGGCAGCAGGCAAATGCAATCCATGTGCATCCGTGTGCATGGCTTTTCCTGAAGCTCCATCAGGACAGAGAGAGCTCCCACAGCTACAGCTCTGGCTAAAATCAGCTGTCACTGCAGGTGTCCATCACTTCCAGAAAATAATCCCTCAAATATTTCACTTGATTCCCTTGGTATGCAGAGCCAGAGCTGCTGCAGCACTGTCCCTGCAGGGCTCTCCTGCCATGCTCGTGTCACATGTGTAAGGAAGGCAAGATATAGATGTAAACATTCCAGCATTCCTTCTGTCAAGGCACTGGTTTTTAAAAAAAATCCCCTCTTTCTCCTCCACTCCCACTCTGATGTGCAGAGCTTCCAATTCTCTGAATTCACATCCCTTCATATAAGGCAAAAATAGGGGGCTTGCAGCTTGCCTGAGATACCAGCCAGGTTAAAGACACTTAAAAATGAATTAACGTGTCATCCTGGCAGGGTGAGCAAATAAAGACTGACATTTGTTTATTTATGTGAGCTGTCACAGAGAGACAAACCTAACCCTTGTTCAGATCTCCCTGAGCTGCCCACCTGAGCTGCCCACGGGTGAGGAGGCACCGTGGGATGTCCCTGGGCAGGGATGTCCCTGTGCCCCTGGTGGGGTTTGGTGGCTCCCCTTGAGCCCTGGGCTGGGGACACGTCTGTCTGTCCTGTCCAGCACTGCTGCCACATTCCCTGAGCCCCGAGGCTGCACTTTGCACCTCCAATGGAGCAGAACTCCCTCGTTCATCCCCTGCAAAGCTTTGTGCAGTGCTGGCTGCTCACCCACCCAGGTCACTGATGCACCCCCACAATCCCACCCACCCGTGGCTGCCCTGGGGACAGCACTCAGCAAAAAGCCCAGCCCCTGCAAGCCACAGAGCTCTCTCTGCCTCTTTCCCAGCTCCTTCCTGAGCAGATTGCTAATTGCTCCTCATTTCTGCTCTTCTAAAATAAGCTCAGACTGCAATCTGCATAAATGCTGCAGAAGGAGTAATGAACTGCCCGCCCACCTGAAATCCAGACTCCAGCAAAACACAAAGGAGACAGAGGATGGAATGAGCCACCACAGCCCTCACCAAGCCACTGCCACTCCTCTGAGGACAGGGAGAGCACAGGGGGGACACGGGGCCTGTGCCAAATAAAGCCAGGGATTTCTCCCTAAACCAAGGACTGAAAACAAAGACTAAATGAGAGCACAAGAAACCCCATCACTGCATCACTCTGGCAAGTGGGGACAGCAGAGGGGAGCACGTCAGTGTGCACAGGAGTGGGAGAGTGGGGAGGAAATAAAAATTAAACCTGTCAGCCCCTGGTTTCTACCATTCATTTAAAAAGCACAGATGTCCAAGGTGTGAAAGGAAGCAATTACATACACAAACCTTCCCACAAATAAACACCACATGACTTTATCACCAGATAATCTTCAACAGCAGAAGCACACCAGAACATCACTTTGCCTTTAATCTTTCTGAACTGTCAGCTGTGACCTTGCCACCTCCATGCACACCCTGACCTGCAGCTGCAGGCACTGCTCCCCTGCTCTGAATCTCCCAAAAGCACCACCCAGAGCCAGTGAACACAGACTTTGTTTTAAACCTCTGTTAATTATGGGTTTGTTTTCTGCTGTGAACTCTCCCTCCACAGTGCTGGGAATGCAGATGCCAGAGCCAGAGCAGTGCTTGCTCCAGCGCAGGTGAAGTGTCCCTGCACCTGCAGAGCTCCCCTGCCAAGGAAGCTCTGAGTCACCTTCTCTGGTTTGTTCTTCATCTAAGGGAGGACCCAAGAAAATCAACCATTTAACTGCAGACTAAGCATCTGGAGAGCACTTTGTAATTACCAGTTCTGGTTCTCTTCTCTCTGACAGCTCCTCAAAACACGTGTGGATGCCGGTACATCCAGAGCCTCTCCCCTGGTGGCCCCCCAGCTGCAGCTGCTGCATCAGCTCCGGTATTTATAGCCCCTCTCTGCTGACTCACTACTGCTCCTGCCTTGTTTAGAAGCTGCTTTAACTACGTTTGCTTTTGACAGTGTCACTTTTGTCACTCTCATGTGCAGTTTGGACATTCTGCCCTTCCAAAAGCGACACAGAGGAGACATCCTCTGTCTCTCGGAGCGGATGGGTGGGGATGCCCAGAGTTTCCTTGCTTTCCACTTCCTTTCCCTGTCCCAGCTTCAGGAGTTGAGAGGAACAGAAGCTGACAGAAGCACTGCGAGTTTGGCAGGAGAGCTGAGAGAACAGGGCAGCCAGCTCAGGATGTCTGGTCTGAGCGAGGGCAGCTGAGCTGCTGCTCCCTCCCCGAGCTCATGAGCAGTTTCTCCTCAGCCTTCCCCCATCCACTGCCCTTAGGATGTTCACCCACACCGTGCTAACACTGCCAACGCTAACTCTGGAGAGCTGGAAAGACATTAAAGCAAGCAATTGGTTACAAAGGGACAGGAGGGATTTGCTACAGGTTGGTATAAATGAGCTAAAACAGAGCGGGTTTAAGCCTTACACACATCACCACGTTTTAATGTGTTATTGTTACCTATGAGTCTGGATTCCATATGGAATTTTTTTTACTCCAGCCCTCCCAAAATCCCCTTTTGAAATGCTGAGTTTCTTTGAGCAGGAATCTTGAATTTCCCTTGGCTCTGAGATCATCATGAGAGGTCAAACCCTCAGGCAATTTTAGCACATTTTTAGGACAGGGTTTGACATTGGAACAGGCTTATAAAAACACATGGAAATGATGCTCCCTCTGCACTCCCTGCAGTGACTGACAGGCTCTCAAACCCCTCCAACCCTGCACCACACCTGCAGTCCCTCCCAGAACCTTTCCCTTTCTCTGCTTGACCTGTGTGACCAGAAAAGCTGCTTCTCCTGATTTCTCAGCCTAAGAGCAAAAAAGAAGAAAAATTACTTTCAAAAGTGTTTCTCCATCACTCCTGCATGTAACAAAACCCTCACTGACAGCTTGACAAAAATCTGGCAAAATGTTTTCCAACAGAATTTTAAAAAATTTTGAAGCACAAAGTTGTTATACAAGAACCTCACAGTTATCAAAATACGCATTGAAATGACCTTAATAGCAAGGACAAGTCAAGCTTAGCAAGAGGAGAACTTAATGGTCTTGGTATTTGCTTTGTCCAAGTAGCCCGTGGGCTCAGCTACTTTAAACTTCATTTCCCGAGCCTACATAATGCATGTGCAATATGTTACACATTGGGAGCATTCCAGACACACGTTATCTCTTCTGCTCTAACCCTCCTGAGTTTCGAAGGCATCAGCCACAATCCAAGCCCTTTAATATGGCAGAACACACAGAGGAGCCCCCCTGGGTGCAGCTGCCCACAGGCTGGACCCCCAGCCCTGTCCAGTCTGGGCCAGAGCTCCCTTTGTGCCTCCCTCTGCTCTCATTTATCCACAGCAGCACAAAGGGGCTGCCCTTTCTCACGGGGAATCAGCAGCTCCTCCAGAGGCACCTTTAACCCCTGCTTTGAGACACCCATCAGTGCCTGCCTGGATGAACTCTGCAGAGTGAGAGACCTTGGGCTCCTTCTGAGAGCCTGCCTTTCCCTTTTTGCTCCATTTATGTGATTCTGATTATGTTTAACACCAGTTAGAGCCTGAACCTCCCCACCTCTCCAGTGTGAAATGCCTCCTCTCCTCTCCCAAGCAAGGTGAGCAATCCAGGTGTGTGGCAGACCAAAGGCAGCCCCAAAGTGGGGCTGGCTCTGCTCTCTCTCCCTGCACAGGGGCAGGAGTTGGCCTCAGCACGCTGGGGATCCAGCCCAGACCCCCAGAACACAGCAGTGCATCTCTGCACCCTGGGGACACGTCTCCTCCCTGCTCTGGAAGTGTCTCTGCCCATCTTGGCACAAACCAGGCAAACCTGCCTATGTGAGCAGCTCACCATCAATGTTCAATAGCACTCCATGGGCTAAAATCCCCCTGGAATTGCACCTACTGCTGCCAAGGGGTAAGCAGGCACAGTCCAAGCAATTCTTGAGGTCCCAGATAGGGGATCTCATCAGTTCAGACCCCAAAGTGAACGAAAACATTCACAATCTTTTTGTTTAAAAGTATTCTTTGCTATTGAACATCCATGCTTATCAAATAATTTATGAATTAAATGAAGTAGCAAAGCACTTCTGGAAGAAAACTGCATCTTCCTCTTCTCATTGTGCTGTAAACAGATTCTTTTAGATACAAAATTTCAAATAAATAAAGGTGGCAGCATGCTGTCACTGTTCCTCACGTGAATTGGTAATTTTATGATTACATCCTGCCATCAGTGCTAGGAATAAACAGAAGTCTCCAACCCTACAAAAACTGAGCTCCTCCTTTAACAGAAGCCTCTGGTGGAACAAGTCCCACTCCAACACACAGATCCAGAGCGTGTCCTCATTCCAATCTGCCAGCACAAAGCTGAAGCAGAGATGAACTCAGGGCTCATTTGTTTAGCAGAAAATAATGCACGTGGAATGCAGAACAAGAATCAGTGACGTGCAGCAGAACACACAGAGCCAGCCCGAGCAGCACCCCCGTTCCACATCCCTGACAACACATTATTCCAGACTAAGAACTGACACCCACCCCTCCCTGCACATGAACTGTGTAACCAACCCCCTGCGAATGTTCCTTAATGCAGATTTGCCCTCTGGTACTAAAATTCTGACAATGCCAGCAAAACAATCCCGCAGCTCTATCTGCCACAGCTCACGGGTGTTTGTTTTCTGTGCAAGAGCTGATCCTTCTGAGAGAACTCCCAACGAGGGGAGACTCGTGCTCAGCACAAGCAGCCAACACTGCCTGGAACCACACTGGGCTGGGAGCTGCTCCTGCCGAGCAGCACCAGCTGATCAGCACTTCTCCCAGTCTGCACAGGAGCAGTTCCAAGCTCATTGGGAAAACAGAAGAATTTATCTCCCTGACTGGAGACAACAAGGTTTTAACCACTGAAGCATCAGGAGCCCCATACCTGCTATTGCTCTCACCATGGGTATGACCACTGAGCCCCATCTCCCCTCCACTGCTCAGCCTGTCCTGGCTGAATCCTGCCTTTTCCTGCTCTTCTCCAAGGATTACTCACTCCACATCTTTGCCTCCCAAGGCACTCTTATTTCATCACATCACATTTGGCTTTCAGAACATCTGTAACCCAGAGCAAAAGAACACAGTCAGTATTTTCAGGCCACGAGTCCCATGTGACACTCGGATTTTCATCTCCCTTGCCAGCTCAAAGTCAGAGAAGACTCAGGATGATCTACAGTAACACTTCACAGCACTGCAGAGGAGTGTGACCCTCCAAACACACCCAAGATCTCACTGTAATGTCAAGACCTTCCCCCCTTGCAAAAAAAAAACCCACGCTGGTCCTGACCATGAAGAAAACTCCAGTGCCCTGTGGCTGAGGGCAGACAAGAATCTGTTGTATCCTCAAAGCTTTGCTGATAATAAAAGCACTTGAGAATTTAACCTGTCTGTACAGGGGCAGGCAAGGCACTTTGAAATGGTGAAATGACCTAGCACGTGGTTTTGTCTCTGTCCCTCCCTAAAATGATGATGTTGTTCCTTTCTGAAGGGACACAGAAGTGAGACAAAGAGCATGGATGGACTTTTGAGGCAGGGAGCACGTTGTGGCCTTTAGCCACGACCATCAAACTGAGCTCCAGTAACTGCAATCTGAAGGGAAAAGCTTGACATGGTCACTTAAATAAAATGCACCCTATTTCTTTTGTGCCATATGCCTTTGATGCGTTATCATTCCCACTCTTCTTGATTGCTTTTCAAAAGCCATCTAAATTAATGTGAATTGGTAAAGGGTAATTATCCCTATGAATAATCAGTGTATGCTAATAAATGCAAAAATAGGACAAAATGCTAAGTTCCAGCAGCACTGCCTGTTCCTGTCGGTGACAGCCCCTGAAAAGGGCACCTCCTGCACTGCCAGTGGGACAGCTGAGCCTTCCTGCAGGACTGCAGGGTTACTCTGCTCAGGAAAGAGGCACAGAGGCTCAGCTCCTGCTCTTTGCCTAAAGCCCCAGCTTGCCAAACACTGGCTGCTCTGCTCTCAGCAAAATTCTGTAAGAGTCTATATTAATAAAGATACAGGATACCACAGAAAGAGGAAGAAGGTGTTACCAAGAAGAAGAAGACAGAAAAGGACAAAGCAGAGGGTTGTATTTGTCATCAGCTTCTGATGCCGGGCAGAGCTGGGTGCCAGCACCCCTGGGACCCCAGGGCAGCAGGAAGGGTTGGGATCAGCTCGGCCCCACCACGGAATGTGGCCCCACAAGCTGTGCCCCAGGCAAGCACCCAACATTTATCACCTCCATTAAACCCTATTGAACTGAATGGCTTCACTCAGCTCCATTCAGGGGGGATTCCCAGCACGCTCATGGGATTAAACAGCACACAAGAACATGGAGAAGCATTTAAGCCTTCTCAGCAATGGCAGGAAACTCCAAGTGAGAAGTAAGATCTTGCTTAAAATAAATGGCAGTTCAGAATTCTCTGCAAATTGCATTTGCTGCCTCCTCAAAGTCACAGCATACATTCTGGCAACATGATGGGAAAGTCATTATTGAATTATAAGGAACATTTTAAATCCAGTCAGAGACCAGCCCACCATTATTTTATTAGTGTGCTTTTCAAGAAATGCAACCTGTAACAGCCCAGTGAGTCTAAAAGGGCTATTTGCCCATCTTTTGGGGGAAAAGCCCTGCAGGCTTTGACACATCCCTTGCTGAACTTCAGGAAACTCCTGCTGCTGTCCCTCTGAGCCTCTCCAGGTCCCTCAGCAGCAGCAGATCCATCTGAGAACACTCAGCAGCCTCCCTGAGCCCAGCCCCACTCTCCAGCTGGAGCACTGCCAGAGAGATGTTTGCTTCACCTGGGATACAGCTGGACTCTCACTAAAATGTTAGCGTTTCTCTGAAGCAATCCTCTCCTCAGAGGATCCCGTTTCACAAGCACCACGGAAAACACAGGAGTGAGCCCCTCCCTTACACAAAATAAAATTTCCTTTCAGTATTGGGAAAAAAGTACCAAATCAGCTACCAGAGTACCCAGGGAGGATGTCAGCTCTCCCAGCACTGCAGGGTTTTATCAACAGACTGGATGAGCATCTGTCAAAGACGTGTGCTCTGCCAGGAAGATATAAAGATACAGAGGAGAGGCGTTAGTAAGGGAAGTTTTTTGGCTGAGCATCCTCTCCCACGGAGCCAAGGGGATGTTCCTGCCTTCCTGCACGAGGCAGCCAGGCCAGGCTGCAGATCTGCAGGGAAAGCACAGAAACCCCTCCCAAACACACCCAAAAATCACAGCCATTGGCACAGAAAGGGCACAGCTAAAGATATTTCAGTGCACATGGAATTTCTCCCAGGAGCCACGTGCTGCTCCTGCAGGAGGGAGGGACAGGAGAGCATCCCAGAACTCAGCAGCACTCCCTGGCTCTGTGTCTGAGGCCTTGGGCTCAATCCCTGCTGGGGAAAATCACACTGAGGAAAACAGGGAGGACATGCTGGAGCTGAGGATGGCACAGGCTATGGACACATCGACCACAGGGCAAAGTACAGGAAAGAAAACGCCCAAGACCCTCACAAATAACTGCATTTCTAACACGCTGGAACTCTGAAGATCAAACTCAAGATTCATACTTTTATTGTAAGTTTTAAAATGTGAATGATGAATAAAATTACAATTTTCACTTCAGTGAAAAGGTGGAAGGCCACATATTAATATTTTCCCTGTAATAATGTCTATGTATTATGTGACTCTCTTTTTAGGGATTAATTCCAAACTCAGAAGAATTAGTTCATTGAAAAAAATACCCCTTCAACTCAGGAGCTTTTGTTTCAAATGAACACTGAAACGGGATAAAATAAAGCAGAGAAGCTGTCCAAACTAAGGAATGTGTAAAGAACTCACCTAAATTTAGACATAGATTTCATTAATAACTATAAGCAAACTAACTTTTTTTTAAATTCACAGGGTTTATCCTAACAATTTTACTGTAAATTTTAATGGGTTATTTTCTCTCTCCCTCCCCCAAAAAATGTCACAGATGCCTTTGCTCATAAAGTTGCCTCCAGCCAGGATATTTTACTGAGATAAAGAGAGATTACACAGAGCTGTAATAATGTTTCAAGGAAAAGATCATCAACAGGGATGTGATTTTCTATTTGGATTTAAAACTCGTGAACAAAACCAGTCCCATGTGAGCAGCACTGTGCAAGCCCAGGCTCCTCTGGAGCATCTCCAGAGCTCAGCAACACCTCTGGATGGAGGGGCAGGAGGGACTGGCCAAAGCCAACACCCCCAGACTGACCAGAGGGGACAGTCCCACACTGACCATAACCCCTGGGGACACAGGACAGCCCCACACTGA
>JAHLSL010000043.1:417732-432840 GCA_025920805.1 Petroica traversi | reverse complement strand
CCCGTGTCCCGCCCCGCTCGAGATCTGTCGCTCTCCTCTCCCGGAGCGGCCCCTCCGCGGCTCCGGCACCGTCCGGCACCGCTGGGACAGCGCGGCTGCACTGGAGCAGATTTGTCACTTTTTGTTAAAACTGGGGGAAAGGACAGTGTTCGTTCCAGCAGAAGCGACGTCAGTGCTTAAGGCACTCTATCGGGGCCCTTGCTGAGCGGTCGGGACCCAGCCCGTGAAACCCTTCACACCTCAGCAGCTGAGCAATGGCACATCCGAGCCCTCGGACAGGCGATGCTCGGGCTCAGCCTCTGCGGACCCACAATCAGCTGAGAGGGTCCTCTGTGCGGCCCGGCCTCGCTCCCATCCCTGCTCCACACAATGGGCTCTTTTATGGGTGTCTTGTGAGGAGTGAATTCAGGGAGATTTGATGATTCACAGTTACTCTGCCAACTTTAAAAAATAACCCCAGCCCATTACACAAATAATTTACCTAGTGCAAGCAGGCGGCACAGAGGAGCATTCTGCATCTCGATGGCTGTGGAATGGCCCGGGGAGGAGGGAGGAAAAGCGAGCCCTTCCAGGGAAATGCAGCCACTGCAGAACGTGAGGCACAGGCTCAGGAATCCACAGTGTTACTCCAGCTCCAGGTGGACCAGGGGGCTCAGAGTCCCAGGGAAAGCACAAGCAGTGCCAGACCCCGGCTGGGCACAGGGAGAGGCACGGGGACAGTGGCTGTGAGCGTGGGTCAGTGTTTTGTGGCAGGGCAGGAGGGGCTGGAGAGCAGGTACCTGTCCCCAGGGTGAGTTGCTGCATCCCCTGCCAGGGAATTGGGAAAGGGCTTGGCTGGGATGCAGTGTGTGACTGCCCTTAGCTGTACTGGACGCAGCGCTGGAAAGGCAACACCAAGGAGAGTCAGGAGGTATCAAAGAATGATCCTCCAGGAACAGCAGCCCTCTGGAGAGAGTGCCACTGGGGTGTGAAATGATTGGTACACACCAATGGTGGATCATCTCCCAAAGCAAGGAAAGCCAATATACACAATAACCAGAAACGTCCTGGGCTAATGATGTTGTGTTCTTTCACAGCCGAGAGCACTCTGAGCTTGCTCTCCACAAAGAAAAAAACAAACCAAACTGAACAAGGAAGCACAGGCCATTTTATAAAGGATTCATCCCAAAGGCAGTCACTTCTCCTTGAAACCCCCACAGAGATTCAGAGAGCAAGGACCAGCATTTCCTGATAACCACCTGTGCCATAGGACTGATGCTGATTTTCTTGCCCAATCTGTTCAAACCTATGAGGCCACCTCTGAGGTCAAAGTCGATGTCTGAGGGTGTTTAGCATCTTTTCTCAGAGTGGTCTGAAATACAGTGGCGAAGGAAAAATGCCAGTCATTAAATGATCCAACAGCACCAGGGGTTTCTGCTACTCTGATATAATGAAGAATAAAGAAACAGCAATAGCTGAAGAAAAATAATCCAATCACAAATTAATGATCTTTAATAAATATCAATGTCTAAGATACTTCAGGGATTCCTACTTGAAACAGCTTCTTAAAATGAAGAATTACATTGTCATTCACTTTGTGACACTTTGAACCCAGAATTTTTTACTGAAGAATGGGACAGGATGGGATTTAATCATAATAAACACTTCAAGCTTGAGGTATAGAGAAACCAACAGTAACTATGGCAACGTGGTCACTCCAGTAAGGCTAATGCAGATTATTTCCAGGGCAGTAGCCTTGTGTGTGCTCAGGAAGCAGAGGTAATGTTGGCTTAAAGCAATTCCTAAATTAAGGAAAAATTTTTAAGCAGAAGCTTGCACTCTTTGTTTCCAGCTTCAAACTGCAAGTGTTTCATGTGCTGACACACTCACAGCAGCCTCAGCAGAGTACTCGTGTATGTTGCTGTGAGTTGGGCAGACCTCTGGCCATGCATTCACTGGTTTGGGTTGGAAGGGACCTTGAGGTCCCTCATTCCAACCCCCTGCCATGGGCATGGACATCTTCCACCAGGCCAGTTTGCTCCAAGCTCTGTCCAGCCTTGCCTTGAATACTTTCAGAGATGGAATATCGACCATACCCACTCTCACACCAGTGAGCTTTGCAAGAGAAGGCTGGATCCAGGCTGGAGGCCACGCCAAGCCACAGGTGATCTGGACACCAAGCTGTTTGTTCACAACCCTGTGCAAGTGCCAGAGCTGCAGCACTGCTGCCACTTACTCATCCCAGAGTAAGGCAGCTTGTGACACATCCACAACTCAGCCTTGCTCTTTCTGCCTTCCTGAGGTCTCTGGAAGGCAGGATCCCGTGTGCCATTCCTTGGGTTGATGGAGCTGGGGAAGGGGGATACTTTGGGCCATTGATGTGTGGCTGAACCCTCTGCAGCCTCCCTGGGAAGCTGCTGTAAATCCCTATTTGGTGATGGCCACTATTGCAGTCCAGGCCCAAGGGTCAGCAGGAGGAGTGGGCTCTGCCTCAGGCTCAAGAGACCTGCAGTAAAGCAGCCAGGCTGGGAGAGCAGTGCAGGAACAAAATCCACTTGAGCTGTGGCAGCAGAGCCCAGCCCTGCTGGCTGTCCCCTCTGTGGGCATGGCCTGGCTCTGGCACAGCTGCACTCCTGGGGAAAGGCTTCCACGCACACATTTCCCAGTGTAAACCAGCTGGAGACACCAACACAGCAGCTGTTGGTGCTGCATTACATCACCTTTGTTTTTTGAAACTTATATCTTCTTTTCTGCCAGCAAAGTGCTGTTACCTTGTCAAATTAACAGAGAACTACTTCTCACTCTGTTCCCTTTTTTATCTCTGTAGTGAAGTGCAGTTGTAGCTTGGAACTGACAGAGCTGTATAGATGGGTCCTGCCTCTGCACCTGAAATAGCTGCAGCCAAAGACAAGTCTTGATTTTGTATGTGGAAATACCTGTTGTTTTTCAGGTAAAGCATCCTGGAAGTTTGCTTTTGATTTTTATTTTATATGGGTTTCCAACAGCTCAGTTGTAAGTAGAAAGGTGTCTTCCGAAAATACATGTGTAGTATCCTTGAGGCCATGAATATTCAGAGAAGGAAAAGAGCATTCTAAAATACACACTCATCTCTAGCCCAGCCTTTGCCATTGTTACCATTTAAGCCCTTGTGGTACCAGTAGAATTCAGCATTACGCTGGTCAATAATTCAAGTGCCTGTAAGAAATGGGAATGTTTATGTGTGACTAAATGCATGAAGAACTATGATAAACAACTTGGCAGGGCAACAGCAATTCTTCCCAGTAACTCTGATTCTCCTGTAAAAGGCATTGGAGCCTCAAGCTGCTCAGAACCTGCTGTAGCTGTGCAAGGCCATGGTCACACTGCACGGTGCTTATCAGTGGTGAAAAGGCTCTTGAGAGCAGCTTCCTGCTCGAGATCTGCCACCTCCGTTGCCTCGGGGAGATTGCCCAGACCCTGCGGTCAAAGCTGTGCTTTCATTTCCCTGCTTCAGCTGGAGCTCGAGCAGCCACGGCTTTTGGGAGTGGGCACTCAGCATCCACGCCCAGGCCCTTCAGGAGGGACATCCCTGCACAAGGCTGGCCTTTGCACGGGAATATCCAAGGTGTGCACCAGAAATCCAAGCAGCTGTTTAAGCCTTGCCCGTGGGATGGGTTGCAGCCCTTTGCCCTGTACTGTGTAAGCCCCCAAAGAAGTGCTTCTGCACACAGCTCTCCAGGAAAAGCAACAGGAGCTGTTTACTCTGTTGGGCTGTTTCCAGAGCTTTGATCTTGTGCTAAACCCAGGGTGGCCCAGACTCCTCTTGGGCCCATCCCTCCTGTGCACACCGTGCTGAGGCTGAGGCTGCCAGAGCCAGATTAATTACACTCCCACTGCTTCAGAGGAAAGCTAAACATGTCATATTTTGTGTGCATCAGTCACCCCCCTTTCTCCATGTGTGATTGTTCCTCTCTGCCTCCATTTGCTTCCATTTTTCCCTATTCTCCCCTCCCCAGGGATGAGGATTCCCCACCCTGCCCTCCTGGGAGCTGCAGTGCATCATCTAGCATGGTTCCACCATCTCCTCTTCCACCACATGGGCACAGTTCTCTTCAAGGCGGGGTACAAACCTCTGCGTTTGGTGCAGCTGGATTTGCAGTTTGGTGAGGACCTGACCCATGCTTTGCTCACGTGGGATGGTGCTGTTCTCCCCTGGTGTTGAGCTCCCAGGAGTTCACCCCAGGGCCAGGAGCAGTTTTATGTAGGCTCAGCCTAACTCCACTGGCCTTTCTTCCCCTCATCCCCATTCCCTGCAGGGCTGAGCTCCCTTAGCCCTGTCTGGGACAGCCCTGTTGTACCTGGCACACACAGGTGACAAACACAAAGTGACAGAGCAGCTGCTCCAAGGGCTCGGGGCTGTGACGTCCCCAGGGGTTCTGCACATGCAGATGTGACCCCAGAGATGCAGCTTCTCAGGGTCTGCCCCACAAGAAACACGAACTGTGGGGAGGGAGAACTGAAATGCAGCAGTGCTTTAAAACATTCCCAAATCCAGATGACCTCTGTTGCAGTTACTCAGATTTTACATTTCTGGTCTGTGCCACCGGCATACGTTGAACTTTGCTGAAACAGTACTTGCCAAGCCCTGTTTGTTTCTTTCTAAAGAATATCAAGGCTTTGGGGATTTTGGCACAGAATATGATTTGTGGGTAAAATACATGATGTTCACATGCAAAAGAAAAAAAGCCAAGAAATCCAGTGTTTATAATCACCCACTGGATTTAAATGAATTGATTTAATTGGTTTCTGAGGGGAAGGAGGAAAGAGCAACACAGGAATTCTTGTCACACGATTTCCATCTGAAATCTAACACAATTAGTGCAGCAGAATTCAGTTACCAAAGGCAAAAAAAAAGAAGGGAAATCAGGAGTCAATTGAGTTGCTGCAAAATTTAATATCTTGCTGTCATCTTTGTTCTTCGTAGAGAGTTGCTGTAGCAACAGACCAAAAAAAGAACTTGCACAAGAGGAGGAGCTTGCTGCTCTTTTAACAACATCCCTTTACCCTCCCTGAATTACTGTTTATGGCCAATCAATCGCATCCTGCAGTGTCAATGGCTATGGACACAAGGGCAGAGCCTGTCACACACACGGTGTTCTCACCTACTCTCTGCAGGTCACATGGCAATTCTTTCCTGTAGAACTGAGCCCATTCTAATCACATGCGAGATACTTGTATTCCTTGATCCATTTCCATCACTGGGGGCTGTGCACCCTGCAGATCAGCACTGCGTGGGACTGTGCAGCCATAAATAACAGACAGCTTTCCCTGCCCACAGCACAGGGGCTCAGGGAGGACAGGCCATGGGGCAGCAGCAGCAGCAGCTCCAGGGTAATGGTGCCAGCAGCCTCAGGTCTGCTCCACAGAGCAGAGCCCTGGGAGCTGTGCAGTTGGTCACACTGAAGCAAAGGAAATGCTCCAGCATTGGTGGTGGCTGGGCTGTCAGTGTTTTCCAATACTTGGGTCCCTGCTGTTTGTTGTTCCCAATTAATTTAGTCACACACAATCTCCAGTTCTCCATCTGCAGTGTGAAACCCACTAATGGCAATTTTAGGCACTTTGGGATGCAGAACTCCTAGTGCAGGAGCAGGTTGGAAGCAGCTGCAGGAGCTTTCCCTGTGGAAGGGCCCCTTCAGAGCCCAGCAGCACCAGCAAGCCTGGTCATGGCCCTGAACCTCCCTGCACCATCCTTGGCAGCAGCGAGGGGCAGGCAGGTGGGCATGGGGCCCTCTGGGACAGAAACTGATCTGGAACACCAAGGTGTTGCCCACATCCCCATTTCTACAGTAAATTGAGTTAGCATTCCTGCTTCCTTCTGGGGATACCTTCATGTCAGCTGAGACAAAGGAACACCCCCTCCGGTGCAGGCTGGATGGCCCTGCAGCCTTGCCTCTGTGAAGGGGCACCACCAACCTGTTGCAGAGATTCAGCCTAGTTTGATTTTTTTTTTTAAACTTCACTCAGTTGCTCCTCTCTCCAGCATCTCCATCTGTCTTGGTATCACCTACTGCCCGGGAGCCCTCCCCGAAGCACCCCACATGGGCACCAAGGACTCTGCCCCCACCAAAGCCACCCCTGGTGCCACCACCACGTCCCCAGGGTGCAGTGAGGGCCCTGCCTGCCTGAGGACCTGCTGGAGCAATTTTTGCTCAGCTTACTCAGGTCTGTTGTAGTTGGGGAAAGTGCCCCAGTACCTGCAGCTGGAGCCAGGACAGGGGGCCCAGCCCACAGCCTTTGTTCAGGGGCAGCAGCCCTGCTGGTCCCACACTGCCGGGGGCTTCCAGCGGGACAGGGGAGAGCAGAAAAGGAAAAGCCTGGGAAACTGAGCTTGCTCTGTGTGCTCACACAAAGCACCATTGTTCTGCCTCAGAGATGCAGTTTAGTAGGGCAGGCTGTCCTCCCCAGCAGCCCCGGGCAGCACACAGGCCCAGGGGAAGCTGCATGTGGGGCCTCTGTCTGAACTGACAGCGATTGATGAGGGAAAAGGGGCCAAATGGAAAACACAGCTTTGAGGGAGAATTCAGCTCTCTCATTAGAGATGAATACAGCTGGCCAAAGGGGCCTTTTCCTGGAGAAGCCCCGGGCTCCAGCCACATTCACAACTTCATTGCAAATTCCAGCATGAAAGTGTTATTTCCTGAAAGAGTGGAAAGTTTGGGGATGTTTTTAAGTGCCCCTTCACACAGCAGTGGCACAGAGACCCAGTGACCTGGCCTGTGCAGTGCTGAGACACCGAGGCTGGATTTTATTGCCTGAGGTCCCAGGCACATAGCAGCAGCCCACTCAGAGGGATTGATAACTTTTGTCAGGAACTGGGGCTGGGCACTGAAATGGGTTCAGTGCAGGTCTCATGACAGAACAGTGAGGCTGAGGTGAAGGTAAGCAGCCAGCTGCCTGTCCAAACCTGCTGGCACAGTCCCCATTGCAGGGGGATCCAGCCCATAGCCTGGGGGCACAGCCCTGCATGGAGCACCTGAAGCCAGGGAGATCTGCTGATGGAGATGCACCTTCCCAGGAGAAAGAAGGCTGTTTACTGGAGCAGCATCAGTCAAACCTTCCCAGAACAGCTGAAGCAGCATAAGCACTTTGCTGACATGAGCTGTGTCAGCATGGCTGGACCTGGCCAAGCCCCTCCTGGATCTGCAGAGGGCCTGGGCTGCATTGGCAGCACTGAGGTGCCCCATGGCCAAGCCCCAGGCCCTGCCTGAGCTCTGGGACAGGGATGCTGCTCACAGGGAGTCCTGGACCTTCCCTCACTGCAGCTGGGGCTCGGCTGTGGGGCTGCCCTGCACAGTCTGGCAGCACCTCTCCACTTTGCACCATGGGGACAAAACAGCTGCCTGGGGCAGCAGGGAAGGTGTATGGAACCAGCACAGCAACTCACTGCAGGCACATCCCAGCCCTGGCTGTGCCTGCAGGACACAAAGAGACTCCCAGAGTGAGGCAAAGGCAGCAATCCACTTTTATGCCATGTTTTTTAAGCTGTTTTCTTCCCTCTGTGGCCAGCATCACTGTGCTTTGTGTTTGACAGTTTGTGTGCACAGTGAAGCTAATTTGATTTTTATCCTTTTTGTCTCCCTCTATTTTGCACACTACATTAGGCTTTTGTTCCAAGGCAGTTAGAGCAGATTTGCTGTGTGCTTTGAGCTGTCTTGCAGTGCTGGCAGAGCCTCAGAGCACAGATGAGTGTCACGTAACAGATACGCTATCGATAAGGGGGAGGCTTGCACAACAGGAGGCCCAGAAAACCAGAATTCTCAACAACAGCACTAAAACCAGTTGTGTGTGAGCAGGTCCCTCCAGCTAGAGAGCTGCACCCTGCAATGACAGCATCCTGGTCGCTGGAGCTGCAGCCACTGGGGGGAAATTGTCAGGAGGCTCCAAGAGCTTCAACAGAAATAGCAGCCCTGCTATTGCTCAGCTACTCCCTGATGTTTGATTTCTCCTTCCTCTCTTTTTAAGTTCATGCTGTGTTGACTGTGCTGCTCTCACAGCCCTGTGAAATGTGGAGGTGGCAGAGCAGCAGCTCTTGGTGGCCCAAGGTCAGCTCCTGCAGCCCCCAAAGGCACCCTGAGCATCCAACCTCCACTGCTGGGATGGACCAGCTCCTCATGAGATGCCACTCAACGAGCTGCATGTGAATCTTTCCCTTGAGACAGGATCAGGAATGTCCCAGCATGTTCTAACTTTAGCCATCATTGCTTTCCAGAGAAAAAAGATGCACTAATTTGTGTTGGCACTGATTTGGCACTGGTTTCTCATGTGCCAATCATTATGATTCATTTTCTTTTCCTGTCCTCCCCTAATCACTGCAGTAAGAAAAGTCTGGTTTACAGTGACAGTGGAATATCCATTAGCTACTCTTTAAATGTATACAGATCCATAGATGCTTGTGCTTGGATTCAAATGCCTTGAGGAGGAAATGAGGACAAAAAATACTTTGCCAAGACAATAAAAAGTATATTGTATAAGACAAGCTACTGGTTTAACAATACTAGAAAATATTTTTTAAATTACTGTGGCGTTTTAATACCTGTGAGTTTCAGTCTGAAGGAAAAAGCCCACCCTCCTAACATGAGAACAGTGGTGCTGCAAGGAGGGGAAAGCTGAGGCAGAACTGTGGCAGTCAGACAGCCAGGGACAGGAGCAAAGCTGAGGCTCAGCTGGAGACACCTGAGCAAACCCTGAGCTGGGCTGAGCTGCTGAGCCAGGAGAGGCACCGTGGCTTCATGCTGGGCTTCAGCACCCCATGGTCACACCAGTGCTGCGAGGGCTGCCCTGCCCTGCTGCCTCCCACCCCTCCTGCCCATCCTCTCTCTCCCGCTGGCCCTGTGGGCAGCACAGCTCAGCTCTCCAAGCTGCTCTGCCTGTCACTGACCCTGCCAAGATGGGCTGCACCTTGTAACTCGTGCCAGTCAAGGATCTCTGCCACGGGAGGCAGCAGGGTATGTGCAGCGTGGGCTCCTGAGGCACAGACCTCTCAGGAGTGCACTGCTCCAGAAGGGAAAGCTTCCTGTCCTGAGGTGTCTCCAAAAACACAGCCTGGGAATGAAGGCACTGACCTGAAAATACCAAGCAAAAGCCTGAGTCAGTCATCTCCAAAGGCAAAGCAGAAGCTCAGCGCTCGTGTTTGGGCTTTCACCTTCTCAAAGAGCCAGACAGGCCTTTTTATTCATTCCACTGCCAGCAGACAAGGCAGCGACCTTGGCTCCCAGCAGCAGTGACCCTGGGTCCCTGCAGCAGAGGCTGCTGGCACTGGGGTGCAGCTCTGCAGGGCTGTGGCACCTCCCAGCTCTCACAGCTCCACCGAGGACACAGCCCTGCATCAGGGGCTCCTGCTCCAAAGCACTGGCACTGCAGGGATGCAGCTGCATCCAGCAGCTCCCAGATCTGAGGAGCAGAGCAAAACACATGTGTAAAACAGGAACTCAGCTGAACTGTGCCAGCTGTCTGTGTGCCCAGAATTGGTGCAAAGCTCTGTCAGATCTAACTGGCAACCTCAGCTGTAACACAAACAACACAGCCTGCTTGCTCCCAGGGACTCACAGACAGTACGTGCATCAGAGGCAATATGTTGTGGGGGATTTTAATTTGAAATAAAGCTGGAACAACCTTTCATTTCAGGTTTTAATTAAGCTCTCCTGCCTCAAAGCTGCAGAGAAAAATCCTGAAAAATATAATCCAAAAGCATGGTAAAGTCTCAAATGTCGAAGGCGAGCAAAATCCTGAGCTGCTGTTGTTTTAATTGCAATTTTGTTAGTCCACTGTACACAGCAGTTTCTGAGGAAGCTCCCCAGTGCTCACAGTCTGACTTTCTGTAGGACACATCAAATGCCAGCCAAGTCATAGACATAAGCCTGCATTTCATCTTATCCCAAGATGCCGATTTACCTGCATTCAGGATATTATTTTTCCATCCTTTCGCTCCCTCAAATCAAAAGAGCTACTTGCAGAGCTCTTGCCAGTCCCTGGCTGAAGGCCTAGGTCCCCCATTCTTTACAAACCAGTCCCACACCTCCTGTTCCCAGGCAGCATGACCTGGGCTCCCTGGCATCTTCCAGCATGCTCACCTCAGGTTTGCTCACCTCCTTCTCTTTCTGTCTGGGGTTTGGCCAGTTTTTTGCCCAGAAATATTTACAGAAAAAGGCTAACAGTGTCTCCAGCATTAAGAAATCCTTCCCTTCTGCTGGACTGAGGGAAGCAGAGCTGGAGGCTGCAGTCCTGCCCAAGCACCCTCCAGGCAGTTACTGTCTCCTGTTCCTGCAGCCTTGGCATCTCTCCCGTGTCCTCTTGCACTCCTGCTCTAGGTTCTTCCAAGAGCTGTTTCATTGCCAGTGTTTGACATCTAGGCCTTGGCGTGTGCTGAAGAGGAGGAAATTGAGCTGAGTCCAGCAGCAGAGCCTGCTGCAGCCTCACGGGGAAGCTGCTGCATGAGCAGGGAGCTGGGCCAGGGCAGACCCCATTTCCTGAGCAAACCACCCACAAGGTCACCCTTTCATAACCAGCTTGAGCAAGACCATGGGGGAGCATGAAACACTCCCACAGTGCTTCAAACTGTGACAAAAACTCAGCACCAACACTGCAAGATCTTTGCTCTGATGAATTTTTCACTAAACTGCATCCCACTAATGCACAAATGGGTTGCTGTGTGAGTGTGGGTCAGGTTAGATCAGGGGGATGAGCTGTTGCTCCATTTTCCCTAAACTGTCACTTCTCATCCAAAACAGCTCCAGTTCACAGCGCAACCAGGTCAAAAGAGAAGAACCAGGTCAGCAGAGACAGACTGACACCTCCACACTCTGCTATGACATGAAACACTGGGAAATCACTGGGCAAGGAAAACCTAGAATTTGGGACAACTAGCACCTCCTAACACTCACTTCCACCTACTGATTTATGCCACAAACTGGCTGAACTGATTGAAAACTGTCATCTCCATGCAGGAGCCACACACCACAGACTGCTGGTCCCCAGGAGGTTCTGTATCACAGCCCTGACACACCACAAGCAGAGCTGGCTGCCAAGGCCCACCACAGGAGCAATGAACACACAGAGGAAATGGGTTCAGTGCTGAGGAAGGAGTCCCACACCCTCCAACCCAACATCTTACAGGTACGAATTGGGGTGAGTGACCCATGTCAGTGCTGAAGTTGGATTCGTTCCAACAAAGAGTTATCTTCCCCCTATGAAATGAGTTTGAAGATCATAATGTTTCAGAACTCCAAAATTACAGGCCTTGGTTCTCTGACTTCACTGTTTTGCAGCTCAGTGAAATCCCTGTCCCTGCTGAGGGGATTCCCTCCAGCCCAGGCTGAGACATTCTGGAGGGGCAGCTCTGGAGAGCAGGACAACCTCACCAGAGGATTGGCATCCACAGCTCAGGAGATTGACAATCCTCAAATTACTGCCATGGCTGCAAGTATTTCATATGAGCCACGTTTGATGACAAAAGTCTGCAGCCATGTAGTCATGGATATAGAACAAACAAATCTCTAAACTGCAGAAAAACAGTGAGAAAATTTAAACCTGGAGTTTGTTCTGGACTCTGCTCTCTGCAGAGTTGCACAACATTCCCAGTTTCACTTTAAAATATCTCTGTGATTTAATGCCAAAGAGCTGGGTTTCAAGTGAAGCCTGGATTCCCCATGGCTGACTTCACAGATTGACTTCAACACTGTCTAACTTGGAAGGCATCTCCCCTCAGCCTGAAAAACTCAGTGCTGCAGAATCTGTTAAGTAATCAGTCAGATATCTGCTCAGACAGAACTTTCATCACAGCACAGCAATACCCAGAAATTCACACGTGAACCAGAACGTGCAGGGGGTTGTCTCTGGCCCAGAAGAGCATGTAACTGCATGAAGAATTAATACAGATCACTGGTGCTTCACGAGACCCTGCTGGGGACTGCAGGTTTGGAATGGAAACTTAATATCAAATCTGAGTTTTCATCTTACTGACATCATCCTTTAAAAATTATTTAGGATGAAGGTGTAGCAGTAAGCAGACATAGCCAGGATTACCCCTTTTCCTAGCAGAGGAAGGGCTGTGCACTCGCAGCAGAATGGAACTTGCACAATTCCCTGAGTCCCCGTGAGAGCTGAGCAAGCCCAGGAGATGCTGGCTTTGGCAGGACAGGCAGCAGGAAATGCAGGGTTTGCACGTTGTTGCTTTGCACCCTGATGCTCCCTGGACTTCCAGGAGAAGGACCTGCAAGCAGGCACAGCTGGATGCAGACAGATGCTGCACTGCCCATGCCGGAGCTGGATGGTGTGTTCCTGTGGATTGTTACACAGCCTCACAGAAGATACCTAAGATTCAGTCCCGTTGTTTAGGGAAACCCCCTTGCAGAGTGACTCACAGGGAGAGCTTCCTGTCCCCACACTCCCCCACTCCCTGACAGGCTCTGAGAGATCTCTGCTCTGAAATCCCAAGCACAGGGAGAGGTTTGTGCAGAATAGACTTTAAGGAGGCAAACTGTTTGTTTCACGTGGTAAAAGATAGTGCAGGCTTCCCACTTAAAAGCATGTTTAAAATAGAAATGAACTTTTACAAGCACATCAGACTTTTTAAAATAAAACCCAACCCTCAGGCTCCCCAAAAATGTCTTCTGAAGTGTGCGTGTGCCAGTCTTCTTTCAAATATTCTCAACAGAAGGACTTCCATTCAGTAACATAATTTAAATCTTCTCTGCGGGACATATTTAAGAAATTAGCTGACAATTCAGCTAAGCTGCAATATCCAGCTGCAACGCCCATACAGGTTAAATGCAGGCTAAGAAAATTCCCAACCGAGTCACTGGCACAAAGGTCAGTCCAGTTTCTGCCAAGCTTCTGCTGTTTAAGGAGCTGGGATTTCCCAGTAAATCCAGCAGGGCTCCCTGCACTGTACAAGCTGCTGAGTGCAGGACACAGAGATGTTCGTGCCCAGACACACAGCACCTCAAATGTCACTGCGGTCTATTAATTACAATAATTCTGCTTTTCCTTCCACAGCAATGACTAACGATTAGCTGTAAATAACTGCCTAGCCAGGAACAAAGGTCTGAACAGCCGCTCTTGTGTTCAGGCAATCTCACTGACAGGTGCTGCTTACGCTGACTCAGAAGGAAAGTGCCACTGCATGGAAGGCAGAACCCTGGTTCTAGGGAAAAGAGCCCAAAACTGATTTTTTTCTCAGCTCAAAATATCAGCAGTAGCAGAAGTGCTGAGCAGTTAATTCATCCTCTGAATGTGTGGTTTAACACGACAGATGTTGAGCCAATAGAGAGAGGAGTGACAGATCCTCAAGTCCCCACAGCAGGGTCACACAGAGGTTAACGGAGGGAAATTAACTGAACGCTTTTGATATTGCAATACACTGTGCGTCTTGTACATTCCATCCTAGAGAATAATTAAATTGACTTTATAAGAGGGGCAGTTTTTTTGGGCGTGGAGGAGAGACTTTATAATTCCATTAGCCTCTGTTCTGGCCCCTAAGTGATACTTGGCAAGTCTGTTAATATGCAAAAGCCTCAATTTGTTCACTAATAAATTAGCTGTTAGGAAAACAAACCTTCAGATCAAAGACATTAGTAAAACACAGCTGCAGACTCTGAAAATGCTCAGCAGTGCCCATGGTAGCTTCCCAAGGCTGTATATTCTTAGCATCAGTGGCATTTTGGACTTGGGTAGGAGCTAATCAGGTGTAACATAAAAATACAACAATGCACATTGCAGGGCCACAATGAGATTGTGTTTCCAGATCTGTTAAAAGTTACTACAGGGTTTATTAGTTTTCCATTCTTTAAAGCTCATGCTAGCTACCAGCACTGTAGGCAATCCCAGTCTCCTGGCTGCCACAGCAGATCCAAGACCATAAAGTTGAATCCCTGGCTGGAAGAGGAAGAAATCCTGAACTGAGCAACCTCTTCCCTTCCCCACACAGGCCACTGAGGCAGCACAAAGGACTGCACCCCATTAGCCCTGTCTGACTGATCTGCAGTTCACACCACAGGCTGTCTACCCACACTTCATTCAGACCTTGCCAGCGCCAGTTGAGGTTAAAATCCCATGAAAAATTCTGAATTGTAAACTACTTAATCTTTGCCTGCTTTCTTGCTTAATTACGTGTGTAGGAATCTTCTCTTTACTAACTTGTCTCAAAGTGAAGTGGAGTGTCAGGTTGGAAGCAGATGCTGTAGGTTAAAAGGTGATCTGAACAATTGCCCATGCCAACCCTCACTCCTGTAGTAAATCCCTGGCAACCTCTGAGTAGCAGTGAGGGGCTGCACAAGGGGGAGTAACTCCAGTACCAGAGAGCTTGCAGCTGGAGTACCACTGAGGAGGAAGGAGCAGAGCCCTGCCCACAGTCCCCTGAAAGCAGAACCTTCTTCAAGAGGCCACAGGAGGGAAGAGCCTGGCACCCTCACATGCATCTTTCCCTGAAAAGCTTTCCATACTATTCACAGCATTTTTACTATGGAAGGATGGATTTTTTATTTCACTTCTCTGCATATATATTGCAATACAAAACTACATTTTTAAAAAGCAACCTCTGGAGCCAGGAAGAAGCCTGAAGAACTTTAAGCCTTGCAAACTCAAGTGTTGGATGGAATTTATACAACAAATGCCTGCAACTGCAAGACAAACCACATCAGGTCACACCAAATTAATTCTGCAGCTCTGAAATTAATTCAAACCAAGCATTTTTTCCAGGCAAGGCAGGTGCAGGCATAACTAGGCACTTTATTATTGGAAATTCAATTGTATAAATTTGTTTATTCCCTAAAAATTAATTAAACCAACCCAAGGAGTTAATTTCAGTTATCCTGGTAAAAATTAAGCAAGGCCTTGGAACACCTCTCACTGTTTTAACAAAACTCAGAGTGGAAAGGGTATGTGTGTGCACTGAGTTTCTTGCTGATGATGCTCCCTCAGCAGTTTCCACTTCGTAAATCTCGGTCCCTGGTAATGAATGAATGATCCTGTCACAGGGTGGGAACACGCACGGAGCCGTGCGTGCCAAGCCCCGGCTGAGGGTCTGATACGCGGTACCCGCAGGGCAGTAAGGATGGACACCTGATACCTGTGGGGCTGTAAGGATGGACACCC
>JAHLSL010000043.1:388511-407732 GCA_025920805.1 Petroica traversi | reverse complement strand
GGGCTGTCCGGAGCGGCACCGCGGAGCCATGGCCCTGCAGCAGCCGCCCCTCGCCCTCCGAGCGGGCTCGGCCTCGGCGCTCCACATCCACAGCATGCCCGCCTGGGTGCTGGAGGACTTCTGCCAGAAGATGGACTGCCTGAGCGACTACGACTGGATGCGGTTCGGTGAGGGGACGCGGGCGGGCTGGCGCTCCCCTGGCCGCTGGCGGGGCCGTGGGGCACAGGGACAGCAGCGCCTTTGGTGCTGGCAGGGCCCGAGGTTCGGGCTCTGTCCTCCCCCCGATTCCAGAGCACATCCTGCAAACAGGGAATTCCCGGGCCCCGCTGGGGTTTTGCTTTGCGAGCACAGGTGGAACGCCCGGCTTCTGTGGTCCCTTGGCCTTTCCCGGGCAGCCGGGCTCCTTCCCCCCGCTCTCCGCAATCCTTCGCGCTTCCCTCTTCGGTCACTCTGTGTCTCCTGCCACTTTCTCACTGCCTGTTTTCACAACGTCCCTCACATCTGCTCAGATGTTCTGGTTTTTTCTTTCCTCCTTCTCTTCATCTATGTTTCCTCATAGTTTCAGCCCGTTTCTCTCGGTCCTGGCTCTGTACAGTCAGAAAATACAGAAAATGTAGTGCCTGAGTCATTTCTCTCTTTTCTGTATCCCAGTGCAAACAATTCTAACCTGAATCTTTTCTTAGTGCCTACGTTCCTTTATTTGGCATGACTTCCCTAACTGTGTGCTCAATAAGCTCTTAACCCAGTTAAACTTCTTGATTTAAGTAGGGTGGGATTAATCTTCACTACCTTCAGATGCATTAAAGCTGTATTTCTGATGTCTGTGGTGAGAAATCAGGAATCTCCCTCCACAGGAACACCCCAGCTTTTTTCCTTCAGGCACAGCCCCTCTGAGGCTCCAGCTCTTGGGGCTGTGTTTAGGGCTGTGTTTAGGAGCTGGGGCAGCATGAGGGGCTGGGTTTTGTGTGGGTAAGTGAGCTGGGCAGAATGCAGCGGGGCATGGTCAGGAATCACAACACATTGTGTAGGGTTTGGCACAGGACCTAAAAATAGCTGCATTTCCCTGATGGCTTTATCACAGTGTAACTAACACCCAGGTGATTCAGTTATTGTTTGGCCACCACAGCACAGAGATTTAGGAATGCAAGTGGCAGTGCAGCCACTCCACTGGCTGCTGTCACCTGTTTTCAGAGACTCGCCCCAGGAATTTCATCTAGCCTTACTCTGGTATAGGGTATTAAGAAGAAACATTACAGGGAAAACATGCTGAAAAATGTGAGTGGGTCTTCTTTTCAAGTGTTTCTGATAAAACAAAATTTCTTCCAGAATAGTTGGAGGAAGAAAAGGGATATGGGATATCTTACTTTAGAAACAGAATTTTCTTCATGTCTACGTAGGTAATTTATTGTGATCCTTCCTTTTAAAGATGCTCAAATGCAAAAGCAAACTGTGTCTCACACCTTAGCCTGCCCTGCTTGCCCTTGCCTGTTTTTTCTGATTTTTAAACAGAAATGTCCATTCTCTCCCACCAGCCTCCTATGTGATCACTGATCAAACAGAGCTACGGAAAATCAAGTGCATGGAGAAGACAGGGATCAGCATCACGAGGGAGCTGATGTGGTGGTGGGGAGTGAGGCTGGCAACAGTGCAGCAGCTCCTGGACCTGCTGCAAGGGCTGCAGCTTTACCGAGCAGCTCAGGTCATCCTGGACTGTGAGTACCTGCCCCTTCCTCCCGTGGCTCTGTGCTGCTCCTCACATGCCCCTCCTAGTACAATTCCTTTGCTAGATGAAGGTACTTTTTGTTAGGAGTCACATCCTGTGTCAAATTCTAAAATGTCTCCACCGATTGTGATTTACTGCTCACTCAAGTAAAATTGGTGGTTGGAGGGAAGAGGTGACACAGGCAGGTCCTGCAGCTCATCACCCCATCTTTGTAGTGCCCATCTCAGACCCTTCATGAAGTGCCTGGAAAATGGGCTGTGGCCAAACCAGGGCTGGTGCTTTATACATCAGACAGGATTTCAGAACACAGAGGCTGCAGGAAGAGTCTCTGCCCTTCAGGCCTGGTCCTGAGGCACTGGATCACATCCAGAGAGACAGCACATTGCAGCCCCTGCCAGGATTGCTTCCAGTCCAAGAGCAGTTCCAGCAGTTAGCCCTGAAACACAGACACAGCACAGACAGAGCCAATCATCATCCCTGCAGAGAAACACTCACCATCTCTCTGTGGGTCTGCCTGGTTTGCTCCCTGTGCTGTGTGGGTGTGACCATCACTTGCACAGTTTGCACCTGGCACAGGTACAGTGGGGCATTACCTGCTTTCCCTTATGCTGCTGCCAGTTACCTTTTTTTTTAGCTTTTCTCTGTATCTGAATATGCTCACTCAAGTGATCCCTCTCAGGCAGAGGATTTGCTTGTTCTGTTTGGCACTTCAGAAAACAAAGTGGTCCTTACATCACCATAATTCAATTCATTCCTACTTAAAGGAATCGCACACAGCACAAAGGGAGATCTTTTGCTGGCAGATTACTTCCCAAAGAGTTCTACCTCCTTTCTACAGTTCCTTGCACTCTAGTCCTGCTTCTGAATGTCCATAATGGTGTTTTCCATGTCAGTTCTGTAGCTGCTGTGCTGCCCTGTTTGTCTGACATTCAGGAAGTTGCAAAAGTCATGAAAAACCCTGAAAAGTAGGTTGAATAAGGGAAGTGATGCTAGGTTCTGAGACTTCTAGGTTAAACCACGTGAGGAAAAGAAACAGAATACAGGGACTTGCCTGCAGAATGCAGGGACTGTCAGTTTGACTAAAGGCCTGCAGACTGTTTGGTAGCTAGCTTTAAAACCATGTAAAATCCAGGTAACCCGGTAACAAAAAAACCTTGAGTGTTCTGATTTTTAATTTTCAGACCTGGTTTAATTCAGACCTGAATTCATAGATGGCATTGAGGAAAGCAGATAGAAACCTTAGACAGGAGGTGCCCATTTCTGCCATTATTGCTCCTCACTAGTGCTGCTCTTCAGCCTCAGTGCCTGAATGTGCCTTGGCTTGGCTTCTCTCCCACACTTCACTGACTCCTGTTCACACAAGTACCCCAAATTACCCCAGAAACATTGTGCTTCCTGCTTGTTCCAGGTACTCCTGTAAAAGGACACAAAAGCTGTTGCTGATTTCAGATGCAGAACCTGGTGCATTTGATTCTGAGATAACCAGATAAGATACAAAGCTGGTAGAACAGCAGGACAAGAACCACCGTCTAATAATATTTGGGTTTATGTGTTTTCCTGTATAAAAATATAATGTGAATTTGAATTTTTAAGAAAATGTTAAATGTATTGCTGATAAAAGGTGCTAGACAGAAACAGAAATTTAGAACTACAACCAGGAAAATGTTATCAGGGAGTAGAAAGCACTTGTATCACCCCTAGTGCACACTGGGCATTTCCAGGCTCCTTTTCAACCTCAGTTATAAATGCATTTACAGACAAGAATGCACCTGTTTTGGAGATTTTGACAATCTCATATATCACAGTATCTTGAACTGTTGTAAGTTATTACTTCCTATCCTAACTGTAGCCTAATCTCATCTGAATAATTCCCCATCAGCTGTACATAATTTTAAATTCCTGTACACTGTGTCTTTGGACTTCTTTTAATCAGACTTCAAGTTGCTTTTTCAGGCCTGACTCTGAGGTTTTGCCAAGCTCTGTACAGCACAGGATATGTTAGAGCTGTAGTGAATTGATAGTTCAGCCTTTACACATTCCATATATATGTGTATATAAGTTTTGAGCTTTGACCATTTTTTTCTTTTCCCTATATTGTCGTTAGTTTATTTCTGTCTGTTGCTAAGTTAAAGTGTGAGTCTTTCTCACAAACAGTTCCTGTATGAAAGTTTTTCCTGGGAATGAACTTAGTCATGCCACTAAAATCACACAATTGAAAATAGTCCTAAAATGTTTAACTGACCAAAGCAAACACAATTCTGTCCATCTTCCCTCAGTCCCACGACAACTGACAGAGAACTCAATGCCTTTCTTTGGCTGGGAGGTGTTTGTGGTTTGAGATCATTACTTGAAGGATGCTATATAGAAAATGAAAAATATATTATTATTGCTAATTTCTTCTTGTAAGAAACTGCGTCTCTTGAATAGTCATTGCTGGTATTCTTCATGAGTATGTTCTCAATTTAAATAGCATCTAAATTGCTTGAATGTTCATTTTAATGTTGATGTTAATTTGAAGGCTGATGTCCTGACTAGGATTATTTTCTGGTCACTGGTTAGAGTCAGACTCATTTCCCCTGGTTATCCTCATCTTCCCTTGGCTCTGTTTTGAAGGGACATCAGCCTCTGACATCACCAGTGCTGAGAAAGAAGAGCTGGAGCCACCCAGACAGATCATTTCTGTAACTCCCACAGAAGGCAAAAGGAAAGGGAAAGAAAATGCACTAAGTTTGATGCCATCCCCAGACTCCTCTCACCTGGGAGCAGCCCCAGCAGGCAGTAAGTGCAGTACTGGACTCTGACTTTGCTCTGACGTGAAATGACTGCAGAACCAAGGCTGCTGTGGCTGTGATCTCCCAGCTCAGCTGAGTGTTTGCCATTTTCCTAGCAGTGCTGTATCCTGTTTGTTCCTGACTTTAGCACACAACCTCCTGCTCCTCCTTTCTTTAGCCCCCTTGGCCTGGAGAGTTGCTGGCTGTGTCTGTCCTCTGGGATCTCAGGATGGTTCCCAGGTGTCTGAGTGCCTTGGTCCCATCCTGGCTCCATACAAAGATTACAGCAGTGCATCATGTCCTGCCCATGTCCCTCTCCTCATGCACAATAAATCTAAGCCAGCAGAGAGCCAGGCAGGGGTCAGCATCTCCTCTGCTGGGACAGGGAGGGAGACAACCCCAGCATATACTGGGGAGAGCATCTGCAGCAGCACACACACAGGGAGCTCCATGTCTCCAGCCAGGGCTGGACAGGGCTGCACACTCATCCAGCAAACAAGAGAGCTGCCTGTCTTCACAGAAAATTTCACAGTTTGACAGCTTGTCACAGATGATCCATGATCAGAACATTAAAAAAATATCCCAAACCTTCATAATTCCTAGACCTCTGTAGTTAGTCACAGGAGGTGACATGACAAAGATAAGGTGTGTTTTCAATGCTGTTATTTCAGTTTCAGGTGCTGTTTCTGAAGGAGCCTTGTATTCCCTCCCTGCTCCACCACCTCCCCCGAGAGACCTTTTGAATTCCTTACAGTCCAATCCTCCAGTTGTATCGAGTGTGAAGGTAAATCCCCTTAGTACTCACTGCCTCTAACAGTTGTCTTTATGACATTCTGTCTTTTTTCAGTTAAAGTTTCTCCCTCTACTTGTACAAAAACCATTGATGTAGTGAAAAGGGGCTTGGTTACAAAGGGTTTGGACTGAATATGGAACCAATGCTTCAGTGAGATTGCTTGTGGTTTCCATCACTTTTTTTGCCAGTGAAGGACCAGTGACAGAGAAATTTACAGTATCACATCCTGCATAGCTCAGAAGGGATAACATGGCCACAAAGAACAATTGAGTTTGAAGGACTCTCACGTGTAGATTTTAGAGAGGACTTACACTTCTGGTGTGATCACAGGACAGGACAGGATATGCCACTGATCAGTCAGAGCCACATACCTCTTTTAGTTTCATTTTATACTTAAAATGTGGTTTCTGCTCAGAACTGGGCTAGTATTGAATTTAAGTCAAAGCTTTGTGTAGCTGACAACTGAGAATCTCCCAGGATAAAGGTTTCATCACCTCTCTGAGCCCCTGTTCCAATGCTTAACCATGAAAGTAGGGAAAAAAATCTCGTCATGTTCCTAATGATTTCAGCATGAAGTCTCCTGTTCCTTCCTCCCCGCAGTTCTCTCATCTTCCATTCAGTCTAGCTTAGAGCTGTCCTGTCCCAGAGTGTTTCCTAGCTCTGTGGGCACACCTGAGTCCCATCATGGTTGTTCATTGCCTGTATTCTATGTTATTTTGTCTGAGGCTTTAAACTCTTCCATAATAACATGGTCCAGGAGTACCAGCCAGGAGAGAGGATTGACTCAGTGCAGTAGTTTCAGAGTTTCTTGAGAAGAAGTTAGTGCTTTGCTTCCTCAAGTTGGGTGCACATTAAGGTTGTGAAAGTTGCATGATTAGGCTGCAGTGGGACTGTAATTATAGTTGGTATTAGGACTTACCACACTGGAAGCAACAAATTATTGTGCAACTGACACCACAAAAGTTGATATGAAGTTTCTACCTCAGCATAATTACATTATGAGGGACTCCACTTTCTCATCTAACTGTTTCTCAATACATAACCCAACCATAAAGATTAGTATCTTTTTAAACTCAGACTAACACTGCTTCAGTTAAACATACAGACTTTTAAATATTAGGTTTGTTTCCTTGGAAAGGTGGAAATGCAGATTTGTAACTGATTTCAAGTCACTTCTACTATGCAGAAGTTTTACATCATCCCCACACATCAATACAGGAATTACCTACACCCTGAGGAGTAATTGCATAGTGCCTTTCACAGTTTCATTCAGCAATCACAGTGATTGCTTAAAACATGGAAAGGAAAATATGGCACTGAAAGAAGGAAAAAGCATATGGATTATCATGAGATAAACTTGTTTCTTCTACGAATGTGTAGCCTTGCAGCTCTTCTACTCCTCAGCAGGAGACGATGGCTGATCTCCCCAGTGGGAGTCTCCTGTGGACCCAGAAGGAAATTGCAAATGCCACAAACAGTTTCAGTGACAAGAACAGAATCTGTGAAGGTACTTTTGCAGATGTCTACAAAGGTCAGAGGAACAACATGGTGTATGTCATCAAAAGACTCAAAGAGGCAAGTACTGCACCTTTTTCTAGGAGAGGGTGTATTATTAGCATCTCTTGCACATTAGCAGTTGTTGTTTAATATTGTGTGGGCAAGGAACCAGAATAGCTACACCAGAGGAGAGGTAAAAATGAAATGATGTAAATAAGTTAGCCTAGATTCAGAAAACACACGTGATGATTACTTTACTCATGTGAGTAATTCCATTAACTCTCTATAGGAATAGCCTACAGTATAGCTGCCTGCGTTGATGGTTGGATGAGGGGTCTCTTTACACCAGTTTTTGTTCTAATTCTCAATTAATGTTGCCTTTTACCTAACGTTGCCATCAGATGCCTGTTTCCTATACTAGCTTGTCATCTAGCCACTGCCAGATCTGTATAAATGCAAAGTATAGTAATTGTTAATGACATTCTCTTGCTTGTTTCCATTTTTCAGCTGGAATGCACAAGCCCAAATTCCACCCAGAGGTTCTTTCACACAGAAGTGCAGATTTGCTTTCGGTGAGTGGTTGGCTTTCAGAGGCAACAATGCATGTCCTGCTTTGGGTGTTTTATCCACCCTGGGGGCCCCGGTTCCAGGCACTGTTCCAGGCTGGGGACAGGGGTCCTGCACTGCCTGTAAGAGCCCTGGGCAAGCAGCACAGTGCCCAGGGCTACTGCTGGTCCTGGCTGAGCTGGCACAGCCACTCTGCAGTGTGGGTGGGGAGGACACAGTGCCCACCTTGTGCCCCTGCTGCCAGTGATGGGTTAGTGCTGTGCCAGCCTTCTGCCATCTCCTGTGTTCCAGCTGCAGCACACCATTCCAGCTGCCTTCAACTCAGCAACTTGGTCCAGCTCAGGAATGTATTTCTCTGTGTTGCTCTTTTGTCATTTGTAAATCACTCTGCTCTGTGCCTGCAGGTGTTGCCACATAAACATTCTGCAGCTGCTGGGGTTCTCAGTGGAGACTGGATTGCACTGTCTGATCTATCCCTACCTGCCCAATGGCTCCCTGCTAAACAAGCTCCAGTGCCATGTAAGCAACAATCTGGGTCTGCCACCCACTTGGAATTCCAAGTCCTCTCCTGGAATTCCAGGGAAACAATTGCATCTCTTTGATTTCTGAGAGACAGAAAAAAAGGTGCCCAAGTTCCTTGGCTGCAAGCACCAGAAAGGCAGCAGCTCTTCTCCAGGAGTTTGACTGCGACTCAGGCTAAGCCTTTGGTTTTCTAAACTACCAATGTCTTACAATGTTTTATTCTATTAATTACTAGGTTTTTTCCTCCTTTCCTTGCAGGATGATTCTGCTCCACTGACCTGGGAGATGCGAATTAGCATTTCTCTAGGAGTCATCAGAGCAGTGGAGTATTTGCATAATTTTGGAATTCTTCATGGGAATATCAAGAGGTGAGGGCTTTGGCATATCAGCATTTTCTTGGTTACCTGGTAGTTCAAGGATCTCTTTAACAATCATGGCTAAAATGTATACAACTTGGAAATCTATTTGCAGTATTTTCTGCTGTCCTTTGTTCTGTAGGGCCTTTACCCTTTTCTGACTCTCTTTCCTGAATGTTGGAAGCATATTCTTGTGAAGTAATTTTTGAGTGCTTGTTTTTCCCGTTCCTGCTTTCTAACATTCTTAATCCTTTCAGTCCTGTGCAGCAGGCCAAATGACAGACACTTTCAGTGCTTAACTTTACAAGTATAAGACTAATTCCTTTCCTCAAGATAAAGTAATGATTTGACCAATATTGTTATTTGTCTGTCATTATCACAGCTCAAATATCTTGTTGGATGAAAACTTTACACCAAAGCTTGGGCATTCTGGCCTGCGATTGCATTCTCCTGATAAAAAATCAGAATATGCCATGATGAAAACCAAAGTCCTACAAGCATCTCTTACTTACCTGCCAGAAGACTTCATCAGACATGGGCAGTTAACAGAGAAAGTGGATATATTCAGCTGTGGTGTGGTATGTTGCCTTTTTTCCATGCTCTATTGCATTTTTTGGTGCTTCTAGATAAAAAATTTAATGTAAGAGCCAGTACCTCATATGGTTGTTTTGCTGGCAATTTCATATTATAGTTGCTGGCTCTATAATGTGTTGAAATCCTGGTTTTAATTATGTTCACATGCCAAATATATCTCACTTTATGGAAAAATGAGGTGAATCTTTCGAACAAGGGAAAAAAGTGTTTCTTATTGTAAATAAAATATTACTCCTGATGGCTTAAAACAAATTAGATATTCAAAATTCTTGTAGACTCATCACATGAACTGCTACAGACATTGCCTGTTCATTTGTAATTTCAGCTAAAATAGTCTATGATGTCACCCATCTCCAGGTGTTTCCAGTTAAGTAGGAAGTTACTCTGTTCAGTGGGATTCCTTATCTACATTTAGCTTTACTTTCTGTTTATTCTAGATCTCTGGAGATAGACCTAAAGTCTCATAAATGCCCTCAGCTGGCATTGTTAAGCTATCTGAAGTAAAAATATAATATCAGAATGCATTGAAAGTTCAATATTTCTTTAGTTAAAAACTTTTTTTTTTAAAATGATAGTTCATTCTGAACAAATAGTTTTATCTTTCAAATATATTTACTAGGTCTTAGCAGAGATACTGACAGGGATGAAGGCACTGGATGAAGACAGACACCCAATTTACCTGGTAAGAAAAAGCAGCAGCAATGAACACAAATGCGATTGAATGGGGTTGCTGTCATAAAAAATAATTTTATTTAAATACAGTTTGATATTTGCTGTCCTGCAGAAGGGATGTTTAGGAGCCATATCCTGGTTCCATTAACTTCAGTGGCCTGCCTGCCATTAGAACAGAAGCACAACAGATATTTCCATTTCACATACGCACACATGAGTATTAGGAGACACTCCAAAATAAATACATCAATTTTGAAGAGACAAGGCTTTGTGCTGAATTTGTGCTGTTTGTTTTCTGTGTGCCAGGCAGAGGTGGATGAGCTCAGTGAGTGGGCAAAGCTGGGTAGGTGGGAACTGCAGGTGCTCATCATGTTTATCACGTGTTTGTCTTGTGCTCCTGCCTGGAACTGAGATCCTCCCCAGTTTCCCAAGCTGAGGGCTGAGCTGCACAAACCTCTTTCACAAGCAGTCACAACAGCCAAACTCATTGAATGCATTAAAACCCTGAGAAAGCAGCCTCCACCTGCATTCCTTCTGTGGGGTGTGTTCCTGATTTCTGTTCTGGCTGAAGCCTTGGAGGGGAGAACACCAGGATTCTCACTGTTTGCAAGTGATTCAGAAGTGCTCAGAGGCGTCAGAAAATCAAAGATCCTACATTCCTGATTTCTTTAGCACATGTTATAAAGGCCTATGTAAGAATGCTCCTCTCCAGTGTTGGCTCTTTTTCATTCCTATGTAAATGAGCACAAGCCAAGAAGAGCTGGCCCTGATTCAGGGAATTTGACATTGGGTATATGCAGAGAAAGCTACTGGCCTTTTTGTCTCCCATGAAAACAAACATTTCAGTCAGTTGCATGAACAGAGATCATTAAAGATTTTCAGTCGGTGAATCAGACATTGAGGAGCACTAATAAAAAATTCACAGCAATATTGATTCTCAAATATTCAGACAAAAATAAATGCCTGAGTTCATTTTGCCTTCACTAATGCATCTCCTTCCTTTGAGCAGAAGGATATGATTGCCGATGAAATTCAAACAGCAAAAGAAAACTCACAGTCCAAAGCAAAAAATTTTGAAAAACTGGCTGCCAAGGAAATCTGCTCCAAATACCTAGACAGAAAAGCAGGCCACTTGCCAGAAGAGGTGGCTGTTGATTTTGCGTCAGCTGTCTGCCTTTGCCTGAGAAAGAAGAATTCAAACATAGCAGAGGTAATATTTTAAATACAAAACTAATATTTCAGTCTTGTCATCAAGGTGTAAAGCTACAACATTCATGGCTTGCATGTTTTTGTGAGTGTTGACATAAGAGAATATGTTTAAGCAGGGGTACAGGAATTACACATTCACAGATATTGCTGTTAAAAACAGGTACTTGAAATGATGGAAATGGCTGAAAACAAATTAAAAGAGCATTACGTCTGTGGAAGCAGCACTTCTGGATTCTCCATGAACACTCCAGAAGAAACTGATGATGAGACAGCCAGCCTGAGCATGGATGTGCTTTCTGCAGTGGGGAACAAGGAGGAGAGCAGCCAGGCAGCAATCCTGACCAGCAGCAGCCCCTGTGTCCCTTTCCTGGGGGCTGTGGCACCCGACACCTGTGGCATCTACATGTCACGGGTCCCTTGTGAATCAGATGAGTCCAGCAGTTTCATTTGGGATCCTCCAGAAAAATCCACAGTGGAATTACCCAGCCAGAGCAGCACCACTTCAGAGCAAGTGGCAGCCTGTGATGACAGGGTCAGGCAGGAGAAGCCCAGCCAAGGACTGCAGGAGAGAAGCGTGGTGTGTGCTGGAGGCGATGGCAGCCTGGAGGCAGCAGCTGCTGCACAGGGCCCCTGCTCACAGGGAAACACTGACCTGGACTCCTCCTGTGCTCCACAAGGTAAAGTGCCCTGGCCTTACAATACTGGGAACAGATCACTCTCTTCTCCAGAACTGCTTATGTTCCTCTTCCTACTTTTAAACACGTATCATAAATCTTTTCTCCTTGGTTATGAATTTACTAATAAATCTACAAAACATTCTCTATTAGATTTTTTTTCCTAAGCCAGTTTTGTTGTTTGCTTGCTTTTTCTTAAATTTAAAACTATCATCTATTCCTTAGACCATAGATGGATTTTTTCCCTCAGTATCTGGGCTTTTTTTGTTTTCCAGCCATAGCCAGAGAGACATCTTGGAAAATACAGATAAATGACCAGAAAAAGAAGCTCATGGAAAATATTTTGCTGTATGAAGAAGACAAGTTAAACAGTTCTGAACTTTTTGAGTCATAAATTGGATGGATTTATTAGCAGTGGCCAGCTCAGAAGAAATAAGGACTGTCTCCTCATTAGAAAGATGGTAAAAGTGTATCTTTCACATAAGATTAGGTAGCAGATTTGTATCAGGAACATTAGCCCTGACTGAAAGAAACAAAAGAACCACATGGAGAAGCAGCAGAAAATACCTGTTCTATAGCAGCTTAAAGCACAGTCCCACTCTGTACACAGAAATGCCACGTCTGCAGTGTGGAAAGGACTGGCAAACACAAATGCCAAAACAATTTCTGGGTCATCTGCAGAGCGTTCAGGAAGTGTCTGTTGGTCTCATTAAACCACAGTCCCAGGAGTGACAGAGCAAACACTGCCCAGTGCCAGGCAGAAGTACCCTGTGTTGTCCCACTGCAGACAGGAATCCTGAGCCACTGGGGAAGAATTTCAGTGGCTCCCTCCTGTTCCACATAATCTTGGTCCACATACTCAAAACACTGCAATACCAGAGAGGAGGATTTTTGTGCAAGTTTTCAGAATGTTGTAATGGCTTCATCTCAGTTTGAACTGCACTGACCACAGGTGAAAGTCAGTAACTTCACTTTACTCTCTGAGCTTCTCTCCCACAAACACATGTGACACCTTTTAAGTCCAACCTTCCAGTTCACTGTCAGGAGCTCTAAGACCCTGTTTAATACTTCATAGGAGTATTTTTGGAAATTATTTTTTTCTAAGTGTCCTTTACATGGTAATGTTTCTCGTTGTGTTTCACATGGCAACTGTTGTATATTTTGGATTAGGGAAAATATTTTAATTTAAAATAGCTTTGATTTTTTCATAGGACACTTGAAGTATAATTAGTTGTATTTATTTTGGCAGTGGGTCAAAGATAAGCTAATAAGGGTACTTGATGATGGTTCCACATTCACCAGGTGTTCTCAGAGGAATCTTTGTGGGTGTCCCTTGGTTCACCCAGCAGAGGGAACCTTGGTCTCAGCCCCAGGGATCACGTGCAAAGGAAAAAATAAAAACTGGTGTGCTGGTGCACTTATGATCAAGTGAAGGCCCCCTTAAGAAAGTATCACTTTTGTTTTTATTGTATTTATTATTTATACTATTGCTAGCATATTCCACTTGTGTGCAGTCTAGGGAAAAACAGGTTTATTATGAACCAAAAGAATTATCAGAGTATGTAGCTCAGCTTACAGAGAGCAGAGCTGCCTCCTGAGCACAGGGAACAGGAGCTGATGGGCAGAAATGGCTGCAATTCACAGTGCAGTTCAGGGAACAAAAAATAATTAAATCTATGTAATTATTTTCAGTGGAATTGTGTACTAGTATATATTCCTAGCTTTACACAAAGGCCTCACACCTTCTATTTTTGTACAGTACCTAGTCTGTTGTGTATATTATCATGAGCAAGTATTTTAACTAAAGACCTGAGTACTGGAATTACCTACATGTTTCTCAAGTTATTCTACACTAAAAACTGGTAACATTCCTTAATTATAAGTGCCTTGGATACTGTATATTAATTTACCAGTGTCAATTTTTATTTTGCCAGAATCAAACTAATATAAGATTAGTACTGACAAAAGAAACATTGTAAACTCAGATTGGTCAGTAACTGCTTAATTCTGCAGATTTGATTGAGATACTTTATGGTGTTGAAAATGTAATATTGTTTTTCATGGGTATATTCTGGGAGACCCATGGTAAAAACCTTGTGTCTTCTCCAGAAAGGAATGCACATGGATACACTGCAGAATAGGAAACCCCAGTTTTAAACAGAGAAATTAATTTTTACACTGTTCTGTTTCACAGAAGTGCTTTAGAGGTTTTGTTCTTCTATAGTCACCAAATGGAATTGTTACTCTTTGCCTCATACCCTGATAGTTTTAAATTCTGAGGTGATTTAGGTAGTATTACAGTTACCTAAATGTTTAACATAACGTACTTAAGACACTGTGTGGTCTTACATTAACACTGTTATGTAACTTGGCAATTCAGAAGCCAGTTTATGCATTACCATTTACTAATAGCTTTGTGAATAAAAAAAACCTGAAAAATTCCTTTCTTTCTAGGCTGTTTTTTGATGATTTATGGCACAGAAAATGTGTCTTGGGCAAATCTGTATCTGCAAGGAACCAGCTCGAGGTCTCTTTGCTCTCAGTAGTAATTATTAGTACAAACGTATTTATTCAGTCTTGATTCAGTATTGATTCAGTCTTACTGCCTTGATCAGGTCCCTGTGAAAAGATTATTTAATACAGCATACCAGGTTTTAACCAATAAGATTTTATTCTGTTGGTATCTCAACAAAAAAAAAATCCAAACAACTGAGGTACAGTACGGAAGCGTGACTAAAAAAAAATAAATCTTCAAACCATGGTTTGATTTACTGATGTTGGTTAAGTAACCAAGTTTGAGATTATTGTAAAGCAGGAGACATATGCATTCCACTACTCCTTTTCATCTTCAAGAAAGCAAAGAGACTTTCACCTGGCCAAGCACGTTATTTTCAGAAAGACACAAGTACAACGTCACTGTTACTAGCAGGGCCAGCCAGCACACTACCAGCTAACCCAAGAACTCCACCAGCCCTTTCCCTCACTTGAAACAAAGTTCTGGCCTTTGAGGGCCCAGAATATTTGTTCCCTTTCAAAAAGGAGTTCATACCTCATTATTTTGACAGCTTCCCCCTGTTCTGGTCAAGTGCGTGCACTCTGACCACAGCACATCCAATCAAATTTGATCCCTAAACCAGAAAAGCAGGGAATAATTCCTACAGTATCAAGGAGTAGTATCAGGCACAGTACTTGGCCATACTGTTTACCTTAAATTTAAGGGAATGTCAATTAAGGCTGATTATCAACATATTGTATCCTCCCAGTAATTGAGTGCTCATAAAATTGGATAATTGTTTCCCATGTTCACGTCCAGTTTAGATAAAAATCAGTTCTCATCCAGCCAAAGACACATTGCAAGTCAGGGGCAGTGATCACTCGTTGCAGCTGGAGCACCACTGTGGATCACTGCTCGTTCTGCTGCCCCTCTGTCACAGCAGACACCCCTCCTTGGCCCTTGTTCACGTCGCTGATGCACGCCCACAGTCCGTCCACCGACTCCTTCCACAGTGTCACCTCAAAAACAGAGCAGGGACAGCTTTAAACACAGCCTGATCCTCCTCTTCTTGCAGCTACCACAGCACGGGTTTGGTGCTGGCCTGCAGTCATAGGAGGAGAGTATGTGTACTGACAGTACCCCACAAAATCGAGCTCAGCCTGCATTTCTGCCCTCCAGTAAGGACTCAGAATGCAGTGCAAGTGGCTTTCCAAAGCTGAGGGTCTTCCTGCCCTCTTGATTATCAGAAGAAAAAGTGTCCACATTGCAGCAAGGGAGACTCTACAACAGCCTTGAGTAAAACAAGTGACAAGAGCCTGTGTCATGTCACATCCTCTGGAAACAGAGCACAGGGAAAGGCCAAGGCAGCACTACTCACTTTGTTGTCACCTCCAGACACCGCGAGGATGTTGGCAGTGATGGACCAGCTCACGTGCCAGACAACATCATTGAACTTGTGCAGCAGCTTTGGTGACCACGAGTTTCCAGAGGCATCATCACACGTCCAGATAAACACTCGGCCATCCTGCCAAAGCACAGAGACCGAGCTGGCTGGGCACAGCAAACATAACCCTGATTTGCCTTCAGCTACACACCCACATCACAACGCAGACACCACCCCGATGGGTCTGCAGGGATTTCTGCAGGGGCTGTTTCCTTGCTGTATATACAAGCAATGCAGGAGTACAGTTCTTAGGAGAAAAACTACCAACAGTGACTTGCAAATACCAGAGAAGAGCCCCCAAAATACATATATATCAGCTGAACTACTTCCCCAGAAATGAGAGTTTGAGTCACATGGCAGGAGCTTACTAAGTAGTCTTCTTGATATTAAAAAAAAAAGCATTTACAGACAAGCAGCAGTACAACAGTCAATATGAAGGCTGAGGACATCAGAGCTGATTAAGAATGCCAGTTACTAGAAAACAGAATTTTTAGAAGGAAGTTCAGTGAATTTGATCCCAAAACATTAAAATATGACATTAGTTGGAAGGTCTTCCTCCAGGTGAGACCACCCCACTCATGATTTTCAAAACAGAAGGCAGTCTTTGGTTCAGAGGCACTCACACCCATATATCTTTGTCAGAAATGCTTCTATAAGACTTCTGAGCTTGGGAGGAACAGCAATTAAAGGCTCTTATGCAGAGACCCAGTTATAGCAAAGGATTGCCAAGAGGATCTGTCGCAGCAGCTCAATCCTTACAATTCCTTCACCAGAGAAACAGAGAAGGAAGCACATGGAAGCAAACACACCAAATACCTCTGCCACCCCAAAGAAACCTCACCTGTGAGCAGCTGGCAATGGTGCTGGTTGGCAAACCTATGGATGGAGCCCAGGCCACGTCTCGCACCCAGTCACTGTGAGCCTCCAGCTTCTGCTCTTCTTTCCACTGTCCCTCTTCTTCCCTGGAAACACAACTGTACCCTCAGAAGGGTGGCAGCAGCATCCTTCATCATCTCAGCCCCTGCTCGGGAAGGCTTTGGATTGCAGCTGTCAGACCCCTTCTTCATCCAGACAAGACAAAGCACAAGTGTTCCTCACTTCTCCAAAAATCCCTATGGTTTGAACTAACAAAATCCGAGGCAAAGAGGTTCTGACCCTCAGTTACTGTCAGAAACCCTGCTATTATCCAAATTGTATCCAAAGACCAATAGAAAGCCACCCCTGGAGACAAGATCACACAGGGCTGGCTCAAACTGCAAGAACCGTGGGAGATACTGTGCATCACTAAGTTTCCATTTTTAAAACACTTCTCTAAAACAGTAATTTGAAGATGATACAATAGCAATACTGAAAATATTACTTGAGATGCTAAGGGGAACAGACAAAGTCTAGAGTGTCAGGCTTTATCTGGCAACAGGGCACTTACTTCCAGATCTTGACCAGGTTGTCACAGCCCCCAGATGCAAATCTTTTGATGTAGTTTGGCTTTTGACCAGAGGGTTGTTCTATAAGGCTCCCTGGTACAACAGCAGGAGCCCAGCTAACTGCATTACATCCAATCTAGTCAATGAAAAACACCACTGTTAGAAGCTGATTACTTTAATTAACTAAATAAATAGATAAAGGCTGCTGAGGGGGTGAAGAACTCATAGCACACTCTCTACTGAGCCTGGGGAATAAGCCCATCTCAGAAAAACTGAAGTCTTGTACAATGCTGGATGAGTACTGGATGAGTAACAAAATACAGATGCAGTCTAGTCTCACTAAGAGACAGAGATGGAAACTGCAAAGAAACAAGGCACACACAGTTGCCAAGGTTTCAGAATACAGGAGTAGGAAACTTCGTCCTAAGCCAAATTTCTCTCTACTGAGGGCCACCACCATCAGCTTATTACGTTCTGCTTAAATAAAAATCTCCACAATTTTGGGAAAAACAGGAGTCCTGCAGTTTTTCCATCTTGTTTATTCAGCTGGTGCAGGTATTCACAGGACCAAGGCCATTTCTTACCGGGTAACTCTCAGCACTGTGCCCAATAAACAGACATTGCCAGTGCTGTTTAGTGAACCTCATCTTATTTCCACTTCATTTTGGTGGCTATGAAGTACACCTGCCTACTTTGGATGAACTGGAACTATTCTTTGTTCTGGCTGTTTCACATATTTCATTGCACTGCAGGATTTATGCAGTCAAGTCTTTGAGGCATCACCTCGGTGTTCTCTGTAGCTCTGGGAACTCCAAAGGACCAGACTCACCGTGTGTGCATTGCTGATCTTTTTCACTTCCCACTGCCCATCTCCCGTGTAGCTCAGTAAGGAAATGGCCCCGTCAGAGCTCCCACAGGCCAGGATCAGTCCATAGTCGTGTGGTGCCCAGCAGACAGAATTCACTGGAAGGGTGAGACAGACCAGATTACAGCTCAGGGACCTCCTAAAACTGACTGACCAATCCACTGACTGGTATGTCAGTGGCACAGTCACCAAAAGCAAGTGGCTTTGAAAGCTGAGAGTGAGCTAAATTTCAGCAAAAGCCAGCCAATTATATTGTTTACTCAGTAACAGAGAACTGCCTTTATTTTTGGCACCCTATTAGAGTGAGAACACCAAGCCAGCACTCTTAACGAGGTTAAAAACTACTGACAACAGCAAGGAGCATCTGATTAGAACAAGAGCTGAATGCAGGCAGAGGACTTCAAGTCTAGATCAGTAAACCAGCAAAGCTGGAGACTTCAGATCTGCACTGGGAGGGCAAATCATCTGAACACAACAGTTTCCATTTTAAAACAAAATACAGCATAATAAATGTAGTTTTTCTTACTGGAAACAGATAGTATTTTTCTCAATAATTCAGTTCCCTGCCATCTCTATTTGAAAGCTGACTTATTTCTATAACAACACCTATGGAAACACAGCGTGAATTGTTAGAGGGTCACCCAGCAATACAACTGTAGAGAAATGTCCTCTTAGCGCTGAACAGATTTAATCTCTCTTTAGTTTTTATCCTCTTCTTTTTGACAGAGGCTTTCTTCCTTAATGCTGACAGATTTATTCCAGCCTTACCCAAATCCCCTCAGCTCCCCAGTCTCCCTACCCAGCTCCACAATCCAGCCCTCCATACCTGAGGAATCATGTCCTGTGTACTCGTAGGTCTTTTCCCAAGTGCCATTTTCCTCCTTCCAGATAATAACCTTCCTGTCATAGGAGCAGGAAGCCAAGATATTCCCATACATAGGATGAGCCCAGGCAACCTGCCACACAGGACCTTCGTGCCTGCAAGAAACACCATTTGGAAAGGTCTAGAGAAACCCCTTCCAGCTGCAGCTGCCTCCCAGATCCCTGCTGGGAATTGCTGTTCTGGGAGGGATCAGAGCTCTGACATGAGGAATGGGTAATGCTAAGATGGCAATGTTAGTGCCCTGACACTCTCACTGTCATAGAAAACAATTCCAAACGTTTATTCCTGTATGAGTACATTTTACTTCTAGAAAATCATAGGTGCAAAGTACTGAATGAATGAATGGCCAAGCCCCACGGTGTTTCCCACTGGGGCTCTGTCCCCGCCCCAGCTCTGAGCAGCTGTTCAGCACAGTCTTGGCATTCACCCTGGAATCCAACCTGTACTTTGCGCTGCCCAAGGGCAAAAGGGCAAAGCAGTAAGAGTGTGCCCTGATTAAGCTCTCCTGCAGTGACAGCTCACCCCCTCAGGTCTGCAATGAGGATCTGCCCTCCGTTGCGGACGTCGAAGATCTTCACGGAGCGGTCGGAGGAGCAGGTGGCCAGGCGGGTGCCATAGTAATCCATCTGAGCATCGTGCTGCAGGGACAGCAGGGACAGACAGCAGGGACAGACAGCAGGGACAGACAGCAGGGACAGGCAGCAGGGACAGGCAGCAGGGACAGGCAGCAGGG
>JAHLSL010000043.1:368993-383511 GCA_025920805.1 Petroica traversi | reverse complement strand
GGGGGCTGCCCCAGCGCGGGCCCGGGGCTCGGAGCAGTTCTATTTACAGGCTCCCAAGCCTCTATAAAACTGTGTGCTAGCTGAGGGGGAAAGGCGGAGAGGCCAGCCGTGCTCCCCTCACTTGCCTAGATTGCTGCCTGGTGAAAGTGGAAGGGTAAATAAGAGTCTTGGCAGCTGGAGTTCAAGTTGTTATTTGTTTTGTAAATAAAGAACATCGTAGCAGAAATGCTTCTAATTTGTTTTCATAATCTGTGAGATAGTCAGTGCATTAAAAGGGGTGAGTAGAGCCCTGTGACCCGGGTGACAGATGCTGCACACGCTGGCTCTGCTCAGGCTGCTTTGAGAACTTTTTCTGAGTGATGGGAGACTGCGCCTCCCTAGCAGGACTGAGATTCTTTTGTTTCTTTGTTTATGTCGGTAGAAAAGTTGACATCTTTTTAGGGTTAGGTGGGTGGCTCGATATGTAAGGCACTCTGTAAAAAGTAATTGAAACGGACATGTATGAAAGGTTTCAGTCCTGAGCATGTTGTTCTCTCAGTACCAACCTGGAAGGTAATGTTTGGGCCAGACTTGGTATTTTGAGGTCTAAGAGAGGGGTTAGTAATAACCTGAAAGTAGGTTGATTTTTGTAGAAGCTGCTGATGTTCTCAGATGTTAAAATTGGTACTTTATAAAGAAGTCAGTGATGGAGTAGTTGTACAAACAGTTTGTTCAAAGAATTTACAGTTAACACTCCACAGGAGATGTGCCCAACAGTGGGCACTTGTCCCAAAGGCATCACAGGGCTGTTCCTCCCAGCACACGGCCACACGTGGCTGTTACAGGACCAAGTTTCTCCTGCCCCACCCTCACAGATGGATCTGTTTGTGAGATCCTGAGCTCCTGGGGCAGGATGGCAGCGAGTCCAAAGCTGGATGTGCTGCCACAGAGGGCTCTGCTCAGCTGTGGCCATAATTGGTCATGCTGGTTCAACACAGACTCTGAACTGCAGAGTGCAGCTGAAGAGCTCTTGCAGAAGCAGAAATAGATTGCACATTAACATCTTAGGGCTCATTACTGCTGCTTTCTCACTCTGGATTTCAGGCTGGCTCTGGAACACCACCGCAGTCCCTCGTTCCAGATGAACCTCTCTGCTGCTCAGGAATGGGCTTGCAGATTGAAGCCTCTAACAATATCCTGTACATGAGAGCTCCTGAGTGGTGAATGAGTGACATCAGAGCCTTATTTAAAAAGGAGCTGTCATTTTGTAACGAGAGAGAAGGACTCTGTGGTTCCTGTCAGACATCCATTCCGTGCAGAGCTAACATTAGAAAGCAGCTAATGCACGATAGCTGCACTGAGATTTCTTAGAACCTCAGACTCCTACACCAGCACCTTTTGCACTTCCTGCTCCCAGGAAAATACTTACTTTCCAGAATTTCTCAATATCCATTTTGTCCCTGGTATAAAACTGACTGTCAGTTGGGCCTTTGTTTTTGTTTCTAATCTGAAGTGATAAATACCAGATTGGTTTTGCTCACAGCAATCTAAACATAGCCTAGTGCTCTTCTGAGATGTAGTTTGCATGCAGTCATGACTTTATTTTTCATTTTTGAAAGTGATAGGCCTTGTCCATGTGTGGGGTCATACTAAAAGTGCTAATTTATCCCAAAAGAATAGAGCTAGGTGAATTCCCAGACCACAGAATGCTTTTCCTGGGCCAGGTGAAAAATTGGTGAAAGGGGATCCCATCAGGATCTTTTTCTGGCATAATTAACTATCTTCATTTAGTGATTGAGAAAAAATACACATGATGAGTGCCACTTTTAGAGTTGTTGTTTACCTGATCCCTGTTAGGTAGTTATCTACTTGTAAGGTAATAGTAATTCTGCTTTTTCTTAGGACACCACTGTAAGTTACTCTTTGGTAGTGCGTTTTCATACAAGCATCAGCTGCCAGGTTCTGGGCCATGTGATGCAAAGGTGATGCATTTGTGTCTGTACATCAGCCAATCCACTTTTCCCCTGTGTCCTTTCAGGTTTATGGCCACCAACGACCTGATGATGGAACTGCAGAAAGATTCAATAAAATTAGATGAAGACAGTGAGAAAAAAGTTGTGAAAATGCTTTTGAAATTGCTGGAGGACAAAAATGGGGAAGTACAGAACCTTGCTGTCAAATGGTAAGAGCCTGGACAGTAATAGCCACGTTCCCTGGCACTAATAAAGCCATCACAGACTGCAGAGTGTGTGAGAGCAGAGCCTGGCCCTTGACACCTCCCTCCAACCCCCTTTGCAGGGACTATGCTCTCTCTGTAGACATTCACAAGGGGTGAGCACACAGATACCTTTGTAGCAGCAAGAGATGATTTTGGAAGTACTTCAGTGTTCCTGTTATAAACCTTACCACATGGAAGGCATACCCTTAGGATTTTATTTCTCTGGGGAGAAGCACAATTTAAAAATTTGGTCATCAAGCTCTTGACTTCTCTGAATTTCTCCATGGTTATGCCCTTGATAGTGATGGTACTAAATGGGTACACCCCTTATGGCATTTTAATTTCAGGTCCAAATCCTTCTCTTCAAGGGCATTTTCATTGAACTTTAAAATACTTGAATTTTTCCCTTCCTTGACTCTGAGAGCAGTCTGTGCTTTGCCTTTGACCATTCCCATACTTTTTAAATCCAAATGAATAAAAGCAGAAGGTTCCTCAGTTAGTGAATCCTCTGATAAAAGGATCCTGCTGCTGACATATTCTTTCCCATCACTTTCCCCAGCATGGCTAAGTGGCAGTGTTCAGTCTAGAAATGCCATTGAATAGCTTAGTTCACCCCAGGGCTCCAGAAGGGTGGGCCATTTAAAGACAACTTCAGATTCCTCCTTTTTTTCCTGCTATGGATCCTATTCATATTCCCTTCTTTTCAACCACATGCTGCTTCTATCCCTGTTCTTTCCCTGTTATCTTTGCCCCTTTCTTTTTGACTTCCTCTGCCTGACTTTTTTTTGGCCCTGCTCCTGTCTCTGCCTGCTTTGGGTTGGTTTTATTCTGGGTTTTAAAGCAAAACAGTTGGCACTGAGCAGAGGACCAACTTCTTAACTTCTTTGCCTGTTTATCTCTGGTTGTATCTGCAGTAAGTCCATTGTCATTGCAATCTCTCATCCATCCAGAGTGGGGTAATGAGGAGGCCTCAGAATGGAGCCAGGAATATTTCCTTTCTGTGCTCAGGGAGGTGCTCAGAGTGGAATGTCAGTCATTCTCAGATAGGTGGCCAGGAGAAGCAGCAGTGTGATGGTTTGAAGGACATGGGCTGTTGGATGGGGCCCTTTGTCCTGACTGGCTTCTCCTCCCGCAGCCTGGGCCCGCTGGTTGGCAAAGTGAAGGAGTACCAGGTGGAGACCATCGTGGACACGCTGTGCACCAACATGCTGTCAGACAAGGAGCAGCTGAGAGACATCTCCAGCATCGGCCTCAAAACTGTTATTTCTGAGCTGCCACCAGCTGCCACAGGTACACTGTCTGTCCCCATTTGTCACTGAGGAATGGAGAGTCCCAGCCTTTGGTAAACTGGGGGAAAATGTAGAGTTCAGAGCCTAAAAGTTAGCAACTCTTTACTCACCTGCCAGATGACAATTAATAAAATCAGGAGAGACACTAGAGCTGAACTAACAAAGTGATGGAAGATGGAATGAAATGAAAACTTGAGCTGTATTTGGAACTATGTATTCCAAAAATGCATCAGCTTTTCAGGGGATACCCAAGGCTCCCATTGATAGGATTTTCCCCTGCAGCCATCTCATGAATCTGTCCTGATTAGATCTCCCAGTGGTGATTTCTTTTTCCAATGCAGAAGGGATTGAATGGTTCCCAGCAGCCAAAAGACTCCTTGTTAACTGACAGCAAGGAAAAATAACTCTCTTGCAGGTTCCACCATGACAGCAAACGTGTGCAAGAAGATCACAGCCCAGCTGACAGGAGCCATTGGCAAGCAGGAAGATGTGTCAGTGCAGTTGGAAGCTCTTGACATCCTGTCAGATATGCTGAGCAGGTACCAGAGGATTTCCTTCTGGCAGCTGTGCATAGTAGGGGGCTGCAGGGATGTGTCTGCTTTTGATTTCTTTATTTCCCTAATCCTGTTACTGGGAATTAAAAACACAGGATTTGGTTGCGTGCTCCTAGGAAATATCTGAGTAGAGCAGGTCCCCAGCAGGGATGAGAGATAACATGCCAGGCCTTTCTGTGCTTGGGAATGGAAGTGCCTCTGGGGATGGAGCCCACAGAAGCTTAGCTCACACAAATGTGGAGGGGTGAGAGCAAAGCAGGGAGGTTTATTTTAGCCCTATGAGCCCATCACACATCCCCCTTTTTTTTTTTCCTGGCTGCCTCTTGTTGCATAAGTCAGAGTGGCAGTGTCATATGTCATCTGCATGCAGGAAATTATTAGCACACCCTTGGGTCATGCAGAAGGACACAGTCAAAAACTCTTCCATGATGGAGACAAATAACCTCTTCCTGTGTTTTACAGACCAAGTCAGGGTTCAGACCAGAATGACAAACCCACCCTTCTCCTCCCTCTCCCCTTGACATGCATGAAGTCTTTATAGCTGAAGGATTTTTGGATTTTTTGCTGCCAAGAGCCTTTGACTTTCACCTTCTGCCTCGTTCTGTTCATTGCAGGTTAGGAGGAACACTCTACTCATTCCATTCCTCCATCCTGACCTGCCTGCTGCCCCAGCTGACCAGCCCCAGGCTGGCAGTGCGTAAACGGGCCATCATTGCCTTGGGCCACCTGGTCCTCACCTGCAGTGGAAGCATCTTCTCAGAGCTGACAGAGCATCTGCTGGCAGAGCTGAAGAAGAACGAGTCTACATCTACCACCAGGACATACATTCAGTGTGTGGCTGGCATCAGCAGGCAGGCTGGGCACCGCATAGGTAGGATGGGCAGCTTGAAATGATGCTGGGAAATGTACATTACAGAGCAGCTCCTCTGAGTGGTAAAAGAAGAGCTCACTGTTCTTAATGTAATAGTGGCTCAAGCTTGTGATCCCCTCTGTGGTTCTGGCCTGGTTCTCTGACCTCCATTTGGAAGGGAGGAGACACTGGAGTATCTCTCTGGCTGCCCTTTGCTAGTGACTTCAGCTCAAGATCTAGCAGCACTGCCCTGGTTTGAATTAACACCTCTATGAAGTAGGTCAGTGGACTCACCCTCTTTTAAATGACAGGAGAGGTAGATGGCAGCATATTGTATTACTGGTCTAAAAGACCTGCCAGAGTGGAGATCAAGTCCTAAGGGATCTCTAGTCACAGCTCTTCCTGCAGGAACAGAGGGCTGCAGACAGAGAGAAGGGATTGGCAGCACAGCTGGTTTTGGTGGGTTGCTGGCTCCTTGCCCATGAGGTCCAGGGCAGGAATGCTCTGCCAGACACAGGAAGGAAGTGGCAGGTGGCTGAGCTGTCAGCTACGCAGGTGAGTGAAGGCTGGATGCTTTTTCACTGCTGCTTTGTCTTTCCCAGGAGAGCACCTGGAGAAGATAATTCCTCTGATTGTTCAGTACTGTAACGTGGATGATGACGAGCTGCGAGAGTACTGCTTCCAGGCCTTTGAGTCCTTTGTGAGAAGGTGTGTGCCCTTGGGGAATGCCTCTGCACCATCCAGTGCACCCGTGTCCTCCTGGTGTAAATATCCATACGTGCTGCACACAACATTTACTGCTTGGAAAAGGAGCCCTGCAGAGCTGCTGAGGTGTTCTCCCAGGAAGGGAGGATTCAACCAGGGTTTGTGTGTGTGAATTGACACATACAGGTAACCAAGGGCCACCATCAAACCACAGCTGGAATGCCAACAGTAGGTTTATTTCACTACCTTGCCATTAAAGCTGGGTGACAGACACATGGGGACACAGGCTCTGTTTAGCTTAGTTCATCCTAGCTGAGAGAATGGCAAGGTGGGCTTGCTGCCTGCCTCACTCTAACAAAAGGCTTCATGCATGTCTGTGAGAGTACAGGAATTGTACTTCTGCAAACATGCAGAGAATAAACAACATTAGGTATAATAAATGGAGTTTCCCACACTGACATCTTTAGCATTCCTAGCTGCAAGGTCACTTTGAGCAAAACTATTCCCTCCTCCTCACCAAATCTTCTGGTTTTAACTTATTCCTCCCAACAGGGTGAAGGCAATTTATTTAGTTATTTATTTGTCCTTAGAAAAATTATTGCATCCTCCCCATGGGGGAATGTGGCCTTGCTTCATGCACAGCAGGAAGGAGCATCTTTGGTTTAACTCATATTATCAAAATGTTCACATGGTCTGTCAAGCACTTCCAGATCCTTTTTAGATTAATTATATTATTTGGATATTTGAAACAGCTTAGTCTCTGATTAACTCTTACAATTTTCGTTTGTGATAGGTGCCCAAAGGAAATGGACCCTCACATCTCGAGTGTGATGGGACTGTGTTTGAAGTACATTACCTTTGACCCAAACTACAACTATGATAATGAGGAGGAAGAGGAAGATATGATGGAAACTGAAAATGGGGAGGATGAAGAGCAAGGTGCCTGCTTGTGAGGATGGCTGTTCTCAGCACAACTCGGGGTTAACATTTCCCCCCTTCCTGCTTTCTCCTCCTGGAGAGGGCAGCTCTGAGGATCAGGTGACCCTTTAGCTGCAGTGTTCTCACAATGCTGCCCCTTTTTCCCTTGTGTTGTTTCTAGAGAGTGATGACGAGTACAGTGACGATGACGACATCAGCTGGAAGGTGCGCAGGGCTGCGGCCAAGTGCCTGGAGGCCATGGTCAGCAGCAGGCACGACCTCCTGCAGGACTTCTACAGAACTCTGTCCCCAGCCTTGATAAGCAGGTTCAAAGAGAGGGAGGAGAATGTCAAAGCTGACATCTTCAATGCTTACATCTCCTTGCTGAAGCAAACACTGCCTGCCCAGAGCTGGCTGCACTCTGCTGATGCCTCTGGCAAGGATGACGTTCCCCTGACAATGCTTCAGAACCAGGTGTGTGAGCAGGTGCCAGCTGAGTGAGAAGTAGGTACCTTGAGAATGTGGCAGCTGAAGGAGGCCTGGGGCAGGCATCTAGAGGGCTCCAGATCCACAGGGCTGGCTGTTCACTGTCTGTCTCCTGCCATTCTGGGGGCAAGAGTGCTGGCACAGCACAGGGGCATGGGGGTGCAGCTGGCACAGCTGTCCAGGCTGAGTCAGGGTGGCTTCTGGGTGAAGTGTCGGGCTGGTGCCTTAATGCAGCTCTTGCTCAGGAAACTCATTGAACAAACCGTGGTAGGAATGTACCAGAGCGACCCTCTGAGAGCAGCTGGGATGACTGAAGTGTCCCCTTCTCATTTGCTTCTCCAAACTGCAGGTTCCCAACATCATCAAGGCCTTGCACAAGCAGCTCAAAGAAAAGAGCATCAAATCAAGACAGGGTTGTTTCAGCCTCCTGACAGAACTGGCCAGTGTTCTTCCTGGCTGCCTGGCAGATCATATACCTGCACTTATACCTGGTAAGCTTGTCCTTGGTCTGGGGTGAAGGAGCAGGGCTGGCAAAATCCATTCTGAACACGTGCTCTTTGCCTGTGTGTTTGAGTTTTATTCCTGTGAGTTATTCTGCTCAGCATTAGGACATACACATGAAGTTCTGCTCTGTGCTGATGTGCTCAACACTCCCAGAATAATTCTGGCCTTTGCACTGAAAGCCAGGGTAAAAACATTAAGTTAATTTCCACAGTCTATGATGCTTTTGGGAGGGCCTATTCCAGCCTCCTCTGAAAGCAGTTGAAATTGTGCTGTTATCACACTGAGATCAAAAATACAAATACCCTTTTCTTTTGCAAAATGCATTTTAAAAATCCTTTATATTGACTGATGCTTTAATTTGCACCACCATATTTCTCGCTGAGCTCTCTGGCCTGTGGGCGTATGAAGCAGCCTTCCAGCAGGCTCAGGTCCTGCCTTTACTTTTGGTGTGACTGCACAGTGAATATGAGAAAAGTCTCTCAAAGATCCAGATCATCTCTGGATGGATCTATGATCCTCCTTCTTTGGCAAAATTTTGACATAATCATATTTTCTTCTGCCCAGGTATTGTTTTCTCCTTGGCGGATAAATCCAGCTCCTCCAACATGCGGATTGACACCCTGTCCTTCCTCCATGTCCTTCTCTGCAACCACCAGCCAGAGGCATTTCACCCTCATGTCAAAACCCTGCTGCCTTCTATTGTCACCTGTATTGGAGACCCCTTTTACAAGATCACGTCAGAAGCTCTACTGGTAACTCAGCAGCTTGTGAAAGTTATCAGGCCTTTGGACAAACCTTATACCTTTGATGCCAAGCCCTATGTGAAGGACCTTTTCCTGGGTACTCTGAAGCGGCTGAAGGCAGCTGACATCGACCAGGAGGTGAAGGAACGAGCCATCTCCTGTATGGGACAAATAATTTACAACTTGGGAGACTATTTAAGCACTGACCTCCAGCCAACCTTAAAGATATTTCTGGAGAGGCTCAAAAATGAAATCACTAGACTGACAACAGTCAAAGCATTATCCTTAATTGCTAGTTCTCCACTTAAAATAGATTTGAGACCCATCCTAGGGGAAGGTCTCCCCATTCTAGCTTCCTTCTTGAGAAAGAATCAACGTGCCTTGAAACTGAGCACTCTGAATGCTCTGGACATCTTGGTGAAGAACTACAGTGACAGCCTCAAGCCTGCCATGATTGAGGCTGTGCTGACAGAGCTCCCTGTATTGATTACTGAGAATGACATGCACGTGTCCCAGGTGACCATCACGTTTCTCACGACTTTGGCCAAAGTTTATCCATCCTGCCTCTCCAAGATCAGTGGTTCTGTCCTCACTGAAATCTTTCAGCTTGTCCACTCACCTTTGCTTCAAGGAGGGGCCCTGAACGCCATCATCGACTTCTTCCAGGCACTGGTCCTGACAAAGACGGCTGCCATGGGTTACCCAGAGCTGATGAAGCAGCTGACAGCACCCGTGTACTCCTTGGGTTCAGCTGAGACCTCGCTGACCTTGCACAAGCAGGCGTACCACTCCGTGGCCAGGTGTGTGGCAGCCCTGGCCTCAGCCTGCCCAAAGGAAGCCCCTGCCACAGTGAACCAGTTTATCCAGGATGTGAAAAGTCCCAAGTCCAGCCCTGCTGTTCAGGTACTGGCTTTCCTGTTCCTGGCAGAGGTGGGCCGCACCACCAACCTCAGTGCTCAGAGGGAGCTCAGAACCGTCATCCTGGAAGCGTTTGCTTCCCCCAGCGAGGAGGTGAAATCCGCCGCCTCCTACGCGCTGGGCAACGTCAGCGTCGGGAACCTGAAGGAGTACCTGCCCTTCATGCTGAAGGACATCGGGAGCCAGCCCAAGCGCCAGTACCTGCTGCTGCACTCCCTGAAGGAAGTCATCAGCTCCTCCCCAGCCGACAGCCTCACGCCGTACGTGGAGGATATCTGGGCTCTGCTCTTCAAGCACTGTGAGTGCACAGAGGAGGGGACGCGCAATGTCGTGGCTGAATGCCTGGGGAAGCTGACTCTGGTGAACCCTGCTGAGCTGCTGCCCCGGCTGAGGAAACAGCTGTCAGCAGGTAATGGGTAGGGCAATGGCCAGAGCGGGGAAATGCTGCCCTTTGATGGAAATTCTTCTTGCAAACTGCTTGTGGGTACAACGGGTAAAGCCAGCTGAGAGGAGAGGAGGTAACAAGAGGAATCTCACTGCAAGGGGGATCAGAGGAGCACTGGTCCATGCAAGAGCAGGAGGGTGCTGGGAACAGGGACTACACAAGGAGATTGTGCAGAAGCAGATTCAAACACAGAGTTGATCAGAAGAATCCTCTACTCCCTTATCTCTATAACACATGTGTAACAGCACCAAGGGCAGAATTTGTACTAGAGGGTTACAGCAGTGATTTTCTCTCTTGATTTTTCCCTGGTTTTCTTCCCCTCTTCATTGCAGGCTCCCCACATGCCCGGAGTACTGTGGTTACTGCCATCAAGTTCACAATTACAGACCAGCCTCAGCCCATTGATGCTCTCCTGAAAGATTGCATAGGTAGGCTGGTATGGACAGGGGTGTGAGTTGGGGGAATTAGAGGCTGCATGTTGCTAGCAGCTCAGGGATTCTCCACTCCTGTGAGACCCTCATGTAGTCCAGTTAGTTTTTATCTGTGTTTCTCGGCTTTTGAGATTAAAGAGCAGCACTGAACTGCAAGTCCTTGCTAAATGCACTGAATGCCTCACTCCTGGGCATGTTCCATTGTTTTCTTAGAGTGCTTAGGTTCCTTCTGCATATAAACTCAGAATTCCAGCACCCCACAAAAATTATCTTGAAAAGTATAACCTACATGAGAGCTGTTTGATGTCAAGAGAGCCCACACGGGGATCTGCTGTATAGAACTGGGCCTTCTGTTTCAGCAAGTTTGGTCAGATGGGTTCTGAGCCAGAAAAATCCCCCCCAACTTCCTCGAATAACAAAGCTTCTGATTTGGCTTTAGGGTGAGGTAGCTAGAATCACACATGGTTTATGCCCAAATGCAGGGCAGTCATGTTTCTTTACTGTATCCCAAATGGAGGGAGAGAAAGCATCTCAAATGGCTCTGACAGACTGTGCCACTGGTTATTTTACCATAAATGCTTTTACAACCAGCCTCCTTGAAATACACAATATATCTTCAAAATACTGCAAAAACATTGCAGCATGCTGGCTGCAGGACTGACTGATCCGTTCTTATCCCACAGGTGACTTCTTACAAACTCTGCAAGATCCAGACCTGAATGTTCGCCGTGTGGCTTTAGCCCTGTTTAATTCTGCTGCTCACAACAAGCCCTCTTTAATCCGGGATTTACTGAGCACAGTCCTACCCAGCCTGTACAATGAAACCAAAGTGCGAAGGGAGCTCATCCGGGAGGTAACTGGGCTGGGCTGGGTGCCACACGGGGACTCACAGCAGCCTGTGAAGCCCAGGGGGAGCTGTTGCTGTGTCTGCTCTTTGGTGACAGCTGTACTGTTTGTCTTGGTTCAGGTAGAGATGGGGCCATTCAAGCACACAGTGGACGATGGCCTTGACGTGAGGAAAGCTGCTTTTGAGTGCATGTACACCCTGCTGGAAAGCTGCCTGGATCGGCTGGACATCTACGACTACCTGAACCGCGTGGAGGATGGGCTGAAGGATCACTATGACATCAGGGTAGGCGCTGTGCCCTGACTGATGTCATTTTCTCTGAGGCCTGGGCTGCAGTCAGGCTGTGTATCCCCACAGCCTCAGGCCAGGTGGTGCAGTGTCCCCAGGCCTGCAGCACCAGGCTCACCTGGGCCAGCTGCAGCTCCAGCCCAGTGGCTGCCAGGGTGCAATTCTGGTACCACCAAAGCTCTTGGCAGAGCCCCTTGCACAAGTGCAGAGCTCAGCGCGGGTGCAGCCCAGGCTGGCAGCAGAGCTGGGTGCAGAACCCACAGCAGTTGCCTCCCGTCCTGCCCAGATGCTGACGTTCATCATGCTGGCGCGGCTCTCGGTGCTCTGTCCCCACGCGCTGCTGCAGCGGCTCGAGCGCCTCATCGAGCCCCTCCGGGCCACCTGCTCCACAAAGGTAAGAGCAGCGTCCTGCAAGGCCTGGGCTGGTCCTGCCCACAGCTGCCTCTGCTCCTGGCCTCTCCCTCAGTGCTGCTTCCCTCACTTCCCTGGCTGGAAATACTCTGCTGCTCTTTATTGCTGAGCTGGTTCTGTGCCTGTACAGGCTTTTCTAAATGCCAGCTGAAAACAGAGCTTTGGGTTTGCAGGTGAAAGCCGGCTCGGTGAAGCAGGAATTTGAGAAGCAGGATGAGCTGAAGCGCTCAGCCATGCGGGCAGTGGCTGCTCTCCTGACCATCCCTGAGGTGGAGAAAAGCCCAGCAATGGCCGAGTTTTCATCCCAGATCAGATCCAGCCCTGAAATGGCATCGCTTTTTGAGAGCATTCAGAAAGATTCTGCTTCCCTCCCCACCTCAGAGTCAATGGACATGAGCTAAGATGTTTTTCCCCACCACCCTCCTGCCCTTGGGATGCCCCAGCCAGACACCAGCTGGGCCAGGAGGAACAAATGCCATTGAGCTGCTCTTCTACCACAGCCAAACACAAGTCCCTGGGCAGCCACAGGAGAAACTGGGGATGGTGTGTGAAATATAACAGCTGGACGTGACTGGCTTGATTCAGCTGCGCTCCCACCAGACACCTCAGAATTGGGATGAGACCTGAGATCAGAGGAATACAGCTTCACAAAGGGGAGGGGCTGGAAGATGAATATTCCCAGTTTTTAGGAAGTTTTAAGGGGTGCACGAAGCAATTGCAGTTGTGGTTCCATGAACAATGGAAACTACTTCCTCAACTACTCCTTACTGCAGTACAAAGGTTTTTTAATCACTGCACATGCACTTTCTACCCTGAATTGCCCAAGAATGTACTTAGCGTGTTCCACTAAATAACATGGCTAAAAACTGGAAGCCATGTCCTTATTAGAGGGTTCACCCCACAGGCCTTTTGGCAAGGACACTTGCACCTACTGAGCTGCAGAGGCTGCACACGGCAGGGGGGTTACCCGAATACCCCACTCTCCTCCTGAGCCTTCATAGTCTGGCATTTGGGCAATACGAAGCTTTGTTGCTTTGCTTCCGTATTTATGGTTTTGACTGCAAAATACCTCAACCATCTTCCTCAAAGGATGATTAGTGACTGTTTCAGTGACAAACCCTGCTTTAAGCTTTGCTTTGCACTAACACTGGCTTCTCTCTCCCCTTGGAGCACCTCGGTGTTGGTGTCACCAGCCACAGTGTTTACTGGTTTACCAGCAGCAGGAGCACCAGTGGTGTTAGTGTCACAGGGGTCAGAGGTGGCAGGCAGGAGCCACAGTGGCTGTTGAGCTCAAATCCTGCTTTGTGCAAGAGAAAATGCCTTAAGAGACAAAGGTTCTAACAGCCAATTAGAGGCTGAGGCCATCCTGACACACTGCTCTAGCCATGAACTGCTCTGTGTTTTCTTCTTTTGACAGAGTGGTTGATGTGAAAAGTATTTATAGTGCTCTGTGAAAGGACATTCATTGTCTGAGTGGTATAGAAAATAAAACACACTTGTGAAGCTGCATGCCCTGAATTCACTGACCCTCCCCTGGCACTGCTCCCTGAGTGCCCCTACTGGGGCTGCCAGAACCCTGGGGCCAAACCCAGGCTGCTGCCCCTCCTGTGCCCATGCAAAACAGCACCTGGGTTGGACTGAGGTTTTATTAAATACACCAGTGTGCAGAGGCTGCTACTCGTTCTCCTCGCTGCGCAGTCTGGCGTTGGGGTTGGTGATCTTGATGGCGAGCTGTGCAGCTCTCTCCACGATCACCTTCCTGTTCTTGGAGGACACGTTGTGGGCAATCTCTGCACAGTACGACCTGTTGGGGACACACAGGGTGTTGGGCTTGGCTCTGGCGGCACCGAGAGCCAAGGCAAAGCCCTCTGGAGCCATCCCAGCTGGGACAGCACTGGAGCTGTCCTGCCAGCAGTACTGGGACACAGCTGAGCACAGGACATCACTGCACGGGCACTGAACCAAGCCTGACCCAGCAGGCCTGGAGCAGAAGCTCCCCTCCAGAACAGCTCAGCTTTTCTAGTGATTGACTCAGTCAATTCACTAGTTGTTAATGGTGTTAGTTACTGTTCTCACTACTTTGCAGTGATAACAAGCACTGAAGCAGACTCGTGCCCAGGTCTGACCCAAAGCCCCAATTCTGACCATGGTTACCAGTGCTGTGGCACAGCCTCGCTTGCCACTGTTGGGTATTTTTGCCAAGGGGATGAAGTTCCTGCCCCAAGGCCTCTCTGTGCCCCCACCCTGCAGTGGCACTGAGGGAACCATGATGGCATGTGTGCTCTCAAAGGCAATGCCTCCCTTCATTTCACCCCAACCATGCTGCCTCTCCCAGCGGAGTACAGGCCCCACACACTCACTTGTTGCTCATCATCAGCACTTCCAGCTCTTTTACGTTATGGACCAGGAACTTTCTGAAGCCTGTGGGTAGCATGTGTTTTGTCTTCTTGCTGCTGCCATAGCCGATGTTGGGCATCAGGATCTGCCCCTTGAAGCGCCGGCGCACTCTGTTGTCGATGCCTCTGGGTTTGCGCCAGTTGCGCTGCACAAAGGCAGAGAACAGTTACAGAGAGACCACCCTGAACACGCCAGGCCTGAAGGTTCCTTACACCGGCCTCCACAGACCCTCCCTGCCCAGCTGCTGCAGCTGGCACCACCCTGCTGGGCTCTCCTTCCCCACCAGCGCCAACGGCACTCCCAAAGCTCCTGTCCTTGGGAACCTGCAACAACTCCTCACCTTGATCTTGACATAACGGTCAGACTGGTGCCGGATGAACTTCTTGGTTCTCTTCTTGACGATTTTAGGCTTCACGAGAGGCCTGAGGGCGGGCATGGTGGCTGCGGAACAGAGTGGGGTGAGCGAGGGGCACGGCCCAGGCGCGGTGCCGCTCCCCGGGCCGTGCGTGTCGCAGACTGCCTTCCCCCGCGGGCC
>JAHLSL010000043.1:280822-358993 GCA_025920805.1 Petroica traversi | reverse complement strand
TGTGCCGTGCCCGAGGTTTGAGGTCCATGAGCTGCACAGAGGGCAGGGGCTGTGCTGGTGCAGGTTTCCTTAAAATCCCTGTGACAAGGGGAGAGACCCAAACCCGTGTCCTGGCACTGTGGTGATAGGACAGATGTGGGAGCATTCAGCTCAGGCTGTTTGTGGGTCCTTGGGGCTGCTGCCAGCTGCTCACAGGTCCTGCAAAGCCTTCAGATGGGGCAGGTGTAGGAACTGCAGGAAGGGATGGTGGATGAAGAGCTGGAGTTCAGCACCATCACGTGTTATTTTCAGGCCTAACAGAATCATGTTTTCAGTGATGCTCCTCTGCAGTAATTTATTATGTTTAAGCATCAAATGCAGAGAAAGATGTTTTAACAGCAAGATGTAAAATATAAAAATAAAAGATAAAAAACCAGTAAGATGTAAAACAAGCTGCCAAACAAGCTGTTGAAAAAAGTCTTTTGTGCGTGTTATTTTCTATACTGATTCTTCTTTCTTTCTAAGAAGTATCACGTTACAGAAAGCTGTTTGTATGCTAGAAAATGTTTTGTCTTTTATGAACTGTAATCCAAAGAGCAGGCACAAAAGGAAGTGCATAATGTGTTGGCCTTCAGTGATTTTGTATCCCTCACACTGGAGGTGTTTTAGGCCAGGTTGGATGGGACGTGGAGCAGCCAGGTCTAGTGGAAGGTGTGAACTGGTGGGATTTAAAGTCCCTTCCCATGCAAATGTGGTTCTGTGATTCACTGAAATGTTTTCTTTCTGTAAGTTCTTTTGTTTGAATGTTTGGATTGGTTTTTTTTTCTTCCCATTTGAACAGGTGTATGACACTTCTGATGGAACCCTAATTCAGCCTTTGAAAGGACACAAGGACACAGTGTACTGCGTGGCTTATGCCAAGGATGGTAAATAGACTTTGGGGCATTGTTAGCCTGCTTTGTAAAGTGCATCTCTCAATTTGTGATTGCCCACTGACAGTGGAGAAATGGGGGTTGTTTCAGTCACAGGGTGAGTGCTGGGGGTTTGCTCTTTACCAAGTGCTGGGGTTTGATCTGCTGTGCAGGTCCTGCCTGCAGGAGTACCTGTAAGGCCACCTGTGACCCCAATTGCTGTGCTCCCACTGCCCCTCCCCTCTGACCTCAGTGTTAGGTTTAGCACTGGGTAGGTGTGCACTGTACTGCTCCTCTGACTCTGGGCTCTGTTCCTGTAGTTCCTCTATCCCAGAGCTTCCTGATCCTTCCTGTTACCTGCTCCCTGCACTCTGCTTCCAGTTCTCTCATGGTCGCTGACTCTCATTCAGTGGGACTCGTCTGTGGGCTTGGAGGCCTTCCTGCAGCTGCTGCTGTTTGTGTGATGGGAGTTCCTGGGGTGCTGCACCAGTTTAACGGGCCAGTGTTCCCATCCATCTCCAGCACTGGTTACTGGCAAGGCTGTGGAAATGGTGCAGCCACTGGAACTTCATGTGGCTGGGGGAGCACCAGCACATCCAGCACTCAGTGTCAGCCCCTTTATTACTTGAGCCTTGTCAAGTTCAAGAACGTTTTGCTCTCTCTTTGATTGAGTGTTTGGAGCGAAAGTGATTCTTGCATGTGTGGGATTTAAATTATCTCTAATTCCTAGGCAAGCGTTTCGCATCTGGCTCTGCTGATAAAAGTGTGATAATTTGGACTTCAAAGTTAGAAGGAATTCTGAAGTACACGTAAGTGATGCCGTTCAGTTCTGTGCCTCAGAAGCCAGTTTTGATTATGCTCTGCTGCAATTAAAGAGCACAAGCTGTTAGATTAGGGAGAAGGTTCACTAAGGTCAGAGGAAAGAGCTGATAGGGGAGGGAGGAGAAAAAGAACAGCTGAAGTATCTAGATGAGGCAGGAAAGCAATTGAAGGAGGTGGAGAATCCAGAGAAATCTGTGAATTTAGAGGGTTGACAGAGAACTAGGGAAACTCAGAATACGTCAGGATAAAATGAAACATAATATGACCAGTCTTCTATAAACTGTAATTCTGATTCAAAGGTCAAATGATAGATGGGTTTGGCACTTTTGGTATATTTCAATCATCTGGCTCTGTTTTCAGTCAGCCCCCTGAAGCAGCAGCTTCCTGTTCTGTGTCCTGACTGCACATTTATCTGGAGTTGGTTTGTGTTAGCTGGTCACTGCTCAGAGCCTGCATGAGCACACTTGGTTTAGAATTTGGATACAACCTTCAGTCATATTTCACAAACCACAATTGCTGTACAGCTTTAGCTGATCTTGATGAAATACAGTAAATCCTCTACTTGGAGGCAGTTTTTATAAGGTTTATTACTGATTTACTTTACAGTAATAGCAGATTTACTTGATGTACTATAAACCAATCCAATTATTTTGGCGTCTGCTAAAGCTTTTAGCTCACTTGCGGAAAGTCAGAAAAGGGACATTTAAGAATGATTTACTGAAATCTGATTGTAACTTCATTCTAGGCATAATGACTCTATCCAGTGTGTTTCATACAATCCTCTCACTCATCAGCTGGCATCCTGCTCCTCTGGGGATTTTGGTACGTCTTCTCCCTCAGACTCTTCCAGTGAGCCAGGGAATTCCTTTAGAGCTGAGTAACTAAGCTAACCACAGAGAGGTGCAGCTGTGTAACTCCAGAAGAGATGGGAAAGGACAGTGTAGTGAGGAGTCACAGGATAAAATGTGCTGCTCTGTTACTGGAATTTTTGGCAGAGACAACCTCTCTTATTCAGATGGATTTTTTTCCCGTTTAATAATAAATAATATGTATTTAAATATCATTCTCTAAATTCCCAGCTGAGTTCTCTGACAGTATTAGTTTCCAGTCTGAACACTGGCACATCCTTACTTGTCATTGGCTTTTTGTTTTCTTTCATCAAGGCTTGTGGTCTCCTGAGCAGAAGTCAGTCTCTAAACATAAAACAAGCTGCAAGATTACTTGCTGTAGGTAAGTTTGAAGGGTTATCTGTGTCATTTAAGTTAGTTTCAGTACAAACCATTTCGAGCAAGATGGAAGCTTTTAAAAAAAGTACCTTTTCCACCTTCTTTTTCTGTAGCAAAGTGTTGGGTTATAATTGGCCCTGTTTATAACCAAATCCTTCTGAAGGCATCAGAGACATATTCTGGTTTTGAGCAAGTATCTTAAGTTCTCTCCATCTGTTTATCCATCTTGTGCAATAACAATAAAATAAAGTTAGAGGAAAAATAATTGCAATTTTTGTTTGGAGTTCATTCCCTGTACTGTTGCCTTCCTGCTGCAGTAGTTTACCCTTCAGTATGTTTGTGTTTTCTCAGCTGGACAAATGATGGCCAGTACCTTGCTCTGGGGATGTTCAATGGCATTGTCAGCATAAGGAACAAAAATGGTGATGAGAAGGTGAGGATAGAGCGGCCAGGGGGCTCTTCCTCTCCAATATGGTCCATCTGTTGGAATCCTTCCAGGTAAATAACTTCATCCTTCCTTTTTTCATGCTGAAAGATAATCCCTGGCTCATTGATTGCACAAAGGCTTGACTTTTATCCCTGCTGGAGCAGGTTAATGCCACGTGTGTTACCTTCTTTAAGTGATCATATATTGGAGTTTTGGCTTTGCTGCCAGTCTTCAGCTGAATGGAAAACCTGGGAACAAGTTACCTTTAGATTGGAGACATGGGATTGTTTAGGTTGGAAAAGCCCTCTGAGACATCGAGTCCAGCCATTCCCACAGCAGTGCAAGGCCACCACTGACACCTGTCCCCAAGTGCCACATCCACAGGGCTGTTAAACTCCTCCAGAGATGGGGACTCCACCCCTGCCCTGGGCAGCTGTGCCAGGGCTGGACAGCCCTTTCAGGGAAGAAGTTTTCCCAATACCCAACCTAAACCTTCCCTGGCATGGCTTCTTTTGGTGTCCCTGTTCCCTGGGAGCAGAGCCTGATCACGCCCCTCAAGCTTTGGGTTATTCCTCTAGAGGAGACTGGATTTGATGTTGTGTCCCCGAGCTGTTTTCCACAGGTTCAAATGACAAACTGCTGTCCTTTTGGTATGTGACCTTTAAAGAGTAAGGGTTTAAAGTAAATTCTGTTTTCTACTGCTTGGTTCTGTTGCTCTAAGTAATTTGTAAATAAACTGCTGTAGAATTACTACTTTTTTTTTTTTTTGGCAGAGATGAACGCAATGACATTCTAGCTGTGGCAGACTGGGGTCAGAAGCTTTCCTTTTACCACCTGAGTGGCAAGCAGGTATGTCTTAGAGAGTTTATTCAAGAGTCATTCAAGAGTTTTGATTCTTTTTTGTGTCCCACAATCAGTGTTTGTATACTGGTGCTTTATTAGTTACATTAAATGTCTTCTGTTTTCCCAGCCTTTTATGAGTCTACATTTTTTAGCCATTACTCCTTCAGCTCTTGTTTCTCACAGAGCAGCTCAGCTGCAGTTCTTCCATTAAAGCCCTTACAACTCTGCTGACTCTGTGACGTGGTTCACTGGTCTGTAGAGAACATCTTTGTGGGTTTTTTCAGCTGGTTAAAGGGGTTTTTTGGGTTGTTGCATTCTGAGCAGAGTGGCTTGGGACTGAAGGGATTCTTGGATGTATTTTAGAACTGCCTTTGGGAATCTTAATATAGCCAGTGGTTCTGGGTGTTGAAATGCCCTGGGTGGAGGAGATGAATGGAATCAGTGATGGCACTTGTTGCCTCCAGGAAAGATTAAATGTCCTTTTGTTACTGTTTTTGATTGGGTTTTTGTTTTATTTTCCCTTGCAGATTGGGAAGGACAGAGCGCTCAATTTTGACCCTTGCTGCATCAGCTACTTTACCAAAGGAGAGTATCTCCTGCTGGGAGGCTCAGATAGGCAGGTTTCTCTCTTCACAAGGGATGGGGTACGCCTGGGCACGGTGGGAGAGCAGAGCAGCTGGGTGTGGACCTGCAAAGTTAAACCAGACTCCAACTATGTGGTGAGTAGGGACATTCTTCTGACATTTGCACAGGGAATTTCTCACCTAAAGTAAGATCATACATTTCAGACTTAATTGCTTAGACATTCCTGCCGAGGCAGTAGAACCTGAGCAGTGCCAAGGGAGATCCTAGAACTGCCACTGGAATTACAGATATCCTGCAGAAGTAAAACCTGAGCTGTAAGAAGGATGTAAGGGGCATAATGCCCACTCTCAAGTGGAAAGGCATTTGCTGCATTTTGATTTAAAAAGAGGAGGGAAAAATAGTTCAAAATATCAGCTAATAACTTCTGAAATTGACCAAATCTAATTCCATGATAGGAGGAAAATGCCTACAGGGCAGCTGTCAGCCCAAAATGCTGCACTCTGAGTCCTGTACAAGTGGGAAGAGAATTAAAGCAAATTTTAAAATGAACAAACAAACACACCCCTCTGCAAAAAATGTAACCAAAAAACCCAAGCAAATGAACCCAAGGCCCCCTCCCAGCAGGGTGGTCTCCCTGGTCTGTGGTGAGATCAGTCCTCATTCTGCAGAGCACTTGTACCATGGTTAAATATAAGTCAGCTGTAACTGATGTCCATCTATTCACTATGCAGGACATGCTGTTCATATGAACACCACACACTCTGCCAATTCTCACCTGTTTGTACCAATGAACTGAAATTATTGTTTCCTTGTGTTCAGGCAGTAGGGTGTCAGGATGGAACCATCTCCTTCTACCAGCTGATTTTCAGCACTGTCCATGGCCTCTATAAGGATCGCTACGCCTACAGGGACAACATGACTGATGTTATTGTGCAGCATCTCATCACAGAACAGAAAGGTGATTCCACCCTTGCAGGCAGCCCAAAGCTTCACGCAGTTCCTTTTGGCTTTTAGTTAATATCCATCAGGGCACTTGGAAAATATGCTGCTTGTACCTGACAGGATTTGTCACTTGGGCAGGCAAACCGTGCAAAGCTGGAGTGTGCAGGTTCAGCACTGACAAGTTTAGTGAAAGATGTGGGGATTGGCAAAGATACTGGGAGGGGCAGGGGCTCTTAAAATAAGGTTTTAATCTCTGAAAATGCAATAAAAATACTGTGTGTTATATTTAACTTTTATTTTCCTTACTTGTAACCTCAAGCATTTGTGCTTATTTTGTTTCTTCGTTTCTGCTGGCTTTTTATGGCAAGCAGTCGAAGTGCTGCTCCAGAATGTGCTGTTGACAAATCATAGAGGGTGGTAAAGTGTGACAGGGGTAGTAGATTACGTAGATGCAGAGCAGCAAACATATCTGAGCAGGAATGTGCTTTGAATTTGAATAGGTGCTCTAGGGAGATCCAGTTTCAGTGTCTTAGTTGTTTGATTTCTGTATGTTATTTTTGTACAATTTTGTATGTTTTGTACTGTATCATTTTGGTGTTTTTTCTTTTTAGTTAGGATAAAAGGCAGAGAGCTGGTGAAGAAAATTGCAATCTACAAAAACAGATTAGCCATTCAGATGCCAGAGAAAATCCTGATTTACGAGTTGTACTCAGATGACTCTGCAGATATGTACTATCGGGTGAAGGAAAAGATCATAAAGAAATTTGAGTGTAACTTGCTGGTGGTGTGTTCAGATCACATTATTTTATGCCAGGTATGTGCCTTAAAAGCTGGAGTAGCCCTGGGGTGTGTTCAGTGCTCAAGGCAGCTGTCCCAGTCCGTGGCTGGCAGGTTGTGGCTGTCCTGTGGGATCTGCTGCAGCTCTTCCCAAGGCAGCCCTGCTGTGCCATGAGTGCCCACGTGCTGCTGGGCAGCCACTGAGGCATGGCTCAGCTGACCCTGCTTCAGTAAAACAGGCTCTGCAGCAAACTTGATAAATTAGCACAGAATCCAGGGGTACTTTTGAGCAGGAGAGAACTACTAGAAGAAGATTGGGGGTTTTGTTTGCTCATAGGATTGGAAAGTCTTAAAGAATGCACCCATTAAATTGAGTATTTGACTTTATGATTCTTAAATGTAAAACTATACACACCTGCTAGTGTAGGTACAAGTGTCACATATCAGACACAGATTTTTGTCTTCACCTCCATGCTGTGTTTTATATCTTTCTGTGTCCTTAGGAGAAGAGATTGCAGTGCCTCTCATTTAGTGGAATTAAAGAACGAGAATGGCTGATGGAATCTCTCATTCGTTACATTAAAGTAATTGGAGGACCTCCAGGAAGAGAAGGCCTCTTAGTTGGTCTAAAGAATGGTCAGGTAACACATCATATCTGGTGTGTGTCTTTTTACTGCAAATAAAATGTGTTCTGTGCTCTTCGAGGGAGACTTAGAAGAAGCAGGCTCTTTTATAACCTAGAATTTTATTTGACGGTCTCATCTTGGGATTGTAAATTAATTACTTCTGTCTTTCATGTTCTCTGACAGTAGAATTCATACAAATGTGTTTAACTGTGTCTAAAAGTCTGTAAGCTGTTAGTATCAACTGACAAAAATTGAGTTCTTGGTGAACTGCCAGCAGGTTTGGCTTTAGTGGGGGCTGGAGGTGTGTACACATCTCCTGATGACCATTGAGAGGGTGTGGCTGTTCTCCAGGTGTAGGTGCTGCCCCTTTCAGCTGGAAATGTCAAACTGGAGCCCAGAGGTGCTGATGGTGAGGAAGTTCAGATCCTCTGTGTCTTCTGTGCGCTATATATTCCTGTATTCATGAAATTATGTAACTGGTGGAGAATCCAGGGTGCACAGCACCTGATTTATCTGTATAGGCTGCCACCTCGAGATGTTGTAGCAGCCACCCTGCTCAAGAGACCTCGCACTGGGAGCATCTCCCTAATTTTACTGCAGTTTGTCTGAAAAAAGCTTGCGATTTCACGCTTCATACAGAACTTAAGTTTTTACCTGCTGGGGTCAGAGTGTCAGGAGAGGCTTTGTTCCCTCTCTGTGCAGATCCTGAAGATCTTTGTGGACAATGCCCTGGCCATCGTGCTGCTGAAGCAGGCGACGGCCGTGCGCTGCCTGGACATGAGCGCCTCGCGCAGCAAGCTGGCCGTGGTGGACGAGAACGACACCTGCCTGGTGTACGACATCCACACCAAGGAGCTCCTCTTCCAGGTGAAACACAGAGCTCCTGGGCTTTCAGAAGGAGCAGCGGGAGGGCAGGGAGTGGCTTGGAGCTCGGGGCATCCCGAAGGTGGTGCTGGGCAGAAATTACCGTGGCTCATTTAAGGGATTAAACCCATCTTTTAGAACTGCACTGTGGTCTGTTTATCAAAACCACCTTCTCAGAGGTGGTGGAGTGTAGGAATGAGAAGACAGGAAGTCTGTGTGAGCAACAGCTGAATAAAGAGCTCTTAGACATGTGACCTTTTCAGTTTAATTTAGAACTCTGCCCTGGTTCCCTCTGAAGCATTACAGCTAATGAGCATTTTAGTTTTACCATTAGTACGAACAGAATTAAAGCCTAAACATCTTTGTTCGTTGGGTATTCATAGGCTATAAAAGGAATCATGATAATGCTCTCTTCATTGGCAGTTTAGCAGTCACTTATTAATGTTGATTAAATGTTTTCAGAACACATTGGATAGCAAGGATGGAGTGCTGCAAAGATAGGGTCTGCAACTTCCTTTGTGAATGGGCTGAGAAATGATCAATTAAATGTGCTAACAGTGTATTATTGTCGAATTTGGTATTATGTTCTACAGTTTGATTGTGGAGATTGCTAGTAAATATACATAAAAGGCAAGATAATTTTAGCTGAGTATTAAAATGTAAAACACGTCCCTATGAATCTGTTTAGGATTATTCTAGGCATTAGGATATTGCAAATGTGAGTAATCAGTGTGTGTGTACACACCAGGCTGTAATGGGTCAAACACTCCAGCTGAAGGAGGCACATTTCTCCTTCAATCTTGTGATTGCATCAGTTGTAATCTTGAGCTGTTTTGCTCATTAGGAACCCAATGCTAATAGCGTGGCCTGGAATACCCAGTGTGAGGATATGCTTTGCTTTTCTGGAGGGGGTTACCTCAATATCAAAGCTAGCAACTTCCCTGTCCACCAGCAAAAACTGCAAGGCTTTGTTGTGGGTTACAATGGCTCCAAGATCTTCTGTCTTCATGTTTTCTCTATGTCAGCAGTTGAAGTTCCACAGGTAATCCTTTAATCTTATTAAGTGTTGCTTTATATCTCATAAACATGCATGTTTAACAACTGAAGAAGCTTTTCTGAGATTTACTTGTATTTCATTACTAAAATGATTGCAGTTCACACTTTCTTCATTGTTACATTGTGTGATCTATTTCATTTTTGTTTCTTTGGCATTAATTAAGCTAGCTTCCTTTTTGCTGTTGGTAATTGTTGTTTCTGATTCTCCCTTTCTACTTGCAAATGCACATAATCTAATACAGTGCAAGCCTTACCTCCTGCAGTATTTTTACTGTGTTATCTCTGTGTAACTTTCCCCCAGTTGTAATTTCATTTTTCTTGAATACATCAAGTACTCTCTTATTGTTGCTTCTTCTAGATGTCTTTAGGCAATATTTAAACCATATATTTTAGTCTCAATATATAGAACGTGTAGTCTTTGTAATCAAAATTTAGGGATTGCCTTCCATAAAATGCTGCTTTGATGCAATGGAAGTCCAAAAAAAAAACAACCCAAAGCAAAAAAAAGTAAGAAGACTGTGAGCCTGTACATCCAAGTGTGTGCAGGATTTGCCTCTGAGAGTCAATGGAGAGGCAGAATGCCCTGTGCTTGCACTGACTAGTGGACACCTGTGTTACAGACCCTCTGTCCCTGAGGCCCTGGCAGGTCCTTGGTGAGACTCTGGGTTGTTCAGGGTGAGTGGCAGCCACAGACAGCATCACCAGGCCCTGAACTCTCCTGTGTTCAGGTGCCTTTGGCATGTTGTAGGCACCAAAGTGCCACAGAATTACTGTGCAGTGCCTCAGAGGCAGCTTTTCCAAAGCTATATCCTTGTGGAGAGAGGGAGCACAAGGAGTGCACAATTATCAGATAAATTGGTAAAAATAACGCAGAAATGGACCTGCATCCTGCTGGGGTTGCAAACCCAGGCTGAGGCAGTGGTGCTGCAGTGCTCCCTGTTCCCTCAGAGCACCCACATCTGTCTGTGTGCCACCTGCAGCAGATGGCAGTTACCCCTGGGATTTGCTTTAGGGCAGGTTCTCAGAAGCCTGAGTGTCTTTTGGGGCTGCACAGTCACAGCCTTGGTAGAGCAGCTTTGCCTCGAGGTTGGGGCAGGAGGGTTCCTTCCCCATGGCACCCTTCCCACGTGTCTGGATGTTTCCAGGACGTGTCACACCCGACAGTGGTGCCACTCCTCAGGCCCCTGGCCTTTGGGAACACACAGCCCCTCCTTTGCTCTGCTTCCACTGTACTGAAAAAGCTCAGTGTACGTCATATTTAGCATGTTCAGTTCCCAGAAGAATCCACATTCTTAACTACCTCCTAATATTGCAAGGAACTGAAGATATCAAAATGGATGAGTTTGGAATGTAATTAACCCAGCTTGGCTAAAGATATGATAATGATCACCCCAGAATGTTGTTCTATCTGTGTACAAAACCCAGATGTTTATTCTCTGGGCAGCTTGTGACAGTTGTGATTAGAATGTATTTTTTTCCCAATATATCTAGAGAATTTCACTAATGTGTCTCAGCATTATGCTTTCTGATATATGTTTTTTCTATGGCAATCCTCAGTCTGCACCCATGTATCAATATCTGGAAAGAAAAATGTTTAAAGAAGCCTATCAAATTGCCTGTTTAGGAGTGACTGATGCTGACTGGAGAGAGCTGGCAATGGAAGCCTTGGAAGGGCTGGAGTTTGAAACTGCTAAAAAGGTAAAGCATTTATTTACTCGTTTAGCAGAAAGCTTGGGTATTTATATGTGTGTGTGTGTTTATAATGCATGTTTTATGGCTGGATTGCAAGTGGTGTTCCTGGGTTACTGTCTTGTTTGTCTTTAGTGTGTCTTATTCCACATACCAACTAATTGTTTGTTATGAACTCAAGGGTTTGAGGTGAGGCTTTGAACTGAAGTCTAGTGTATGTCTCTCGATAAATGCCATGTTCTAAATCAGAGTGTTGCACAGAAGGAAGATGGTTTCAGCTGGAAGCTGCACCAAAGCTCGGGGAGCAGAGCTGGAGGCTGCTGAGCAGTCCCCACCGGGTGGCAGCAGAGGATGCTCAGCTGGCTCTGGCCCCCGCCTTCCCCCCTGCTTCAAACTTGCCCTTTCCCCCCCTAAATATTTAATATCAGCTAGTTCAAATGTGAAGGTTTCCTATTCTTTGTTATCTGCCTTTTCAGGCTGTGTGCAGGCAGTGGTGGTGGGACAGTGCAATTTCAGTCCTTTTCTGTGTGGCGTGCCTTGCTTTGGGGAGTGGTCTGCAGTGGGTATAGACTGTAGAATTGAGTTTTCTCTGGCATAAAATGCTTCCCTGTTTTCTTTCACCACCTCTTCTCAAGTAAGAGAGAATGAACTGAGTTCAATATCATGAATATTGTATGAAAGAAAACATTCTAAAAATACACTGAGAATGGTCTGTAATGATAGGCATCTTTTAATAACAGATTTTTTTAATATAAAAAGGAAATTAAATGCTTTATTTTTCTTTTTTTTTTTCTTAAGTGGAGGCATCAGAATAATTCTAGTGTCATGGATGGCTTTATGCAAATAGATATTTTAAAAAAGAAGTTTTCAGTGCCTCCTTGGAATTTTAAATAGTGCCCTCTTAGAATTAGTGCGGATTAATTCGAACAAAAGCAGCTTCTTGACATTAAAGGCTCTTATAGTTCCTAGTCCAATCCAATGTAAGCAGAATATTCTGTGCCCTCTTAAGTATTAGTTTGGTTGGAAATCTTGAATGTGCAGCCCAAAGAGTTAAATTTCTGTTTTGTGATGCATGTCAGGAATAAGTGCTGAGCTGCTGCAACTTGCACGTGACTTTGCCACTTGAGACTTTGGGTTGCACATTTATCTCCATTTGCAAAGATATTACACTGTCTTACAGTACTTTTATCTTATCGACTTCTTACTTCCTTTCCTCTCTCTGAGCTCCTTTCATGCTGGATTTTCGGAATGGTTTAAAAACTAGAAGCATATGCAGCAGGCTTTGACAATACAATCAGTTATGTGCCCTTCCTTGTAAGAGTTTCCTGAAATTGCCTTGTCTGTGTCACACCTCACATCAAAATGGAGAAGCTGTGAAATAGCCAGAATAAAAGCATGTAATATTTTAATTGACACTTTGTATTTCTTGGGGGACTGGCAGCACACAGCTCCCATTCCCTGCTGTGCTGCTCCTGTTGGGAGGAGCTGCTCTGGTTGTGCTTTGTCTCCTTTCCTGAAACAACTCAGGCCACAGTCACAGTCAGAGCCCTTCAGGTTTTGTTCTACACAAACCCAAACCCAGCAGACTTCTGCCTGTCCTTTCCGTGTGAAGACAGCTTGAATCGTGCAGAATAATATTTGGGTTTTTCTGGGTTCTCAAGTTAACACCTTTTATTTATTTTTAATTATTTTTAATAGGCATTTACCAGGGTACGAGACCTTCGGTATTTAGAACTGATCAGCAGAATAGAGGTAAGCCAGTGTTCAAGATGGTGTATTTTCCTACATTTATTACTGTGCCAAAATCAGGAGTTTCTGTTTTGGAAGGACTTTTATTTGGATAGTGCTTCTGACTGTTGGAGATGTGTTTGAAGTGAAAAATCTTGATTAGTAGAGGTGACTCAAGTTCTAATCATAGGATTGGAATTTCATGGACCAGAATGCGGGTGTGGGATGAGAACTTCTGAAACTGTCTTTAGGAGAACTGGAAAAATGTTCAATATTCAATTAATAATTGAATATTTAGTAGAATACTACTGTGCTGACAGAGCTTAGTACAGAATACTTCATAAACATGAGTTCATTAAGCCTTTCCCTACCCCCTGGAGGTAGGTAATTACTATTATCTCCTCCTTGCAGAGACAGAAACAGGTCCAGAGAAATGGAATGACAAACTCAGGGTCTCATGACAAGTCTATGACAACTGGAGATAGAATTTGGGATTCCATACTTCTGCACTGTGCTCTAATCACTCCTTCCTATTCTTTTCACACTTCTTGATAGAATTTCACTCAGCAATAACTGTCTGTCATGAGCACTTGAAAATACACTCATCACCCTTTCCTTCTGCAGAGATGGCAAGATAATGCTTAAAGATCTGCATGGAGATGGCATAAAGGGAATTCCTCTTCCTTGTGTTAATTAGATTTACACCTTCTCTTAAAAGATACACTCCTTGTCTTCATGTCTGCAGAGCTGTCCTGCTGCTGTCAAAATGCCAGCTGGTTGCAGTGAACTTTTCTCTAACACAGGACAAAGGTCTGCGTTAAGAGCCCCTTTTTCTGTTGGTTTTCTTTTTTTTTTTCTTTTCAAGGGTATGAATAGGTGAGAACGTGCTCTCACCAGTAGTAACCTTTCTTTTCCACATATGCTTCTCCAGATCTGCATTTATTGAGGATATTCTGGATTTGTCATGTCATAATCTATTTAGTAAGAAAGAATCCCCCTATAAATAGGCATAAACTTACTTTCACACATCCTGAAAATGCTCCTTCTGCAGTGAGTTCTACGTCCCCACTTACTCTCGCCTACAGTGGATTGGATTCCTTTTAAGGCTTGTAGGGATGTAACTAAGCACATATTCCATTAATGTGATGGTTTTCTCTCAGTAATGACACTTTTTTTTTCCTAATTGATGACAGAGAAACACAGTTGCCATCTTTATCTGGCAAGATTCTGTGTAGTCTTTAAAAAATGATTCTCTGATTATTCATTTAACCGAATTTTTGAAGGGAACTTTGAACAGCAGCTCAGTGTCAGCCCAGTCACTGAGTGTGACTTGGGAGTGATGGCTGAGCCTGTTTGGTAGCAGAGGATTGAACGTGGATGCTTGGGAATGCCTTTCCCCTTGCATGCAGATTTCTTTAAAATCAGCTGTGTGTTTCCATACCATGTGGGCTCCCTGCAGCAATCATTTTATCCCAGGCAGGGCAGTGGTGTGAGTCCAATACACAGGATGAGGTACACACATTGAAACACACATGTGTGCAAACCTGTGTTCCAGGTCCCTCACAGCCAGGGAACTGCTGGATGTGAAGGGTTTCTCCATGGCTCTGCACATGCATGGGGGGTTTCTGCATGGCTCTGCACTCATGCTGTCCTCGTGGTCCCTTCCCAGGCAGTCAGAGCAAGCAGGAGAGCATGTACAGGTGCTCTGGAAGTGCCTGATGCTGACCCAAATCCATGAGCTCTTGCCTGTGGGGACAGCAGAGCTATCACTGGTTTGTATTCAGAGGCAGGCTAACATGCTTTGTGGATGTACTTATTGCTGGCAGTTATCCTCCTGTTTGCCATCTCACCTGCACATATTGTTAGTTTAGCCAAATTATATGCTGGTGAGTTTGTATGGAGAAAATGAGGAGCCCATCAGATGCCTTTTTTAAAATAGTCTGGTGTAATGATAGCATGTGTTCATTTTCCTGTGTGAAATCAGGAAAAGTGACTTTTCATCACTTTGGTTGTATAGTGACATTTAATTTTGTTCCTCATAATTTTAATTAAGAAGGGATTTAATCCTTTAATTATAAATTCTCAGAAATGTAGGAGAGGCATAATTATGATACCCCGTTACAGATTTTTAATTATTAACAGTTAAAATCTAAGCCTGAAAATCTTAATTCCTCAAAGGCCGTTTCTCACCTAGGTCCTGATCATCTAGAATATTTTCTACATGTCTCTTCAGTTTTTCTGTTTTTCCAGGACCGGAGGAAGCACGGAGAGAACAACGATCTGTTCCTGGCAGATGTTTATGCCTACCAGGGAAAATTCCATGAGGCAGCAAAGCTGTACAAGAGGAGTGGCCATGAAAACCTGGCCCTCGAGATGTACTCGGACCTACGGATGTTTGACCATGCAAAGGTAGGGCCTGGGCACTGAAATGCAGAAATACTGAGGTGCCTGTAATTGTGTCCAGAGTATGATCCTACGAAAGGTGTGGAAGAAGTGTGGGCTTTGAATTCCAGTTTTATTTTCTCAGGTGTTTGTTTGGAGTTCATTTGGCTTATGAGGGGAAAAGTGTCTCTGGCCTGGGTGCAGCAGTGGCATTTTCCTTCAGAGTCTGCTACCAAGGCAGGTTGTGTTTTGTACAGTCTCAAATATGGCTGTGGAAATTCAGGGCTTTTCAGTGGATTCTTTTGGTGGACACCACCAATGACTCTTGTGATTACATGGTATTATCCATAGTAATTTTCCTTTTTTCAAAACTAAAAATTTTGTTATTATGACTCTTTCTGCTCCATTATCTCATTCAAGAGTCCCTTTTTATTTGTTCTTCCTCCAAAGATGATAAGGTAGTACCCATATTATAATAAAAATATATTTATGTGTCAGAGTAAGTCAGTTCTATATCAATGCATTTTAAAAACCGTATAATATGCTAACCTAGAATATTTTTGTTTACTACAGAATTTCTTCCAAATATTCAGTGTCTTGGCTTTTTTTTAAAACTCTGTTTCCATGTAGGAATAAATTGAATATAATTCTAAAAAGTGCTGTTTTTATTTGGTGATAAAGAAGCATTACTTGGCTTTTAAGTCTTCTATGGTGTTTTCTTATCAAAATCCCCGAGAATGCATGCACTGTTTAGTCTCATTCATCACTCATCAGAGCCTTATTCTGCCCAGTCCAGGACAAAGAATTCACCATGACATGCACAGAAACTCTTTAGCAGAGATTCCCCGAGCCAGGCTGCAGAGAGATCTTTTTCTTCCAAGAGCTGAACAGAAACATTTGGGGGTTTGCTGATGTAAGCCCGACTTCCGCTATTTTTGGCTGATGAGTCTTTGTTAGCTTCAGTGTTTTGGCTCCTCTTGAACATAAATGTAATTCATACAGGAAAATGTTCCCATAAGTCTTTGTAAGAATCTTTTAATTCTTGGCTGTAGTCATGTCTATATTTAACCAGCAGAGAGCAAGAGGTCTCATGTCTCCTATACTTCAGAGTGACTCCATGCAGAGAAATTCAAGGTACTTCATAAGGCAGCTTCTTGAGCAGAGAGTGCACAGGACATGGAAGAACATGTAAAAACCCCCTTGTTTGCCAGTTATTTATCCAAGCAAACATTTATGGGGGAGGGGTGTGTTTTTTGTGGTGTTGTTTTCACTGAAGCTGCCAGAATTACTCAAAGGGACCCACAGAACCTGGTTTCTTGTGTCTGACTTTGATGAGGTTTGGATGGAGAGTCCAGACTGGAGGCAGAGGTTAGGAGCCCTTTGATATCTGGTCACAGGCTCGTTATCACAGCACCAGATCACTAATTACTGGCAACTCACAAAAAAACCCTTTATACTGTGAGAAGCTGATCTTAGCTTTTGATTTTCGGCTTATTTTGGTGATCTAAGTTGGAAAACAAGTCATGGCAAAGAGATTGTTTGACTTCAGTCCCCAGTGCAGTTTTCCATACCCAGAGCATACCTGTGTGGCTGCTCCTGGAGCAGGGCTGTGCTGCAGGAGGCAGGCCTGGGGCTCAGGCAGAGCTGGCACAGATGGGGTGCAGTCCTGGCCATAGCAGGGAATTGCTGAATTGCAGGGGTGAAGCAGGTCTGGTGTGTGGGGGCTCCTGGTAGAGGTTTTTGCCCATTTGTTGCTTTGGGTTTAGTTTTTTTAAACCTCAGTCAGAATTTGCCAGAAACCCAGAGGATACACAGTTTTTCACTCTTTTCCCACTTGTCAGTTCTCCTCTGTTGTGATTTTTCTTTTGTTAGAAGCTGTTTAATGGGCAGTAGCCTGTTCTGTTAACAGACAAAATTGCCCTTAATCGATCTTCTGGTGTTGAAGGGGGGTTTTATATTTTTTTCCTGGCACATAATATCAACAGATGTGAACCATATGGTGCCAGAGCTTTAGTACTGGCAGAAGAAGCTGAACTAACTATTAGAAATATTTCCAAAATGGTTGTCAACACAGGGTCCAGGCTTGGTGTTTGCATTCCTTCCACAAGTCCAAGCAGTGCTTCAGAGGACTCACTTTTGAGCAGCTGTGGTTCTGTCCTTATCAAAGAACGTCATCAATATATTTTTTTAAAGTATCTTATTTCCTGCAAAGACACTGATTAATTATTTCAGCCTTCAGTTGGTTTGTGGTGGGGCATCCTGATGCCAGTGTGTGATTAAGAGGATGTGTTGTTGTGAGCCAGGGCTGGGACTGGGTTATCTGTGAGAATGATGTGACCAGAAGGTAATGCAGACTTTTGTATTGCACTGTTGCAGGAATTTCTGGGATCTGGAGATCCCAAAGACACAAAGATGCTGATAAAAAAGCAAGCAGACTGGGCCAAGGATATCAATGAACCAAAGGCAGCAGTGGAGATGTACCTCTCTGCTGGAGAGCACATGAAGGCCATCGAGATCAGCGGGGACCACGGCTGGGTGGACATGTGGGTTTTCTGTCACCTCAGAGATAAAAATAATAACAGCTTGAGTGAGATATTGTGAATTGCACGTAATTTTAAAATAAGACCAAATGCATTTGGTATCTGCCTTTATACCAGGTTGAGTATCTGAAACACATCTATGCTTAAACGTGTTTTAAAAGTTGCATATGTTTAGAGGGGAGGTCCATAAATATGTTACAAAAACAAATGCATTACAGCAGTGAAGAGTATGCATGGATTCATCTCCAATGTGAGATTGTCTAAAAGGGCCTGAATGCCTTCAGAGTAATCATCACTGTAGTAATTGTACCAGGTAGCCCACTGCTGCTGTTCTCAGCTCTTCAGGATAATCATCTAGAGGGTAGAGAAGTCACCTAGAGCACACAGTCTTTAGAAATTCTGTGGCTACTCCTGTCTCTGGTGATTTCTTATCAATGTAGGTGACAGTCTGACTACTCAGCCTGCCCTTTCCTCTGTTTTGCTGTGTGGCACAGGGGGTGATACTGATTCTGGAGCCTATTGCTCAGGTCGGGGTTGTGGAAGTGTGTCCTGTGCCACTGAGTCACGTGGGACATGTTCCCTCCTTCCATCTGCACAGCTCTGCACTGTGTGAGCAAAGAGGGAAGGAAGGGATTTGAGTTTGCAAAAGGAGAAACCTATTTGGAATGTTTATTGAAACTGTATAAACGGCGTTGCATGGTAGTACCATTAGGATGTTTATTAAATGTTAACTGATTAAAGGTGAAGTTATGACAATAATTCAAAGGCAAAGCACCAAGCAGAATCTGAAACATGTGTCTTCTTTCTGCTGAGTCCAGGTTAATTGAAATTGCCCGAAAACTGGATAAAGCTGAGCGTGAACCTCTGGCCAAATGTGCCTTCTATTTTAAGCGACTTGATAACCCTGGCTATGCTGCAGAAACCTACATGAAGGTTGGTGACCTGAAAGCATTGGTCCAGCTCCACGTGGAGACTCATCGCTGGGAAGAGGTAATGTGCCCTTGATTTCTCTTTTGAAAACCACTGCTTCTTACTGTTACAAAAAAGGGAGGCAAATGTCTGGTTCCTGCAGAAGTGTAGTGAGGGAGAGGGAGGGGGAGAGGCTTCTGCAGAAGGACTCAGAGTATTCCAGTTATTTGTGTATGCCAGCATGTGTTTGGTGGTGGTGTGGTTTTCTGAAAGTGAGTCTAAACTGCATTTATAGTGTTGCTTCAATTTCTTTAGAACATGTATTCAGTAAAAATACAAATATTTTTTGTCTCTTGCTGGGAAATCTACTAAATTTTCTAGATAATCACTTTCAAGTCTTTATGTTTCAATAGTCTGTTATTATACTAAGCTTCTTTTCTATTGTTGTTCATTGCTTTTTATTTTAAAACACGTAAGTTTTGTACTGAAGAAAATATGGATTTCATTCTCTATTCTGTGTGTATGTTTCACTGTGAATTTTCTTAGAGCCAAAGGATTGATCCCATGGAACATTTTAAACCGTTGAACTGTTTAAACCATGCAGTATTCTAAGAATGAATTTTTTATTTATGCCAGGCGTTTGCCATGTGTGAAAAGCATCCTGAATTCAAAGATGAAGTCTATGTCCCTTATGCTCAGTGGCTGGCAGAGAGTGATCGATTTGAAGAAGCCCAGAAAGGTGAGAGTGTCACTGACAGATCACTGATTTATTTACTCCATAGTTCTCCACTGCAGAATATGCAGAGGGCACATAAGAGATATTTCACATATAATCCAAACTGTCTTAATATTTTTATACCTCGGAAATTCAAAATGTGACAGCCAACTTATAAACCAGAGTGAAAAACGTAATTTTTCCTTGTATTTAGTAATATTGGATTTGCACAAGTCAAGCTTTCCTGTTTCTTTATGGTTTTTGTGGGGTTTGCTTGGCTAATAAGATTACATTTGAACTGTCAACTTTCCATCCTGTGGAAAGGCTTCAAAATTCAGTCCACAAACTACTCCAGAGACAAGGAGCTGTTGAAGTGAGCTCTGTGTGGAGCCAGGAGAGCTTCAGTGCAGTGCCTTGGCTCAGGTGCAGTTCCATGTGACAGGTGCACCTGCAGTTCCCTGAGCCAGCTCAGATCCAAGCCCAAAACAGCTTGGCTTAGAAGGGCCCAGGTAGGGAACAAGCTGGGCCTGATCTGTCTCTGCACAAGATGAGTTTGTGTGCCTTGGCACCCAGTCTTTGAGCAGCTGGTTGAGGGCAGGGTGTGAATGCATGGGCCCCATTTGCTGCTCAGAGCTCTGGCTGCTGGGGCTCACCAAGTGTGGATGCCCAGAGCTGGGGAGCTGGAGCTCTTCATGGGACTGTGCTGGGCTCGTGTGAGGTCTGGTTCAAGCTGAGCTGACTTCACTCAGGGGCTGGCAGTGCCATGGGGTTGGGTTTTTTGGGGTTGGTTCCCCCCCAGCTCTGTTCTTTATATGGGGACCACATTGGCCAAATGCACGTTTGCCAGGTGGGAATTCAGGGTGTTACTTGGTGCAGAAAAGGAGGTGCTGTTGATAAATGACAGGAAGGTGTAGTAGCTGTACTCTTTTAAAGTATTCAGCACAATGCTTTTAAAGAATTCATACACGTAAGAGTACTGACTTCAAACAATTTATTGTAGTTGTGAGTAAAGTTGTAATTTGCAGCGTTTGGAGATCACTGTTCTTTTTACAGAGTTCCAAACATCACAGCTTCTTCCCTCTTTTATATTTAGAAAATCCCCAGCCTCCAGTATTGTGTATACTCCTTGAGCTCAAGAGTTCCTGAGACAGTGTAAAAGCTTCCAAATACCTACAGATCCTTCTCATGTTCCATTAGTGTCTCTGCTTCCAAGGAGGAAAATACCAGCGTATAATCCCTCTTATCCTGCCCTGGACAGGGTGTTTGCTGTGGGCTGGATAGGCTGCTGTCAATGCAAAAACACAAATTTCTGTTGCTGGGTGTGCTCACGCTGCAAACCTCTCTGTGTTTTGGGCTGTGCAGCTTTCCACAAGGCAGGCAGGCAGAGGGAGGCCGTGCTGGTGCTGGAGCAGCTCACTCACAACGCCGTGCTCGAGAGCCGCTTCCACGACGCAGCCTATTATTACTGGATGCTTTCCATGCAGTGCTTAGACATAGCCCAAGGTGAGTCACCCAAGGAAGTGTGTGTTTGTTACCTCTTTGTGCACGCAGACAAACAGCCCCTGCATTGTGATAGCACTGCTGCAGCTGCAGCTGCTTTGCTGTGGGGTTTTAGTGCTGTGCCTATCTCAGGCTTGTGCTATTTTTGTAGTCCCCTGTTTTTCCCATGTGCTAATTTAAAACAAATAAACAAACCAGCGACATCAGCAGGCATGAGGCTCCTTCTGAAGTCTGGCTGGGATGAAAGTCGTGCCTCCAGGGATCATGTATCCTCCTGCACCTTCCCACCACACCCATTGCCTGGAGGGTTAATGTGCTAGTAAATAAAAGGTGTTGGAGAGTAAGTTACCTCAAGTGTTTGAGCAAGGTCAGGGAGGTTGCAAATTATTTCTGCCAGCAGGTAAAACTGATTGTTTGCTAGCTGTCATCTTGTCTCCCAAATGTATGTCACTGGGAGAGAGGTGTTCACAGTTAATAGGCATAGTTTAGTGGTAATGAGTATAAAAGGTTGGAATCCTGCCTTTTGCCTGGTGCTCTAAGTCCCTTTGGGTTTAATTCAGCTGATCTGTCACCCCTCAGACGTTTGAGATGCACATTTTTCCAAACCGATTAGTAGTGTATTTGGTATTTGTGACAGTTTTCAAAGCTAATGTATTTGTGAACTCTGGCATTCTGGAAGAGGTTTCCAGCAGTGCACACCTGCTGCTTTCTACCTGTAGCTCAGCTGTAGCCTCTGGCTGTGCCAAACCATTGCCTCAACTGTTCTGTGTTTTGCCGTGCTTGTTTCAGGCCAGAAGTTTGCTAAGAAGAATAGCAACTCTGTAAACATGTGATTTTCATGGCTAGATGAGGCATACTTGCCCTGGTACATACCTCCTCTGGCAGTGCTGGTGCTAAAATCATAACCGATTGTTTTATTCCAGCTGAGTCTCATAGACTGCTCTTTGAGACTGACACCAATGCCTTTGCCTCCCACAGAGAACGAAGGACAGCAGACTGAAATGTTGCAGAAGTTTCATCACTTCCAGCATTTGGCAGAAGTTTACCATGTCTATCACTTTATTCAAAGATACACTGTAAGATACTCACTTTAGAATTGTGTGTTTATGCTTCCCAAGCTTTTTTCCTTAGGGAGTCCAAAAATAACTAGGACTTTTCAGGCAGTTAAATATTGAATGTACATCAGTGATACTGTATAGTAACTTTATTTATTTAACTCTATTTTATTTTATTACGCAGTCTTCAGCTGTCCTGCACAAGAACTTGCTCAGCTCCTGACAGCTGCAAGGACAGGTGGGGCAGGGCTGTGCCAGTGCCTGGCCTCCCTCCTGCCCATGGCACCTGAGCCTCTGCTCCTGCCCAGGGCAGGCTCAGCTTTTGCCTTAGTCACTGGGAAACAGGGTTGAACAGAGGAAGGCAAGCCAGCCTAGGGAATTCCACAGGGTGCCACGTGTGTCACTGATGTGCAGTCACGAGTGAGGAGCTCCTACTAATTCCAGCAATTAAAGTCATGTTTCTGTCACTGTTGGTGCAAATATCTGTTGTAAAACATTTGAGAACCCTTGCCTTGTGCCCTTGCCCCAAAGAAGGCTCTGTGCTGTAGAGTCTTTGCTGTCAGACTACTTCAGATCTCACAGCACTAGAGACTGCACTGTGGCTGTGCAGACTCCCTCATTTTTAAATAACCTGTTAAAGGTTCTGTCTTAGCTACCCTGATCTGTCTCTCTTTTCTGTGTGCACCAGGCATGAGCTTTGGTGATAAAGACATGCAAAATCCACTTGTTATGTTCTGTCAACACCTCTTTTCTCAACAGATGAAAGAAACACATTACTAGAGATGCCTTGTGCTGTGTTGCTTACTGATGTAAGTTGTTGGTTTTCCAGCTTAGAATTGTGTGTCTGTGTTTTTTCATACCACAGGAGGAGCCTTTCAGCTTCCACTTGCCTGAAACCCTCTTCAATATTTCCAGGTTTCTGCTTCACAGCTTAACAAAGGAGACTCCTTTGGGGATCTCGAAAGTGTATCCTTCCAATTCGGTGCAAAATCTAGAAGTTACCATGTGATACATGAAAGGAATAACTGCTGTTGGTCCAAGGCAGGGACCTCCTCTAGGGAATCCTCGGTGTCAGCTGTTGGCTATCATTAATGGGAACTGACTTCTGTCCCTCAGGAATAGTCATCGTCTTCCAACTATTGTGTGCTGAGCTGCACTAGTTTGTTACTTATTATAGTTTGGAGAGCTGTGCAAATCAGCTCCCATGTAGCTCTGTTAGGCCACTTTGAACACCTGCCCAGTCTGGTGAGTCACCTGCGTCAGAGGAGCAATTTCTGGGACACCAGGCTCTACAAAAGGTTGTTGGCTCTGAATCCTGACAATGTTGTTGCAAGAAGACTGAACCGAGGCAGGAGCTGTTGCTTGCTGTGTGGCCAAGGGGTCTGTCAGGCTTTGTGAGTGCCTGGGGACCCTCTGGGGAGTGCTTCCTAAACGGGCTGTGTGAGCCCTGTGAACTGCACCTGTCTGTAAGCCAGAGGCTCACTGGGTGCCACAGGCAGGCCTTGTCTTGTTTCACCTCATTTCTGGCTTTGGATGGGATGTCTTTTCCTTTTCATAACTTCCTCACTTACAGGTGTAGAATCTTTCATAGTCTTTGACAACAGGCCTTGTGGTCAGTAGGTCTGAGCAGCAGTTACTGTTTCACTCTGGTGAAAGGGAAGGACAACACTTGGTTCCTAACATGGGGCTATTTCCAGTCACATCAGGTGTTTTTACTCAGTGTCACTGGGTTACTTATGCTGTAAAAAATGTTTGGGTTTTGGGTTTTTGGGGCTGGGGGAAAATGCATGCACCCCCAAAATTATTGAAATATTGTAAATGGAGTCAGATTGTTTAGCCACAGCAGTGTTTATGTAGGGTCAGTTTCTTACCTTGCTAATAATTACCCACAGATGTTTTGACAGTCCTTTCATACATGTTTGAAAATGAAGTTCTGTAAATAGATTTCTCTGGTTAAAGCCTGTTTGAAGTCCCCATGTTGGATATGCTTCATTGCACAACTTCTGTGATTAGACAGAGTGTTGCGTTTTTTCCTAAATGCTGTATGTATTTTTATTCCTTAATTAAATTATAGCAATACATTATTGGCCCTGGCAAAGCAGAGTAAAGCTCTTGGTGCATATAAATTGGCTCGTCATGCCTATGACAAGCTGCAGGGACTGCAGATCCCAGACAGGTTCCAGAAATCCGTTGAGCTGGGCAGCCTGACAATCCGATCCAAGCCATTCCATGACAGTGAAGTAAGCTGTAATGTGTTTCATGTTAATCATTAATATGTGGCCTAATCCTCGAGTATGAGTTCCTGTGTGCACAAAACAATCTGAAATATATTAGGCATGGCTCTGTGATATAATTATATTTCTGCTGGAAACACAGTCCTTTTATTGTTATTCTTCAAGTCAGACTTCCTTCTGCTCCTGAGAGCAAATTAAAATCAGTCCTCTCTTTGTGGGCAGCTTCCATCCTCCCTCTCCTCTCTTGCAGTCACCTTCCTCACTGCCTGTTAATTCTTCCAACATGCTATTGTTCCACAGTCTTTGTCTCTCTCTCCAGCTGGAGGTCACTTTCATTTGTCCCACTCCTAACACTCTTTCCCTCCTCCCTCCATCCCTTCAGTGACCTTCCTTCCGTAAATCTTATTTTAACACCTTTTCTTCTTTCACTGAAGTCTGGTTTTCTCAGTGTTCTATAAAGCCATGTCTCAGGGAGTACTCACTAAAAATAAATTGCATTGTACCAGTGAACATGCACCTGGCCTCCTGAAATAATAGAAACACATCCTTTAAGAACTGCCTAAAATAACTTCGCTCTTGAAAGGAGATGAATTAATTGGAGAAACTAAATTTGACCAAATCTTAGAGCAAAAAAACTTTGCTTCAGTAAACTTCTCTTCAGCTTCTTTTGTCCCTGTGTATTTGATGCAGAATTCTGCTTCTGTTACTGCAAAGGCAAGGTGACAATTTAATTGTTAAAATGGTGAAGACAGCTATTTTTAATGGGAAAACTTTCTGGTTTGTTACAAAGGAAAGCATTTTCAGATGTTGGAGGATCTGAGTTCCCAGCAGTGCTTCTCCAGACTGGCGCTGGTGTTGTATCGGTGTTGTCAGCCGAAGGGGCCCGAATTTAATTAAAAACAAAGAGCTGAGGATGTGCTGGGCTGTGATTACCATGCTGTCAATCTGTCTTTTCAGGAGCTCGTGCCCCTGTGCTACAGGTGCTCCACGAACAACCCTTTGCTGAATAACCTGGGGAATGTCTGCATTAACTGCAGACAGCCTTTCGTCTTCTCAGCCTCTTCCTACGGTGCGTTGGGCCCTCGGGCTTGCTCGTGCTGTGCAAGCAGATAAATGTTAGCAGAGCACGTTAGTGCTTCATTTCTTCCTTCTGCAGTGCTGTTTGGCCAAACAAATGTTCCTTTACTGTTGTTAAATTTGGCTAAGTGGGGAGTGTTGGCTCTCACTGCAGCGCAGCAGCAGCACAGCATTGTTTCATTGCCAGACACTGAAATGCATATAATGTCCTGTGAAGGTAAACACAACCCTTTCAGAAGTTCAGGGGGTTTGGTTTGCTGTAATTTTATTTTGTTTCATGAGAGAAGGTGGGCAGAACACCACAGATGTGAAGGAGCACAGTGTCTGCTATGGGGCATTTCCCGAGTTCCTGCAGGTCCAACCCTTCCTGCCTTTCCCACTTTTTAGAGGTGCTGCATCTGGTTGAGTTCTATTTGGAAGATGGCATCACAGATGAAGAAGCTGTAGCTCTCATTGATCTTGAAACTCCGAGAGTGAATAAAAGAGAGAATAAGTGGCAAGAGACGTTGAGTGACCGTATCCTTTTGGTTTGAATTTGTTTCCAGTCATTTTCATAGGGAAAATTAAACAATTTTGAGTTTATTTTTTCTCCTTAGATTTAAACCTTCCTTTTTGTCTTATGGCTGATGTAAGTACAATTGCATCTTGTTTCTTTGTCATGTCAGTATAACAACCAAAATATGGTTTAACTAAACCTAATATTGTCAAGAAGCTTTTCCATCAGGATAGTTTATTTCTAATCCTGTGCAATATTTATTTTTAACAGTGCTTTACCTATTCTGTGTGAACTGCTTTCTGAAAAGGATGGGAGGAATCTGGAGTGTGTTGCTTCCAATAACAGCTTCCTTTAGAGGCTGCCTTCTCTCAGCCAAGGGAAGTAGCACTTCACAACTGTTCCTGTTGAGATCTGGTTTGGAATGCTTTGGCATCCAGAGCTCCCAGTTGCTGGGGGGTTATAGAATATGAGATGTAGAATAATGCACAAGAATACACAAACTCTGACTAAGCTGCCCAAAAATGTATAATTTCAATAGATTGCTTCCTTTTCTCTGTCATCTGTGGGAGGGTAAGAGCTGATGGAGATAAATGTCCCCAGTCACTGGAAATCCCAGAAAGGCCTTCTTGGTACATTTTGTAATGACCCGGGCACTGCCACAGTTTGAGATACTCTGAAGCAGCAAGGGTACTTGTCCTGCTGGGATGCTCTCATACTGATTCTGTCAGTGCTGGCTGTGGTAAGCAGAGCCAGTTTTACAGGAATTCTTGTCCTTCCTTAAGACATGCATGCAGATGCTCAGAGTTTGAGGCTTGATGACAGTATGGATATTACTGAGGATGATGATCCCTTTACAGCAAAACTGAGCTTTGAGGTAAGGATTTTACCTGTGTCTACCAACAGAAATTAATAGAAAATTTTACTTAACAAAGTTGCTCTTTTGGTGTGCATGAGGTACAAAGAGAGCTGCAGAGCAGGAGACTGGGAGAGGGATGGCACTTGGGAGGGAAATGAACTAACCAGTTAACTCCTCACTTAAAAACAGCAAACAAAACCCCTCCAAAACAAACAAACAAATAAACCAGCAAAACCCACACAACCCCCCCCCAAACAAACAAACACAAACGTCATAAAACAACAAAGATTTAAGACTAAGCACTCTTGGAATTTTGTTTTCTCACCATGCCTTGGTACAGCAGCAACACACCTACAGGCCTTACTGTGAGGGCTTCATAGACACTTTGAGCATGGCTGTAGTTTGCAAGGGATTGTGTAAAAGAGATAAGGGAAGCTCACTGGAAACAGATGTGGCTGGATGCTGCTGTTGCTGAAGGTTTTGATAAATCTGACGGGGAGTTTGGTGGGGCAAGGCGTGGCCAGTTCTGCATTAGCTTCTTCTGCCGAATTTCACTTTGCTTCTTACAAGAACTTGCAAAGGGCCTGGCAGCATTGACAGCGCTGTTTGTGCCCGTGCTTGCAGCAGGGAGGCTCGGAGTTCGTGCCCGTGGTGGTGAGCCGAGCCGTGCTGCGCGCGCTGAGCCGCAGGGATGTGCTGGTGAAGCGCTGGCCGCGGCCCCTGCGCTGGCAGTTCTTCCGCTCGCTGCTGCCCGACGCCTCCATCACCATGTGCCCCTCCTGCTTCCAGGTACTGGGGAGCTGGGGGTGCTCAACAGAGCCTGGCGGGGGAAGCTGGGCTGGGCACTGCTACTCCAGACTGTACTCAGCAAATTCCTGAGTGGGGCAGAGACAGAGCAGTGAAAGCCCGGCTCTGAGCTGTGTGACAGACAAGAGGAGCAGCTGCCTGCAAAGACTTGGCCGTGGCTGAATTTGAGAAGTTGCCCTGACAGCGAGTCAGAGCCTCTTGAGCAAACCTTGGCTGACCAACAGAAGCCGATTTGTATTTATTTGCTTTTGCTCTGTCTCTGATTTGCAGCCTGGTCTAGCAAGGAAAACCAGTCAGTGACTGTTGTCTTGTGGTTCAGTCCTGCTCCTGCCTCACCCAGAAATGACGTTTTGAAATTCTGAAATTCAGTCACGTTTGCTTACACAACTAATTGTCCATCCTTTTGCAAACATAGTTAATGGGTTTGTGCCTGCTCAGCAGTGCTGGCAGAGGTCTGTGAAGTGCTTGCTGCTCCTTTCCAGGCTGTAGCACCCCAGGTGTTTGAAACTGAGAGAGCAAATTCTCTGTGATGGTAGTTCCAGAATATCTGTACTATTGAGCAGCCATTGAGCTCAGTTTGCATTTTCTTTGAGCAGGATAACTTGTCTTAAATCTGTTCCTGATTAACAGATGTTTCACACAGAAGACTATGAGCTCCTCATACTCCAGCATAATCGTTGTCCGTTCTGTCGGCGGCGAACAGATGAGGCAAACCAGTGAAGAAAACCAGTCTTTTACCTCAAGAACAGACTCCCCTGTTGGCTTGGCAAAACACTTCTTAGATTGGTAGAGCTTTCCTAACAACTTAGATATGTCATCTTGTCTCCTTTTGTATGTAAGAGTGGAACCAAGTTAAAGAATTGTAACTATTTTTTTAAATCTGTTTTTGTGAATGTGCTCTGCATTTTCCAGGCAAGCAGCTGAAGTGCGGCAGAATTTTACAGGAATGTTTCTAGGATGAAGTTCAGCCTTTAAGCCTTTAAGTAATTGTTTTTACTGATTGTGCTTATTGACACACACCAATTATTGACAGATCTTCAAATAAATGGAACTATTTTTCACTATGCATTGTCTCAGAATTTGCTATAACACTGATGCTTCTGATCTTGAATTTCTTTTTCCTTTCTATTCCATTTAGGCAAGAACAGCATGTAGAGTTTAGAGCCCTTCACGTACAATCTGAGGAGTTACACTACTCTTGGCACTGGGGGCATCTCACAGCCACCCTGGGCAGGTGGTGGCTGAATCTGTGGGGAATTTACCTGGTTAAAGTGCAGCGTGTCAGGCTGTGCACACCTGAGCTCAGTGCTGCTACCGTGGAGGGCTGTGCTCAGGGAGAGTCAGCCCTGAGCCAAGGGCAAGCTCTGTGTGCAGGTGGGAGGGGATGGACCCTGAGCTGCTCTCAGCTGCAGCCTCTTCTCTGGGGGCACCAGAGCCCCAGCGTTGCCTCGGTCTCCCTGCAGGACTGGGCAGGAAATAGGAGAGCAAAAGCCAAGAAACTCCTGTGTTCAGATAAAGACAGTTTAATAGCTGAAGCAGAGCTCTGCGTGCAAGCAAAGCAAAGCAAAGCAATAAGGAATTTATTCCCTGCTTCCTGGAGAGCATGAGAGGGCTCAGCCGGAGTAACCGTCACTTGGGAAGGCAAACACCACAAACACAACATCCTCTCTTCTTTCCCTGAGCTTTTATTTTGGAGCACATCATCATCTGGAGTGGCACACCCCTTTGGCCAGCTGTCCCAGCTCTGTCCCTCTGTTCCCAGGCTCTGGCCTGTTGCTGAGGGGGACAGAGCAGGGAGAATGGAGACCCCAGAGCTCAGCCCCAGCTGCAGCCCCGGGGTATTCCCAGCGCTGGTTTAGACACCAACTCACAGCACCCCACACTGCTGAGAGGGAAATGCACACTGCCAGTGACACCAGCGTAGCCTCAGGCAGGGAAATCTCACACGAGGATGGCCACACGTCATTCCCAGCAGCAGGATTCATGTAGGGAACCTGCTGGGCTGGAGCTGGGAAGTGATGCATCTCCTGACTTTAATCCAGTTTAAACTGCCCGTGTTGCCTTGAGCTCTGCTGGGATGGCAGCCTGTCTGTCCCAGCCTGCCCTTACCCTGAGTGGGACAGCACTTGAGCAACTGGCTGAGGTGGTTGGGGCTGGGGGCAGCTCCCGCGGGAGCAGCACTTTGCACGTGAAACAGGATCTGTCTGCTCGAGCTCCTCTGCAAAAGGAGACCCTGCAACAGCACTGCCGGCTTTCCGAGTCCCTCAGTGGTTCCTGACCAACTTTGCTTGATTTACCACTTTAAAAACATTCTGTTCTAATTACAGCTCTCTGCTTTCTGACTCAGCTGTCACTGTTTGCAGTGAAGACTCTGCTATTGACATGGATAAACAATGCTGTTTGAGATGGGAGCCAGGGTGTAATTCAGCTCCTTCTGGAACTGAGCTGGTTGTGCAGAGCCAGTGGGAATGAAAAAATATAAAAATTAAGGGAAAGGGTTTGTTGTGACACAGAGACAAAATGGATCAAGACAAAATGGACCAATGTTGTTTTTTTTTAAACAACTCTGTGAATATAGTCTAGCTTTGAAAAGCGTTTTGGGCTTTTCTGAGCAGAAACGCTCAGCATGTCTCATACACAATGAAGGAGTTCTAGTCCAGGCTGCCCTGTGCCTTGGAGGAGTCCCTGGAGGTACAGGAGGTCCCAGCACGGCTCTGTGGTTGGAAGCTGTTGTGAGCAGTTTGTCCTGTTCCTCTCTCTCAGCTGCCTGCCTGTCCCACTGCTGCATCCAGTGGTGACGCACGCAGCCCTAAGCACAGCAGCTGCTACCTCAGCAGTGGCTTATTGCATCAGCTTAAAGTGTTTTAGGAAATAAACCTTTAATCCCCGGTGCCCAGGTACGAGTGTAAAGAGCTGCATTTGCAGTTAGAAAGTGGCACTGCTCTGGCCATGGCAACAAGTGTGAGAAATTAATTGAGAGGGATGTAGGGTGAGCAGAGTGTGTGTGAGGAGCTGTGTTTTCATGTTAAGGTGAAGGAAACCTTTAGGACTGTCCAGAGACTGTGGCCTGCATTGGGCTGCCAGCAAGGTGTGCCCTAAGCTGTGATGCCTGCACTTCAGCTCCTTACACCTTCCCCACTTGGAGGACAGTTTTCCCAGCTTGGTCTCTGCTCTAACAAGAGTACAGCACTTTGTGCTTTTTTCCATTAAACTTATTGCTAAACTAACCTGCAAGGAACATTTGTGGAAACCAGGCCAGGACTGGAGGAAGTTTATTAATGTCAAGAGGACATGAACTTCTATCTACCTACCTTACACCCACGAACTCAGGCAGCTCTGGTACATCCTCCTGTGATGGATGAGGCCTTGTGTTCACCTGCTCCTGGCTGTGAGCAACGCTCAGCTCAGCCCTCAGTGAGGGCAAAAGAGCCAGGGGAGGTGGATGCTCAGCTGTCACCCAGCCTCTGTCACCTACAAAGGGCAAGAGCAAAGTCTCTCTTTGTGCTTACCTCCTGTACCTTTTGTGCTGCCTCTGATAAATTAAGAAAAGGTAATGTGTAACTCAGCTGCTGGTTGGCACAAGGAATGTTTCAAGCACAAGTGAGTGCATAGAGTGGTGACACAGAGGACATGGAAGGTTTTCTGTCAACCAGGCTATGAAGCTGAGTGCTAACTTCAGCTCTGAAACTCCCATCAGTGCCCTGGTCCAGCAGTCTTCTCAGAACTATTGCAGAATGATTCCAGTCCAGGACAGGTGGACTAGGTAATTTATTAGGTGTTACCAATGTAGTTGGCATGACTCAAATCAGATACAAAGACAGGCACAGAGGATGTGGCACAAGTGGTAACCACTGGTAACCCGCCAGTGAGCCAAGTGTTTCACAGTGGTGGTCAGACCTCCACAGCCAAACCCTGAGTAGAGAGGTGGCTGGAGCATGTGGAAGGTTTGGTCATGCTGCCTTCTGCAGCCTCCCACAGGGAGTGGCAGTATGCGGGGGTGGCTCTCCTGTGGGGACTGGCTGGTCTCATAGACCCACATTCCCCTTGTGAGAGTGGGGCTGGGACACCCCTCTGGCCCTGAGGGACCACACCACGCCTGCTCAGCCTGCAGCCCCCAAACCCACAGGGTTTGAACCACACCCACCCCTCCTATTAGCGGAGAAGGGAAAGGAAAAGCGAGGCTGTGCAAGTGGAGCTGCTGCCTGGTTTGAGCCCCTCCAAATGAATGCTGCTTCTTTATACCCATGACCATGAGCCGTGGTCTCCAACAATGACAGCACTGGCCAGAAGTTGGTGTCACCTTAACACCTTCCTAGGAAAGCCAATTACCCCAGCACGATTATGATTAATAATTCTATAAACCCTAATCATGCTGACACCAGTGCCTGGAGCTTACCCTGGGGGCACTTTATAAGAGGTGCCCTGAGGAGGAGACTGTAACTGGTTCTCCTTGGGGTGACAGTGAAGGCTGAGAGGTGGCCGGAGCTCCGTTTCAGAGGCGGTTTCCCCCTTGCACAGAAGAACTCCCAGAGTAAGAGCAAAAAACACCTCACAGACTGCACCATGAACGGGACAGAAGGCCAAGACTTCTACATTCCCATGTCCAACAAGACCGGGGTGGTGCGGAGCCCCTTCGAGTACCCCCAGTATTACCTGGCTGAGCCCTGGAAGTTCTCAGCACTGGCTGCCTACATGTTCATGTTGATCCTGCTCGGCTTCCCCATCAACTTCCTCACTCTGTACGTCACCATCCAGCACAAGAAGCTCCGGACTCCTCTAAACTACATCCTCCTGAACCTGGCGGTCGCCGACCTCTTCATGGTCTTTGGAGGCTTCACAACCACTATGTACACCTCCATGAATGGCTACTTTGTCTTTGGAGTAACAGGGTGCTACATCGAAGGCTTCTTTGCCACACTGGGCGGTAAGTTTTCCAAATATTCAAATGTCTTTAGTCAGGAATTTCCCCAGATTTTAGGAGTGGGAGGGAAAACACACAGATGATACTGGAAAAACATGATACCTGTAATGTCCTTGACCTGCTGCTGATGTGGACAGAGGCCATTGCCATGTTTCTGGGTGGGAGCTGAAGAAAGTGACAAGCGACACTTTAAAAAAACAACTTTATTTTGGGAGCCACCTGCTCAGTATCCTGAGAACCACAGTGCAGCAATGAAAAGCAGCCAACAGCAGATGTTGCAGTTGTTGGATTTGCACATCTCCTTGGCTCACTTCCTGACTTGAGAAATGACAGTTTTGTTCCTCCCATTTTGCAGGGCTGAATCTACCACTGGCTGTGGTGTGGTGCATGGCAGTACAGGCAAGCAGAGCTGGCTCTCCTCCCCATGCCAGCCTGGTATGGAACCAAACAGATATTAAACAGAAATTGTGTGTCTAAAAATGGCCTCCTCTATTTGGCTCAGCCTTCAGCTGCTGTTTGACTGGTTTGGTCCTTGTGGCACAAGTTTCCTGGGAATCTGTGGGTAGTGAGGGGAAGTCCTGGGATGATGGGCACTTGCTGCATATCAGAGTGTGACCACAGGCTTGCAGGTGCAGGTGCTGTCTGGGATGAATTGTGGGATCAGCAGGAATCTCAAAACATTGCAGCAAAGTGGTTCCTGTGGGTCAGCAGTACAGTGAGATGGGGTCTTCTCACACTGTCCTACCACATCTGCTCTTGACAGTTCCTCATTTCTCTTTCTGAAGCCTTGGTGGATATTGAGCTGCTGCCAAGGGTTGTCCTCAAGAACATCAGTCTGAGGAGGCCTCATGCTGCCATCCAGGGTGTTTTTCTTTTCCTGTTACTCAAAGTCCCTGTGTCCCTTTCTGTCCCTGTCCCTGGTGCAGGTGAAATTGGTCTCTGGTCACTGGTGGTCCTGGCTGTCGAAAGATACGTAGTGATCTGCAAGCCCATGAGCAACTTCCGCTTTGGGGAGAGCCATGCCATCATGGGTGTTGCCTTCTCCTGGATCATGGCCTTGGCATGTGCAGCTCCCCCACTTTTTGGGTGGTCCAGGTAGGGAAGGCCCTGGACCCAGTGTCAGGAGTGTGGGAACCTGGCTGGTGGCTCAGCTGTGGCTTCCAGCCCATCTCCTCGTGGGTGCTGACCTGCTGGGCTCACCTTGCAGGTACATCCCCGAGGGCATGCAGTGCTCGTGTGGGATTGACTATTACACTCTGAAGCCAGAGGTCAACAACGAATCTTTTGTCGTCTACATGGTTGTGGTTCACTTCACGATCCCGCTGTGCATCATTTTCTTCTGCTATGGGAACCTGGTTTGCACTGTCAAGGAGGTGGGTACCCACTGCTGTAGTGGCCAGAAGGGCTATCCCTGTCCCCAGGGCCGGGAAGGGCCCCGCGCCAGGCTCAAGTATGGGGACAGGCAGGGCCCTCCAGGGACCAGCCTGGCCATCCACGAAGTGGGGAATGGCAAAGTCCAGACGTGCAGCTGGGCTGCTGTGAGCCCTGACCCCGTGTCCCTGCCAGTCCGCCCTGGCTCCATTGTGTTCCCATTCCCTTCTGCCCGCAGGCTGCTGCCCAGCAGCAGGAGTCTGCCACCACCCAGAAGGCAGAGAAAGAAGTGACTCGCATGGTCATCATCATGGTCATCTCCTTCCTGATCTGCTGGGTCCCCTATGCCAGCGTTGCTTTCTACATCTTCACCAACCAGGGATCAGACTTCGGGCCCGTCCTCATGACCATCCCAGCGTTCTTTGCCAAGAGCTCTGCCATCTACAACCCTGTGATCTACATTGTAATGAACAAACAGGTAACTGGCAGGGTGCCAGGCAACCCCTCTTTCGTGTTTCTCTTTATAACAGCTGGAAGAGACTCACAAAATGTCAAGGTGCCGTTGGTCTGGAGAGGGGATTGTTTCTAGATCTAGTCCTGGCTCATGGGAAGCTGACTGTGCAGCTCATCCTTGGTGTTGCATAAATCTCACAAATGAAAGGCCATTTCACCTGAAGTAATGCAGGTGCTGAGCTGATGGAAGAGCCAGGGCTGGAGCAGGCAGGGCTGGCAGTGGATGGCATGGGCAGCAGACAGCGGGGAGGAGAATCCATAGTTCCTCCTGCACCACAGTACTGGGGGCTTCCCCAAGCAGCTCTGCTGGGCTTAGAGACAGCTCTGCAGCCAGAGCTGCAGGGTGTCTGTCTGCCTCACGCCGGGCTTTCCTCTCTCCCAGTTCCGAAACTGCATGATCACCACCCTCTGCTGTGGCAAGAACCCGCTGGGTGATGAGGACACGTCTGCTGGCAAGACAGAGACCACCTCCGTCTCCACCAGCCAGGTCTCTCCTGCATAGGCCCCATGGGAGCAGCCAGTCCCTCGGGTGCTGCTCTGGGGGAACAAACTGAGCCCCACTGTCACCTCCTGCCCCTGCTCCTCCATGGCCAAAGCCCTGTGGGGCAGGCTCCTCGCTCCTGGCACTAGGAACCCTGGAACAAGGCTGCAAATGTGTACACACGTTTTGTAATTAAAATGCAAAGGCTTAGCTGCTCTGGCGTAAATCCATGCATTTCTGTTGACTTGCTGAGAGCTCATGTCCCTTCTCTGAGTGCAGACTGGGTCGGAGAGCTCTGCCGTGCCTGGGCCAGGGCAGAGCTGTCCTTTCCTCCCTCAGCCCACCCTGACACCCCAGCCAGGGCATGTTCTGCATCTGCTGCTGCTAGGGCCAGAGCTGGGGCCACTTTCTGGCTCTTTTTCCGGAGATGGATCCTGATGCTGCCCAGTCACTCAGCCCCATCACATTCTGGCTGCCCAGATCAGGTTTGGCTGCTGCCAAGCTCTGCTGGCTCTGCCAGATGCTCCCAGCTCTGGCTCTGTCCCACCTTCCACAAGACCTGGGAGACACTGTGACTCCTGCAGGGGGGGCGGGACAGACACCAGGGCACAGGTCCTGGCAGGCAGGCAGGTGGCACGGAGGGCCCTGCCAGCACAGCACAGCCATGTGTGACCCCAGGACAGTTCTGTGCTCAGTCCTGCAGCCCCAGAGCAGCAGCACACAGACAGAGTTTGCACCAGTAGCTCTGCTCCATGTCCCCCAGCACCCCTTCCCTGCAGTCCCATCTCTTCCTTAGGCAGTTTTGGGCCCCTAGGGCCAAGCCCCCAGCCAGCTCGCCCATGTCCCTCCCCACTCTGGCTGTGGCCAGTTTGGCCCCGGGCCAGCAGGAGGTTCTGGGCAGCCCTGGTGCTGCTGGGTTTGCTGGGCACGGGCTGGTCTCCCCCACGCCGCAGCAGGCAGCACCCTGCAGCATATGGCTCCGTGGTGCTGACATATGTTCCAAGCACTACAAGATGGCATATTGCAATTGTAGCAGTGTTCTTCATTTTTATTTTTAGTTCAGTTATACAAATAAGATGTTTTTCTTACTGTTCAGTGTTATCAACATTTGAAACTATTTTTGTACGTTATTATCCTCTCTGATTTCTAATCCTATGCAGCTTTGCAAGGACTAATAGGGAATGTATAGAGCCCATGCGAATTAAACCCTTAATAAAGAGCAATTTGCAAGTACAATTCTCTCATTATTTTTTTTTATCGATACTTCTGCATATTCAGTGAAATCTAAAGATTAGAGTTTTATGAATAATTCAGTGTTTAGGCTGATGTCTGATTCATGTACTTCAAATCTGGGAGGTGGTATTGGAGGGAAGTGGAAGAAGGATTCAGTGTTTATTTGCTGTCTGTGAGGCTGAGCTCCACAGGAGTGTGGTGATGCCTGGCACTGTGGTTCTCTGCCCCTGGAGGACCAGCCCTGCACAAGGCCTGGCCCCGAGGTTTCAGGTTGTCCCCACACTGTGCCACCCACTGCTGCCGCTGGTCCAGCAAGGGTTTGGGATCCTCCTGCCAGCTCAGCCAGGTGCCAGAGACATCACAGAGCTACCAGAGAGGTGATGGATGGACCCAGAATGAGGAAATGCACACAAACTTTCTGTAGCAGCAGCCCCTTCTCCCTCCGGCCCCTCAGAAAGTTTTGGCAAAAGGCTTTCCACTCCCAGACCTGGCTTCAGGGCTTCGACCACAGCAATTAGCAGCTGACAGCCAGCACCTGCAGCCAGGCTGCCCATCGGATAAATTGGGTGGAGGTGAGGGTATGGCAGCAGGGTTTGTGGTGTTATGGATGGAGCTGCCATGGAGCCTCAGCTGGGTAAGGGGTCTGTGGGGGCTGGGGATCCCTCAGAGCTGGGAATCGGCTCAGGGTCTGGGCTTTGGTGGTCCCTGGGAGGCTGCAGGGGTGAGCAGGGTTGTGGCCGCGGGGTGGGAATGCCTTGGGGCTGGGCTCAGGCCCCCGATGGTGCCTCTTCCAGGAGCCACTGGCATCGCCCGGCGCTGCCTGGGCCCACACCCTCCAACCCTGCAGATGGTCAAGGAGGCGCTGCGGGCCCACGACAAGAAGAGGGGGGCCTCTGTCGTGGCCATCAAGCGTTTCATCCTGGCCAAGTACCCCACTGTGGACCCCATCCGCCTCAAGTACCTGCTGAAGCAGGCGCTGAGCAAGGGGCTGAGCAGCGGGGACCTGGTGCGGCCCCAAAACTCTGCTGCTGTGGGGGCCACCGGCACCTTCAAGGTGAGCAAGGGCTGCTGGAGCCGAGGGCTGGGGCTGAGGTGCTGCCCGGACCTGCTGACATCCCTGTCTCACCTCCAGCTGGCACCCAAGAAACCCCAGAATAAGCAGCAGCTGGGCCAGGCAGAGCCTGACGGAGGACAGGCCCCAAAGCCAGGACAGAAAGGCACCACCAAGGGCCCCCAGGGCTCCGTGGCAGGAGCACGACAGCGAGGTAAAGTTCTGCAGGTGCTGAGGGCCAGCTCTGGCTGCCTGGTCCCACCTGGGCTCACCCCCTGCCCTTCTCTGCAGGAGCTGGGAAGCAGCAGCCAGCAGCTGCCAAGCAGCCGAAGACAAAGCCCAAGAACGTGAGTAGGGGCCAGCTCTGGGGCTGGGTGGCTCCTGCCATGGCAGCACCCTGAGGGGCTCTCTTCCCTTCCCTCCAGGCCCAGCCACGAGCAGCAGGGAAGTCCAGGAGCGACAGAGCAAAGCATCCCCAAGCTGCTGAGCGGCCCCGGGCTCAGGGCACGGGGTCTTCAGGGCCCTCCAGAGCTGCTGGCCCCCGCCAGGGCCCCCCCAAAAGGACACTCAAGATGCAGCACAGCTCTGGCTGCTGGGAATGCAGGAGGGAGTGATAGCGAGAGCAACACTGACAGTGAGAGTTCTGAAAGTGCTGGGCTGAAGGGGCCCCAAAAGGCTCCCAGGGGAAAGAGCAAGGGGAAGGTGCCCAAGAGGGCACAGCAAGGGGCCCCCAAGGCACAGGGAGGCCAAGACCAGGCAAAGAAACGCCGGGTGACTCCAGGAGCTGGGCAGGGGAAGGCCAGGCTGAAGAAGGCAGCCCCCCTGGCAGCAGACAGAAAGGCTCCATAGGGAGTTTAGCCCTGCTTCAGCTGGCCCCAGGCCCTTGGGCTCTGGGCTGGTTTCAGTCCTTAGGACAGGTTTTAACTGTGTTCACCTCAGCCTAATAAAGCTTCTTTACTTGCCTTATGGACTGGCATGAGTGTTGTGGGACCCTGACCCTGCACTTCCATCTCTCAGTGCCAAAATCCCTTAGCCCTGTCCTCAGCCTGCAGGGCATGGGGTGAGCTGATGCTGCAGGCAGCTGCCTGCAGCATGGAGGGGGGCTCTCTCTGTCCCCTTGTGTCCCCAGCTGTGCTGCCAAGGGTTTGGGGGCTGTGGGTGTGCAGGTGGCAGGGAGCCCGAGACCCGTGGGACACAGCATGGTGACATCCCCATGAATGAGAAGCTCAGGCTTGGCAGTGCTGCATGATGCCACAGCCTGTGTGAGGTGTCCAGCCCTCTGTCCTCCTGGCTGCCCTTGTGCTAATGCCTGGCTGAGCTAGGATTACAGGAGCACCAGGGAGGCAGGTCTGGGTGTGTGCTGTGGGCAAGTCTCTGCCAGCAGAGGTGAAGCAGCCTGTGCTTTAACTACAGTAAGAGGAAGATAAAGGTGTCTTTGGGCTCAAAAACCAAGTTTGGGGAGTTACTGTAGCCTCCAGCACAACTTGTGCTCTTATTACTGGTCTGTGGCACAGTTCCCACTCATAAACTTGTCTTTGAGCTCCTGTGGGTCCATGTATCACATTTCCATTTAATAGCTTCAATTGCCTGAATTTCTCTTGCTCTGCTCAGAGCAAGGCCCTTATGAAGGACATGATGATCATGTAAAGGGTTACAGTCCTCCTGGGTGGGAGGAAATAAGTGGAAGTAAAACTCTTTCTAAAGAGGATTTTGTTAATCTGCAACTGGCCTTGACAATGCCCTCCAAGGCTCCTGGCCTTGCTCTGGGGCTTAAGCAAGAGCTGAGCAAACTAACTTCTCTTAAACTTCAGCCTTGACTGTGTTGATCCATCTTTAATGGAGCTGGAACTCGTATCCCCCTCAGGGACAGGGCGGGGAATGTGGCAGCAGTGACTGAGCAGAGTTCACTAGATTCTCAGATGGGGTGGCCTCACAGAGCACCACTCACCAGTGTGGCAGTGTCCCCAACAGTGCCAGCCCGGGGCTCCTCCCTCTCACCAGCCACCAGGTGTGGAATGCAAAGCTCTCTTGCTTTGAGAGAGGCCAAATAATTTCATGGCCGGATTTAGCTTTGCAAAGAATCCACTTCCTAGTGGAAGAAGAAAATCCCTGTGGTGTCTGGAAAGCTCAGCTTTTACTCCAGGAGGGGAAGATTTAGCAATGCCATGGTTATTAGGGCCCAGGGCTCAGCTGGTATTGGGGTGCTGAAGCTGCAGGCTGGGGTCTGGCAGTGCAGGGGGGTCTGACAGGTGAGGGTGCCTGGCCTCAGCTGATCTCCATGTGCACAGCATCAGTCAGCTCAGGTGCTCTTGTCCCCATGCCAGGTGACCCCTCCTGTGCCTGCTCCAGGAAGGAACTGTGGCAGTGATGTGCAGAGAATCTCAAGGGGCACAAACCTGTTCTCCCTGGGCTGCTGGCCCCACACGAGGTGTGTCTTGCATGAGCAAAGCTTGTCTGTGCAGGTGTCCTCCCGTGTGTGCTCCCCGTGTGCTTGCAGGAACTGCACTCCACAGATTCAGCACCTTGTTTTATTACAAAGATAGGCTTTGCCAGGAGTCTGCCACTTCCACTACACAGCAGGTAAGGGCACTACACCCACAACACGTGCCAAAGTTTAAAAACATCTTACAAAGGGCTCGGAGGTTCAAGGCAACACTACAAACCCTCTGCTAAAGTTGTTCATTTAAATGGTTGTAGCAACTACTTCTTCCTTTTTCTTTTTTTTCTTTTTTTTTTTTCTTTTTGGCCTTGGAAAAAATTAAATAGTAAAATGATAGCCCCAATACATGGCCCAGCCACAGCACCTTACTCTTGGCTCACCTGTATCCTTTCCCTGTAACAAACAACATGGGGTTATAGCTCCATGGTCCTTTCCCTGCCTCTAGCAAAGTTCAACATTCTCTGATACCTTGGTCCTTCTTGCCCTAGCCTTTCCTGTGCTGGGCCTGCCTACATCTCTGGCAGCTATTCACAGTTTCTAAAAGACAAAAACATCAAGAAATTTTTGTGAAATCACTTTCAAAATAAAATGTAGCCCAGCTACATTCTTAGAGTTTCTATTCTGAAGCCACATCCTCAGCAAAGACATTGAGACCTCCACAGTGTAAGTACTTTTTCTGTAGTTCTCTTTAAAAAAACTCTGTTCTTCCCCTTTCCCTCCCCTCCCTCCCCACCTTTTAACATACTGGATAAAGTCTATTGTTTGTTTTAAAATAGATATCTATGTACACATACACAACTCTGATGTTCTGGTTTCTGACAAATGTGGCATTACTGGAAATGATGGAATGGAGACCACCTGTCCATGGCAGTGAATCACCCAGGAGTTTTGGTGGACAAAGTCATCCAGTGCCAGACTGCATCCTAGCCAGCTGGATGACTAACAAAGGCTTCCCTTACACCCTCCTGCAGTGAGGTAGTACTGTGTTGCTTTCCTATATGGCAGTTCAAACCCTGGTGGCTGTGGTGGGTCAGCCCTGTGGGCAGGAGCCTTTGCCTGTGCAGGAGTGCTGGCTTTGAGCAGGTGACACTGGCTGTGTCCAGCCTCTACAGGGGCCTGTGTGACACTGGACACCAGAGAGGTCACAGCTCCCCAGGCTGCAGGAGGGAGAACAGGCCACCAAATGGGGCTGGTGGGGCAGCACTGGAGTGTCCAGGCTTGGACAAGCTTTGTCTGCCCCTGGGACCCTCTCAGTGACCCCAGCCTGAGCTGGGACACTCCCTGCCTTCGTTTGCAGTTCTGGGTGCTGGAGATGCTCTGCTGGCCTGTGCCACTGCCAGGCTGACAGTGGCTGGGTCCAGTCCCTCTGCCTTTAACAGGCTGGCCAAGCCCCACTCTCTTGGCTGCTCTCAGCCACAGGGCTGGGCCCAAAGCAAGCAGAATAAGCTGCTTTAGGAGACCCCTCTGCAGCACTGGCTCTGTGTTTGGGGATGCCAGAGGGAGAGCCAGTGCTGTCTGGTGTTTGCCCTGCCTGGCTCGGGGCTGTCAGGGCTGTCAGCAGGCGCCGGTGGCAGAGCTGTGTCACTGGGACTGAGCTGGGGCAGTGCCATGGACACACATGGAGCCGGCAGGGCAGGAGTGAGGGGTACAGTCCTTCCCACACCCACTGCACCCACTCTGGGGCCATGCCTGTGCCAGGCTGGCTGGGTGGGGGAATGTTCACCTCCCCATGTGCCCCAGCTCACCCTGCACGAGACACAGAACCCAGGAAAGGCAGAATAGCCCTTCCCATGCTGACACAGCCTGTGCTCCCTGCAGCCCCCATCTCCTTTAGGGATAAAGTGCTTTCACCATGCCTTAGCTGCTTGGCAAGCAACTGCTTTGTCTCAGACCCGAGTTCCCTGTGTTGCCCAAGTCTCAGGTGGGGGAGTGGTTACGTTTACACATACAGTACAAAAATTAAAAGGCACAAAAATACACAGAATGCAGCAGATAGTGAACAGCTGATAAGAGTCCCTGGTGTTGGAAAAACAAGGATGTTGGAGGGATGGAGCGGGAGCTCAGGCTATGCTGGCCTTTGCTGTCTGTGGTCTTTACTCCCTTAGGTGACCCTTCTGCTTTGTGTCTGTTCCAGCCTCTGCAGCCCCGTCCCGAGGGACCACGCAAAGGGACGCACGGAGTGCTGACCAAGGGGACGTGGGAACTGAGCTTGCCACAAGTGTCATGCCTCCATTTCTGGCTGGCAACAGCAAATAAATTATGGGCGCCACAGTGCAGACCAGAGGAGTTTTAGCTGCTCAAAAAGGTGTCTTGTGGCTTCTTGTGAGGTGAGGCAAACTTTTAGCCATGGCCAGGCTCACCCCCTCCACAAGGCTGGTTTCAGTGTGACCAAGGTATGCCTTCAGCTGAAGGCAGGTTCCCTTGTGGCACTGTGCTGCAAGAAAGGTCACTTCCAGGGCTGCAGCTGGCCTAGGCTTCACTGCAGGACTCATAGATGTTGTCCTCCATGAGTGCAATCACTTGCTCAAATTTGTGCTGGAGCTGGGTGCGCTTCGTCGTGGGGTTTGCGTCCAGGGCAGCCACGATCTGTGGGAGACACGGGCAGGTGGGCAGCTGGCAGTGTGGGGTGCTCAGCTCCCCCCCACCAGACCTTTGGAACCCAAATCCCAGCCAGAGCTCTAAAGGGGAGAGCCCACCCTGCCCCACAGCCCCTGTGCTCACACACCCAGCATCCCTGCTCTCCCAGGGTCCCTGGTCAGGCCTAGGAGAGGACTGATATATGACAAAAATGCACTGCTGTCATAGAGCTGAGGGCACAGCAGCACCCACAGATTGCAGGGGGGCAGGAACCAGCCAGGGCTGCGGCCTTTGGGGGGACAGGGACAGTGGGCAAGTTGTTTTGGGGATGGACCTTATCTGCATGTTTTGCTCTCCTGAAAGGGTCTACACATCTGGAAGTCCTTCTTCAGCCCAGCCAAATGCCATTAAGACCAGCTTGGAATAGCCAGCCAGAGGACAGAGAGTAGGTGCATCTGCACCTATTACATATGTACTGCAATTCTGCCCTCACTGATAATCCCTGTTCTGTGGGACTGGATGCAGGTGTCTGCCTCTGGGGTTACTGCAGCAATGGTTCCTCCCTTCCCAGGCAGGCCAGGGCCTACGTGCTGTAAAACCCACTCACCTGGGAGCGATATCTCTTGGCATATTTGTATATCTCAGCCATGGCCACATTGGTGTTGAACTCATTTCGGTATTTCTTTATAAAACAGAAAAGAGGGGAGAAAATTAGCAGGATGGAGCATGTGAGTTCCAGCCCAGCCAGCAGGCACTCACTACAGTAAGAGCAGGTTCTGCCTGACTTTACTCCCACATTGGTACAGCTGGATTTTTAAGAAAGGTGCATTTGCTTGCATCAGGATGGATCTTGGTCTTTTCAAAGCCAGCTGTAAATGCCCACACTGGGCAGCACTGTGTACCCCTCTGTGCCCAAAGCCATTTCACAGGAAGGGGCAGCACATCAGCTGTGCTGTGGAATATCAACAGAAAAATCCTGCTTGGTGCCCAAAGCTAAAACACCCTGGGGAGAAGGTCTGATTTTGAGGAACATGCGGTGCACCGCTGGCACGACTCTGATCTGGAGTGTGGCTGCCAGTTCCTGTGGCTGGTACCAGGGCTGGCTGCCAGTCCTGCCTGGGACTCAGGGCTGTCCCTGGCAGTTGTGCCTGGGAGCCAGCTGGCTGGGTGGCTCCGGGACTGCAGAAATCCTTGTCCAAACTTCCTGCGTTTTGGCACTGAATTTCACTCTCAACTCCCAGTGGTGCCAGAGCCAGTTAGGCTCAGGCAAACTCATGGGTGTTTACTGCAGCTCTGGCAGTAATTGAAGATGCTTGGAATTAGGTCAGATGAAGTTTGTGTGTGGAAGTTTCAGGATATTTTCCTGAAACTTCCTTGAAATTTTCTTGTGGTATCCTTCCAGCATTTAAGCAGTAGCTGATTGCAGCCTATGTGCATTCCCTGCAACGGCTTCAGCAGGACACTGAGCCTGCAGACTCACCCCATCCCCTCCAGCCACTTACCCGTGACTCCTCAGCAAGGTGGGCATTCATCTCCTGCTCACTCAGAGGGGGCATGTCGTGGATTTGCTTGTAGTATCTCTGCACTATCTTCCGGTACTCGGGGATCTCCTTGGCGTACAGCAATTTGTTGGTCGGGGAGTCCTAGAGCAAGGACAAGACACCAAAATCAGGCATGGTGTCATTCCTGGCTGAAAACATTATCCTGACCAAAGCACTGACATCAGATAGGGACCTCAGCTATAGCTGGGTGCAGGGAACAGCTTCACCCTTGGTCCCAGCTGCCACCAGGAGTGGGGAGGGACAGCAGTGAGGCACAAACAGCTCATGGCAGAAGGGCTGGGACACATCCAGGCTCTGTGGATGGGCACCATGTGCCTGGGGAGCTGCAGCACCATCCTGCTGCCCCTGCATGAGCTGAACATCCACCAGCTCAGTGCTGGAGAAGGGGGTGAGGGGTCTGTGTTTTAATTTGCAGCAGGCACAGGCTAAAAGCATGCCCAGGGTCAGGCAGGGTGGTTTGCTGCCAGGTGATGCTCTGCAGGTGAGGTAGCACACCTGTGCCAGATCAAACACGGGTTCTGTGGGGCTGCGTGTGGAAATTTGGCAACAAGGGAAGGGCTTCTGCACATATCTGCTGGGATTTCTTGAGCAGGCACATAGATTTAAGCTAAAGAACAAAGCTGTCGTACAAGTTGAACTTTGTCAGTTGAAATGTTGCTTTTGGATTTTTCATGTAGCTTTGATTTATTTTGCATTGGCTAATCCAGCCTGCCTGGCCTAAATTGAGTGCACGTAAAGTAATTAACAGAGAATACTGAATTCTCTTGATTAATGTCAGCTTGGACACAGCAGCCTTAACCTCCCAGACACATAACTGGGTTGTACCAGTGGAGGCACAACCCCGCTGCCCTCCTTGCAAACACAGCATGAATAATTTTAACCTCAAGGCAAACCTGCCCTCCTGATATCATTACCCCAGGAATGAACTTGGCTGTCTAGCCCCGTCTTACATCCCCAGGGGGAATGGCCCCAGGCTTGGGGACCCCAGAGGGAGTGAGATCACCATGTCCTGTCACCCTGACACCGGTGTGTGGGGCTGCTCCCCAGTGCTCTGACAGGTGGAGAGGGGAGGGAGTGGTGGGTTCTGCCCACGGGCAGCATGCTTGGCTGTGTCAGGCAGGAATAGGGGAGCCTGGGGTGACTCCAATCTGCTGCTGCAATCTGTAGCTTGGCTAATGCTGCAGGGGAAACAGGAAACGGGCACCAGATCCCACAGCAGTTTATTTTCAAACCCAGTGACAAGGCATTATGAGAATATGGCCAACTTACAGACAGCCTGCTCATAGCATTATTTTTTTCCTTGGAAACACAAAGGAAAACCATGCTGCCTCTTTTCTAAGTTATTTTTTTAAATTTGTTTCTGATTTGTCTCTGTTATGAAGAGGTGGGCCCTGGCTTATTAACTGCTTGTGCACTGTAGATGTATGGACTGAGTCTGCTCTCACATTTGCAGTATCGAGAGCAACGTGCTGAAACCAAGGGAAGAATCCAGCCTGGAAAACACAAGTGATACACTGCGTGTATATGCAAGCTGATTTTTATGCTGAGGATTTATTCTTCCCACATTACTCAACAATTCATTCACTTATACTATTGTATTCCAGAAAAGTGTTTCCATCTGCTGTCTGACTCCAGCTGACCCCTCTTCCCCTCATCTGCCTCTTGACAAGGACAAATTGTAGGTGTTTCGTAACACATGCAAAAAAAAAGACCAAAACCCAAACAAACAAAAAATCAAGCATTCATTAGATCTTCCTCCAGCATTAACCTCTCCCAGCAAAGGCTTCCTGCAGCTCTGGGGCTGGAGGCATAGCACCCACCCCCCTCACTGCAGGGTGTCCCCCAAGTCACACACTGTCACCACCAGCCCTGGGCTGATTTACAGCATTTCTTAATAGAACTTATTTATGTCAGGAAGTTTCAAATATCAGTGCTGTGCTCAGCCAAGGCAGTGGGAGAAAAGAGACTGTGCACATGGGGGTCCTCCTGCTGGCTAGCCCTGCAGGGCTGTGTGTGGGGCCCGAGGGTGGCAGATGGGACCTTGAGCTGCATCTCCTTGGAGCAGCTCACAGCTCTGCTGAGCCCACCAGCCTTCAAATCCCACGCTGGACACAGCCACTGTGGGATGGACACCCTGCAGGAGAGGAGACCACCAGCTGTGGCAGTGTGTGCCAGGTCCCTTCCACATGCTGATGGATGGTGTTCCTGGGATGGCCCTGCACAGCCCCACACCTCGAGGTGGGCCAGGCCTGCTCTGTGATGCCTGGACAGGCACAGTCTGTTCTCAGCTCACCTCCTGGGCTTCTCTCCTACTTTATGGGATCGTTTTGCCAATGGTGTCCCCTAAACCAGCCCTCACTGGCGGAGCTGGGCTCCCCTGTGGGGTCTGCCCATACCCCATACTGGTACCCTGAGCTGGCCCCAACCTGTGCTCAGTGTTCCATGTTATGCCCCTGCCTGAGACAGCAGCAGACAATATTTGTGTGCTCCAGCACCAGCTCAGCTGGGCCAGGAAGTGTTTCAGACACGGTGCTGAGTCAGCAGGAGCTCTCCCATGGCTGCAGGACAGCTCAGGGAGTTCATGGGTCACCCTGAGCACACAGCCCAGGGTTGGTCTAGCCCTGCTTGTGTCCATCCTGCCTGTGACTGTGTGTCCCTGCTCCCTGGCTATTTTGTGACAGAGGAGGTGCAAATTTCAAGCTCAAGCCTGAACAAAGGGGTGGGAAGGGAAAATGCATCCCTGCAGACAACCAAAACTCAGCTGCATGAGCCCAAGCAATGGCTCCAGCTGGCCGTGGGAGGGAGGCCGGGCTGGTGAGCTCTGCCAGTCCCTGCCCACCCAGCCTGTCTGGGGCTGCCTGGCCAGGAGTGCCCTCCCTGGACCTACCTTGCCCAGCTGCAGGTCGGAGAGCGAGCAGGCGTCGATGAAGGCCTGGGCAATCACAGACAGGCAGGCGTCAATATGATCTGTCTTGTCGATGTCAAAGACAAACTGGGGGTTTTTCAGGATGTTGACCCAAAACCTCAGCGGTAGGCTGCAAAGGGAGGGACCCAGGGACACATATGAGATGCAGGAAAGAGGAGGATAGAAAGGGAGTAGTAGAAAGGAAAGCTGAGGAGATGGGTTCTGCTATTTAATCACCCCCAGTACAGAACCCTGCCCTGAGAGAGGGGCAGAGACACACCGTCACCCTCAAGACATTTTTTCAGTCTGGAGGACGTGGCACATACTCCTTCTCTAGGCACACACACATCCCTTCAGCAGCTCCAGCAGCTGCAGGCCCAGAGAGGCACCAGCAGCTTTGCCTGTGTGGGTCTGTCGAGTCAGACTTCCCCACTTGCTGCTGTTTGGAGCAATGGCACCTCCTTTTCCCTCTTTCCTGACACTACCCATCATCTGGTTCTGATAGTGAGCATGGCCCCACAAAATGCATTTCATCTGTCTTTTTTCTGTTCTCTCATAATTCTCTCCTTCAGCTATTTCACTGCTGATTTGGCTACAACACAGCTTCAGTCGACTGCTCACCCTTCCTACCCTCCACAGCAGCTGAGAAGTGGAACCACTCTAAGTCTTTGCTCTGCAGGCCAGTGAAGGTAGTAAACAGTAGGCAGATCTGTTGCCCAATGGTTGTATCTGCATGCCTGCTCTCCCACTAAAATTTGGTTTTAATTTTCACACATTGGGCTGGGAACAGTTTCTGTCTCCACAGTCTCCAAAGTTCTGAGACTCTCCTTGACTCTTTCTCCAAGCTCCCTGCTCTCTCCATGTAAATCCTCTGGTTTCTTTCCTGCACTATTTCCCCTTCACTTTGGCTCCCCACCCATTCCTGCTGCTCATGTCCCTCAGCACCACTCCATCTGGTCCCACCCTCTGCCACCCTCCCTGTTTTCCAAGTCCCTCTTCCACTTTTAGCAACCTAATGATTAGTCCAGGACACCAGGATTTTGCAGCTGCTGCTCCCAAGAGATGGAAGGAAGAAGAACTCCCTTTTCCAAACCTGTTGGTCTTCCAGATGTGCAGAGTGTCAGGATCTGTGATCCCTCTCTTCTCTGCCTGCTCTTCTAGGAAGTCAAAGAAATACTTCACAGCCACGGGTGGTTTATCATCTCGGATACTGAGAATGGCTTTGAACAAATCATCCAGGAACTTCTGGAGTGTGCCCTGCAGGACAAGGACAGAGTGGACCCTGGGGAGAGCAGCAGCACCCAAGCCAAGGAGAGCAGCAGAGGGGCTGTGACTGCTGCACACCAGGGGAAACCCTTTGCTGCCAGCTGGATAAGTCAGAAGAGAGAGGGGATGCCGAGGCAGGGAGGGAACAGTTTATTTGTAGATAGCGATATAATAAACTTGCATTTGGGGTTAATTTCTTTTGGCAACAAGATTTTCTTTCTTACTGCTGGGATCTCACATCTGTGCTTGTTCTGTACAGCACAGACAAAGAAGACTGCTGGCCATCCCTGTGATCTTTGCTTCAGTGAGGCACCATGCTGGGATTAAAGATGGGCCAGATCTGACCTCAGATCACACAGACATTTCTTTTGCTCCCACAGCTGAGCATCTCCATCTCCTGTCCCAGCAGTATCTCTTTCTGGGGAGATGGGTTCAGGTCTCAGCTGTGCATCTCAAGCCCTGAGGCAGCCAGGATCCCTTTTGTCTGCAGAGAGCCCAGTCCATCCCAGGGACATCATGTGGGGCATCACACAGCAGCAAGGATGAGCTGGGAAGCTGGAGGGGCCCTGAAGAGCCTGACAGCCTCACTAAACAAGCTCCAGCCATCCAGGAGAGGCGACCACTGCCTTCAGGGAGCAGCCAGCCCTGCAGCAACCTTCCCTGGAGCAGGCTTCTCCCTGCAGACCACAAACAATCCCATCTGCCACGAACAGGGGCAGCCCAGCTCCTACCTTGGTGGAGAGCAGCCGTGTCAGGTAGATCTCTGGAAGGACCTTCTTCCTATGGCTCTGTCTGTGGGACTTCTTATGTTCCACTGATTCATCAGTTGGGAGAACCTGGTCCCAGAGAAAGCACATAGTCAGAACACTCTTCCCTGGAACTGTTATGCTAAATTTTTCTTTCAGCACAGAATTTCAACTGCATATAAAATTCCATTAAAAAGCAGTTATTGCTTTAAAAGCACATCCTTATATGGCTTTAAAAAAGTGATTCGTAATACTCAGTTTTCCTGACATTTGTTTCTCCTCTGCTCTTTATTGCCTCTCTCGCCCTAAATGAAGGAAATGAACCCATCCATCTCCCTTTGCACACTGGCCTGCTTGCCCCCCTGGCTCTCACACCCTATCTGGGCTGCACCTCGGGCTCCCAGCAGCAATGCACATGGCTGCTGCAGAAACCAGCTTTGGATTTGGAAAAAGCACAGTGTGTAGGAATACTGGCTTTTTAAAAACAAAAATGAATATTCCACTGGTCAGGTCAGTGAATTACTCTCTACAATGACAAAGCAAGCAACTGACATCCATCTTAGCCTTGTTTCAAATGGGAACAGCTGCTTTCCAATCCCTTTTCCCTCCTTGCTCTGCATGTGTGTGTGTGAGTGTGCCTGTGTGCTTCTGTCTGAGCATGGAAATGCTTGCCGAGAAAAAACCCCCTCAAACCAGGCTATAAAATATTGTTGTTGTCCACAACACCTTTTTTTCACAGCAGCTTTTAGCAGCATTTAGCACTTGGCACTTGCAGTGAGGAACCCACGGACCTGCTCAGCAAGGAAACGGGCAGGGTGCCAGGAGCTCCCAGCAGGTGACTCAGCCGAGGTGTCACTGCTGCTCCTGCTGACACTGTGCCACTCTCTGTCCCCTCCCCTGAGCTCCCTGTGCCTGCCAGCAGCTCCAGCCCACACTGCAACTTCTCTGCCATCCCGCTAATTCTTTATCATGTCCCTCAGTCTATCCACAGATAAAGCTTATCTACAGATCACCTTTCTGTGCCTCTCTGGACCCTGCTGAGGAGAAGGAACGAGCCCTGATGCAGCTTGTTTATCACACCTGACACTACAGCCCACAGACATCATTTAAGTTAATGTCAGCAGCCTCCACATGCAGCCACCATCCCTGCAGCCAGGACAGGGATACTTACCAAGTGGAAGTACTTTTCAGTGTCCAAATCCTTCACTGTGAAGAAGAAAAGAGACACAGTGGCTCAGTCAGGGGGGCCCAAACTGAAATCCACCTCCACTGGTGATCTCCATGTCAAGAGGCATCAGAACCCCAAGAACCCCAGCACTGAGCTGGTGTCCTGAATCACAAGTGACCTCAGCAGTTCTCCTTGGTTTGTGTTATTTACTGTACTATGGGGCACATGGCAAGTACCCTACGAGGTACTTAAAGGTGACCAGAGGTCTCCCAAGGGATGTTTTAAGAGAGACTCAAGAGGGCACGAGAGCAGGATGAGCACAGGGGCACTCCTGCACCGTGACACACTGCTGTGCCCTGCTGTGCCCCACACTCCCAGGAATATTCCAGCCTCATCATAAGGGCAGCTCAGCCCCAAGCAGCTCCTTGCCACAGCAGGCAAAGGACTCCTGGAGAGCCAGGCTCTCTGGAGGCAGCCTGGAAACAGGGTTTGAAATTTCTTGTTTAATGTGGATTTTTGTCTGCCTTGGTCTGTTTTCACTCTGCACTGCCTGAAACTTAGAAATGCACTGGTAAGGGACTGAATATATGTAACTAAGAGGGAGAGGACTTTTTCAACCAAGTGGTTTCAGGAGCTCCCTTTCTCTCACTCTGTCAGCACAGATTGGATGGCAGCTCCCAGTGAGGGTGTGAGATGGGAGGTGCGAACACCTTGAGGGCTGGGAGAGCACCCTGCACCCCCTGAGGCAGAGGGAGGAGATTGGATAGCACATGTTTAGAGCCATCACATCCACAGCACCCAGGAACAGGGGCTGGCAGTGCCTTCCAGCATCCCCAGCCAGACACAACCCTCTGACAATGCAAACATTCCTGCCTGCTCACCAGCAGCAGGGAAGAGGAGTGAGATGTTACCTCTGCTCAGTGTGGTGTCCTTCTTGTCCGTCAAACTCATGGCCAGGGATGCCCCTTCAGGGATCTGAGGAGGAAGGGAAGAACATGCAGTGATGATGGGGGCCTTGTCAGTGCCCCCCTGGTCCTGGAGAGCTCCCAGGAGCTGGGGGATGCTGGTGCAGTCATGGTTCTGCCACAAACATCCCCCGAACCTTCCCTGCCATGTGGAAAGGGAATTTTTAATACAATTACAAGATAGTGAGGTTCTCAAACCCAATGGGAACCGGGCCAATACATGTACCTAAGATGGATGCCAGCACCAGGTAATTTGGAAAGGAGACTTGGGCTGTGCAGGTGCTGGTTTGTCACTCCCCAGATGGGAGAAGGGAGTGGGTGCAGGGGGAGTTGTGGGGCTGGCACAGCTCCTGTGCTGGGGGCACTGTGCCAGCACGGCTGTTACCCCAATAACTCTGCTAATGAGCACTCAGCTCCCCTTCTGTCTTCCACCACAGCTACAGACCAGGGAGGATTATGCTTGCAGGCATACCAGGGAATATGAAAATCGTTAAGTATTTCTGGTTTCATTTAATTTTAAACAGAAAAACAGGCAAGAAAACAATCTGATTCACCAAGTTTCCTCATATTTTTGGCCTCACTTCTTCGATGGTATCCCCAGCCCCTGCTCTCAGAGCAGGCACTGACAGTTGTAGCTGCAATTTCAGCATGAGTGCAGATCAAGAGCACAGTGATACTAATCAGCCAGGCTGGTGGCCCTTGCGAATAAGAGCTTTCTCCCCTCCTCTTTCTGTTGTCAATAATAACTTGTTTTGCATGAAGAGTGTTAATTAGTTTCTGTGTGTTGCAATATTAACGAGATGCTCGCCAGGGCAGATGTCTATTCCCTGGAAGCTCTCACGGAGCTATGGCAACCTCTCTGCTTGTTCCTGATGATCCCGTTCTTGGAGGGGAACCACAGCTCACCCGGAGGCCAGGCAGGCCCCGAGGAGGCAGAGCTCCCCTGAGGTGTGCAGCTTTACCTTGTAATGTGCCAGGGTGTTGAGCTTCTTCCTGCCATCCTCCACCACCGAGGTGTCATCGAGGTCCCGCAGGATGTAGCTGTCAGTGCTGGTGGCAAACCACTCTGAACACAGAGAGGGGAGAGTGAGACCCCAGCCTGGAGGAGGCAGGAGCCAGGGGTCTGGGATGGAATTGCTGCCCTGATTTCTGCCCTCCTGTCCGTGCTGCCTCACCACTGCTCTGACTGCACAACTTTAGTGCTCACCTGTTTATACAGACTGTTTATACAGACTGTTTATACAGACTGTTTATACAGACTGTTTATATAGGGGCTGGTCCCGTGCCCCTGGTCCTTACCGAGGTCAACATCTTCCACCCTTGGCCACTGGGAGTAGGGGACGTTCTTGCAGAAGGCCTCCAGAATTTTCTCCTTCACTTGACTGAGTGTGTCCGTGTCCATGGCTCTCACGCTCAGGGAGTCCATCCCACAGCCTTGGAAGGAGACGTTGAGGTTCTGCAGGCAGAGGATGTGTTAGGGATGACCTGCCTGGTTCTGCCGGATCCCAAGAATGCTTGGAAGCTGCAGTGGCTGCACAGCTCTGGCTGGTGCGCCCTGGGCCCCGTGCTGATAGAAATCAGGCTGAACTAATGTGGCCATCAATGCTCTACAGCATGGGAAGCACTGATTTACAGCCCCAGGGACTGAGGGCTCTGTTGACCAAGCTGGGAGAAGACAGGGAGCAACACAGCAGCCCCTCTCATGCTGTCTTGCTAATGGGGCTTGACCACCACGAGGCAGGAGGCAGGGTCAGCCCATTACCAGCCATGTCCTCAGTTGCTTGGCTCTGACTGGTGACTAATGGGACCACCAAAGCTCAATGCTCAGCCTCTGCTTGATGCAACGGGCCAGGCTCCACTGCTTAAACCAGCTCTAAGCCTGCTGCAGGAAGGGTCTGCTGTAGTACCTGGAGCCCACAACCAGCAGCAGCTTCAGAGCTCCTGAACAGTGGGACAGGCAGAAATCCTCTCCTCTTTTTGTCTGGGTGCCTCCTCCTATCACCAGGTGGGCAGACCCAAATGCTCTGAGCACGGCATCCCCCTCTCAGCCCAGCTCTGGGGAAGCCCCAGCACATGGGAACTCACCCTTGGCTTTGCCTCTATGTTCTCCCTCAGCAGCCACTCCTCGTTGAGAGTGTACCTGGCCTTCCCTGTAATGGCGTCGATGGAGCCTTTGTTAATCTGCTGTTTGATGGCACAGATCAGCAGGAAGAAGGGCTCTCCAACCGTCTCCTGGGGAAAGGAAAGAAGACCAAGTCAGCAAACTGGACCCACCAGCAGTGTCGCAAGGACAGGCTCTGTGTGGACACTGAAGGTGCCTCTGCACACCAGGGAGCAGGACAGGTCCAGCCCAGGTGCTGCAAACACCTGAGGGGAGCCACCACCTCCCAAGTCCCACTTGCCTCTCGCTGAGGCTGCTCAGAAGTTTTCACACTTGTGGCAACATGACAGCACAGATGGGGAGGAGGACACAACAGCCAGCAACAGCCACAGGCCGTTTTTGGGGATGCTGTAACTGCCAGCACCAACAGACCCCAGCCAAGCTCTGCAGCAGGCCCTGGGGCTGGGGAATGCCACCAACGGGCTGTGCCAGCCGGTGCTGTCTCAGGGGCAGAGCTGGGTGCTGCTCAGAAGGCAGTGGCTGTGCACACATGATGCTCAACAAAATGCAAATGTGCATTAATTTACATGTGAATCACACAGGAACAGGGAGAATCTAGCATACTGTGCTACAGAGATGCTCCCTGCAATCTGACAGGGTGCAGGCTGTACGACATGCTGCACTCAGCAGGACAAGGAAGGGTTGATGTGCACAAAAATCCAAGAACAGAGGTATTTGGGCACCCAGCTTTCTCATGAACATGTCAGCTGAACCCCTCTTTGCCTGGTTTGCCACTGAACTCCATGGGAGTGAGCCCACAGCCTGGGCCTGTGGTTCTGGGAATCAGTGTTCATATTTCTCATACCACAGCAGAGCCCTCATCACAGCAGAACAGACCATCAGGGTCAGCAAGCTGTTCCCATGTGACAGCAAGTAAACACACCATTTAACTCCTTGCATTCATCAAACCCAAGTTATTGGGAGAGAGGTGAACTGTAGCACTGCTGTAGCAAGAACGAAAAATAAAACAGGGAGCATCTATTTGTGATGTGATTCAGCCACGCAGTTTAATGCCAAATTTCTGCCTGCTGCACTGGTGTGCAAGGGAAACATAAGCTTTTTTCTTAAGGAACTCTTCAGCATCAGAGTACATCCCATTCTTCCTCACGTTCACGTTCAATTTCCTTCCAATGAGGCAAGTGCAAATTCTACACATTTATGTATTCTGAGCATCCCCTGCACACCCAGGCCTGCCATCTGAGAGCCTGCTCCAGACAACAGATACCCAACGGTTTTGATATTTCTCAGCTAGGAGCTGCTAAATCCTGTTCAATCTGCTTCTTAATTAAAACTTGGTGATTCTTTTATTCTAATTGCCCTATAATTGCTAAAGCAATTAGTTGGATGTCAATTTGGATGCGCTGCATTTGGTGTGGCTGATGATAGGGTGGTGCAGCAGGGCTGTCAGTGGGCACACGCTGTCTGTGCCAGCAGGGCACTCACTTCCTTTGTAAGGGTAACTTCATGAATACAGGGAAGCTCCCTGGGTCTGCTGCAGGGCTTTAACGACTCCTGCAGTGCTCCTATGAGCAGGCAGCACAAACGGGTTCAGAGCAGGGCTGCGGGTGCTGGAATGCAGGAAGGCATGGATTCCAGAATGCAGAGGAAGGTGTGGAGAAGCTGAGGATTGCAAAGAGTGGAGAATGTGCAGAAGACACAAAGAGTTCACTCTGGAGAGAAAGGCAGAAGCAAGAGATAACAAGGGGACAACACTGACACAGAGACCTCCTGGGGCTGCAGAACCACTGTCCCCCTACTGCAAACCACGAGACACCACTGGTCATCAGTCCCCAACACTGGCCATGCCACCAACAGGAACCCTGTTTGTGTCACACGTGAGCAGGCTGAACTCTGAGCTGGGCTCTGGAGCTTGCCCATCCCCACCACGAGCAGCTCCAGCCACAGGGAGACTGCAGTGCCCCCAAAACATTAAAAAAGGGCAAGTCCTACTGATATGGGAGCCCTTATGGCTTGAAATGAGCATGGGCTGCACCTTCCTGTACACACCAGGCTGCCCTGGAACTGGTGGAGAGGGTGCTATGGGGTCACTGAGGACACAGTGGGGTCACTGCAGGGGACACAGTGGGGTCACTGTGGACACAGTGGGGTCACTGAGGACACAGTGGGGTCACTGGGGACCCTGTGGGGTCACTGCAGGGGACACAGGCACAGGCAGGATTTGGCCCAGGCCACCCCACGGGGGACACAGTGACAGCGCTCCACTGGTCAGATGCTATTTCTGTTTGGCTTTTTGGCTTTCAGGCTCAGGAGCTGTGGGATGTTATGGAAATCTGCAAAAGTGCTAATCAGACAGCGAATTTCAAAGCAGGGAAAGAAGGGCTGGCAGGCAGGGACTAGAGATAAAATGGCAAACTTGTGAAACCTCCAGCATTGTTCGGAAAACTCATCTGGAAAGGAATCAAAACTGGCTTTGGACTTGGCTAGTTAGGAGAAAGGAAGTTTAACCAGAAGAGATCAGTGCTGATTCAGGACAAAAAAAATACTTAAAAAAACACAGTCTGGGGCCTTTTTTTCCTTCTATTGTGAATGTATTTTAATGAGACTTCATTTTCATTTTTGACTGAACTGTTATGGGCTCTTAAAGCTACCCAGGGCACTGAAATAAGTGCAATAATGGAAAGCACAGTTCAGGCTGGCAGGACTTGAACTGTTCCACGCACGAGGAGCGTGGGAGGGCTTCGTTTTTATATGCCTGGGAAAACAAAAAGGTTTAGAGCACAGACTGGATTCACATGTTGCTGCCCTATTAACACAACTCTGACAAGTTATTATAGATGTCCTCCCAGGAACACACTACAGCCATTTCCAAAATGTTTTGGTGAGGCTGGGGTGGGAAAAGCACAGAAAACAGCTGCTTATCCCAAGTGCCTGCTAATTTTGGGACAATTATCTGTTTGCATTCTGTGAAGAACCAAACCTCCATTCCACATGCAAAACTTGGGTAAGCTTGGACCCAGACATAAAAGCTGAATTCCAGACCCCTATTTTTCCTTTGACTCCCCAGCCCTGTTAGGAGCCAGATACAATGGTACCGTGATAGCTCCTGGAGAAGGCTTTCTTTTAAAGCTTTTTACATCAAAACTGTAGCACAAAGTAGAGACGTGGACCATTTCATCCACGATTCTCACTCAGTTCTGCAGGAACAGAGCTCTGCATGGATTGTGCAAATGCTGCAAGGGCTCTGAGCCCCCGAGCCTGGAGCAAGCCCCCCCAGCTCAGCCCAAGCCTCACCCTGAGCCAGCCCTGCCACTGCTCTCCATCGCCTTCAGGTGCCCTCCACATGTGCAGGCCACGAATGCCTGTGGCCAGCAGCTCCTTCCCAGCTGAAGACAGCTCCTCCAAATCATTTTCCCCCAAAACACAAATGGACGGGCTGTTAGGCAGAGCATTAATGCAAAACAAATGTTTTGAGCATGTAGCGTTGACTTACAAGGGAAAATACAAGCACTTGGAATTTTTCCACTGCACAACGGCAGGGACTTTCGCAGCAGCTGTTTCAAATAGACATTGTGATTAATGGGGATAATTCAGGAATGAAAACCAGGCCCATCATCACATGTCTGACAAGAGCAGTGCTACAGGCAGGCGGGCAAGCCTTCTTTTTAACCAAGAAATGCCTCTCTGAAGGCACAGAGTTTGATCCTGAGGAACGCAAAGCACATGGGAGGCCTTTGACTATCACTGCTATTTAAATCACAGCCCTGAGCTGACACCAGCCGTGTGGAAGGAGGTGCTGTCTGTTCCACCACAGGGGCTCCATCCTCATTTGTGTGGCAGGGAAGATGCCAGCTCTGCTGATCTCGACCAAGCTGCTGTCCCTATGCACAGCTGGGCTGGTGTCACCTGGGACAAATTTCCTCTCCAGACACTCCTGTCTGACCAGTTCTTTACCCTCTTTTACTCCTCTATTTCAGGAGCAGCTCAGTGTCTCCTCTGATGCCACCTTCACCGTGGAGCATGTGAGATCTCAGAGTGTCCTGGAAATCAACTTCATTGCACTTTAGTTTGAAACCATTTCTTCTCAGAGATGGCAAAGAGGCTGCTGTGATGCTCAGCACTACCATGGCTTCAGGCTGGGCATGGGAGGCCTGGAGGGGACTGCAAACCATGTTCAGCCTTAGCCCCTGCCAGGAACCTGCTGCAGGTGGATGGAAATGCCCATTCAGCCAGTGGCCCAACAGCTCTGCAAAGGAGCCAGTCCTGCTCCCACCACACCTGAGCTCATCCTCCCTCTGTGGGCCATGAGCAGGGAAGCCAGATCAGCTCACAGCTCTCAGCTCACAGCTCCCAGCAGCACTGCCCAGCCCTGGGGATGACCACAGCCCCCCCAGGGATGGCCACAGCCCCCCAGGATGGCCACAGCCCCCCAGGGATGGCCATAGCCCCCCAGGATGGCCACAGCCCCCCCAGGATGGCCACAGCCCCCCGGGGATGGCCACAGCCCAGCCTGCAGGGATGGGCAGCTCCCACCCTGCTGTGTGTGGAGCTCCTCACCATTAGTGAGCTGTGAAATGTGCTCAAGCCTTCAGGCCCACGTGATAAGGCTCCACTTTCCTCTTTTTCTTTTTTTCCCTGAGAAAGCCTTCTTGCACAATGTCCATTTTTAGCACAAGCTGGAGCTGGATCAGATGCCTCACATGTGGTCTCCCCTCCCCAAAAGGGAAAATCAGCACTTTTTTTTTCTTCAATGGCTAAACTACAGGCACAAAATCTGAAGATTAAAAAAATTACTGATTTCCTCTTTTCTGTCCTTACAGGCTGGCTAGTTGTGCTACATTGGCACAGCCATACTCATCCACTCCTGTAACTCTTCTTTTATTAGACTGGCTAACTGTGCCAGCTAAAATGAAAGATTATGAGCTACAAAACCACTGGCTTTAGGACAAAAAGTGATCATCTGGGATCAGAAGACATCACAATATGTATGAAGACAATATAGATTCACTTCTGTGGATGTAGAAAATACTTTGGGAAAAGAGATTTTTTCAAAGGCTTTTTCAAGGCTCTTCCCTGTGGGTATAATGGGGTATCCTCCAATTAACAGCTGTGGAATCAATTAAGTTATTGCTCAATTCTTCTGGGGAATTCCAAACAGAACTGGCAAATGTTGGAGATAAAGCACTGAGCAGATGGACTGCTGATGGCTCTGAGATGCCAAACATATTCCTGCTCATTACCACTGGAAGACCATCAGCCTTCTGGGACAGACACCAAGCCTCTCCTGCTCAGATCTGAGCAGAACCACCAGGATGGCTCTGCGTGAGAGCCCCAACACCAAAGGGGCAGCACAGAGCAGCCCCTGCCCTGGCCCTCCTGAGCATCGTGGCTCCCACGGCAGATTCTGACAGGTCAGCATGGCTGTGCCAGCACAAACAGCACAGAACCAGGCAGTTTCCAAAGCCTCCAGCCATTCTGGTTATTTTCAGCTCCCCTATGGCTCTTCCTAAGCACAGTGAAAACACTGGTCTGTGCTCTGGCCTGAGCTCACCAAAGCCCTGGGAAGAAGTGGAGAAGCAACTGAACTTTGCTCTCCTCCACCTGAATCATTCAATACATCAGTTTGCCAAGGGTTAGTGACCATTTGAGTGGCACTGCTAGCAAGTGCCAGGTCCTTGCTGTCCCCTGCCTCCCTCCTCCCTGCTGCACACAGAGGTGAACCTGCACCCACCACAGCAGGGACTGGCTCTCTTACTCTGAGATAGCTGTACATGCAGATGGACATCCAGTTGGTGAGCATCTTCTCCACCACAGATTCTGTTCTCCTCAGCATCAGCTTGGGGTTTTTGGAAGCTGAGGCATCAATCAGATCCACCAAGAGGTCCTTCATGATGCTGGTGTAATACTCCAGTTTCCCATGCAATGCAATAGTAAGCAGGGAGGCCAAGTTACACCTGAAACACAGAATGGGACAAGACTCAAGCCCAGTCCAATGAGACTGAACTGCTGACTGGCACTAAAAAACCCACCACACAAAGGCAGTCTTTCAGACAATTTTCATGAGCCTTTTTTAACAGTGTTGGGAATTCCAACCCTCTTCCAGTGCTGCAGGACCTCAGCTTGCACCCTCTTACAGCTAATCCAAATGAGTGAGTGCTCTTTAGGGCCTGTGGCCATCCATTTCTAACAGAAATGTGTAGGCAAGCATAACTCTACCATCCACTGAAACATACAGCCCCAGACACTGGCTGCATTGCTTTGGGTTAGGAATAAATTTGTCTCCTCCAGCTGTCAAGTCTTGGGTTCTGAAGTTCATACCTGTCTCTGACAGCAAAGTCCTTCTGTTGCTCAAGAGCATGGACAAACACAATGAGGAAGTGCTTGTTGTTGAGTAAGGTGGAGAACAGAGAAATTCCTTCTTCCATGTTGGGTCTGCAGTTCTCAGGGATCTGAAGAAAAATTTAGAAAGCAGGCTAAGAAAACCCTGCTTGTTGTTTTCCTCCACATTTTATCCCTGTGAATGGCAGAAATGCCCCTACTGAGCACAGAGATCCTAAGCAGAAGAGTCCCTCCTCCCTCTGCTGACACAGCCAGCAGCTTTGCTGGCAAGGAACACAAGCTGGGCCAGTGGCAGTGGCCATTCCATTCTGTTCAGCACTCCTGAGGATAACGCGAGCACTGTGGCCAGTTTGGGGTCCCCACTACGAGACAGATGGAGCTGAGGGCTGACAAAACAGTCAGTGGGTGTACTAGGAGAGGTGAAGAGGGCTGGGTTTGGTCAGCTTTCAGAAGTTCTAGAGGGAAACCTTGCTGCAGCCTCAGGGTTACAGAGCCAGGAGGGATCCCAGGCCAATGCTTCATCATGCAAGAGCAGATTCACAGACCTGCCTTCCTCAGCTGGCCCAAGCTGACCCAATGCTGGTCTGGGTTAAGAGCTAGCAACACCCACAGTGTTTGTTCTGTCAGTGGAATACTCACCTTCCACTCCCCCACCAGGAGGGGATGCGTTTCCTGGACCTGGGAGCCCCCCTGGGAGCTGAGCTGCTGGGATGGCAGGATGTAGCACTCCTCATAGAGAGAGGAACACTGGAACCAAGCACAGGGTTAGGGGAGGGCACCTGTGTGCTGTGCACCTCAGGGGAATGACATGGGGAGGCATGTCATGGGGACAAAAGCCACTCATTCCAAGGACATGCATGGGGCTGGCTCATGGAGCCTTGAAACACTTCGCAAGAGCTTCCTGAAAGAGCAAATGCCACACGGATGGGGGAGGCAGACGTCTGCACAGACACAAGGCTGTTAGGGCAGGGAGACTGCAAATAGAGTAATGTGACAGCTAGAAAGCCTCCAGAAGAGAAAGCTTTACAGAAGACTAAATCAAAATAGAGGAGCTCTGGGTGTTTCAACATATGTAACTTTTAAAACAGATGGGAAAAATGTTTAAGTCTCCAGCCTGAATCTTAAAGCCTCTTGTGTGCAGAGATATGGAGACTGCGCAGCTGAAAAACCTGAGTAATAGCTACTAATGAAACACTCTGCAGTCATAAATCATCATCTCAGTCCTCAGCACCGACACACAAGTGCCTGGAGGGTGAAATACAGCCTCAGTGAAGGGCACAGCCACGCAGCAGAGCAGCTGGTGACAGCAATGACAGCACCAGCACGTCTGCTGGGGCTCCGGGCAGACAGACTGGGACTGGGTGCCCAAGGGACATCTTACTGGGAGCACCACACACCCAGCCTTGGACAGGGAGAAAGGGAGAGACAGAGGCATCCAAAGAGCTCCTGAGGTCTGGCTGAGCTGTCCATGGGGGCACCCCTCATGGGACAAAAGCCTCTCTCCCTGATTGCCAATGGCAGATTCGCCCTTCAGCCCCTGCTGATGGAGTGGGGTGACACTGGAGCCCTTGGGGAGGAGACCCCAGCACCCTGCTCGTGTGAGAGCTCTCTCAGAAGAGGTGGGCAATGGCCCCAAACAGGCAAGCAAGGGCAACTCCTGGGCCAGTTGCCTCCAGCTTCTGTCATGTGTGAGCAAGCCCAATCTTGTGTGATACCCCAGGAGGGGCAGCTCCACTTTTGATGATAATTAAGACTGAAATATGTGACAAGTAAATATATAACAGTGGAATGATTTTGTGGCACTGCAGAAGCCCTTTAGCAGAGCCCTAAACTGGTTGGGATATATCTGAGAGCAATGAGGTGCCCAGGACACGCGCTGCCACCTTACTTTGGGGAAGAATGTCCTGGTGACAAAGTGCTTGTACTCCAGGAAGGGGATCCCCTGGCTGCGGTTGAGCTCCTTGGTCAGGTCTGTCATGTCTGTCTGCAGCTCTGCAAAACCTTGCACAAAGAGACCCGCAGATGGTGAGAGCCCAGTCCCCCACCAGCCAGACAGGTGGCACAGGAAAGCACAGCACGTCTCATCCCTGCCCCTCACGCTGCTCCCTTGTGGGGGCTGAAGCTGTGATTCCTCTGAGCAGCACATTCCCATCGGGGTTTACCCTTCAGACTGTGCACCTTGCCCCCAGCACTGACAGAACATTCCCTGCCCCAGGAGCCCTGCCCCAGGGCAGGCAGTCCCCTCAGGACTGGATGTCAGCTGATGTGGCAGCATCACAGGATGGTGGGTGCCAACACCTGGAATATTCTCCCATTGCTCTGCGAGGAGTGTGCTGCAGTTTCTGTTGCACCCAAGAGGAAAGAACACTGAAGGTTAGTGTGACCTTCAAGTACACAGCCAAGGGCCATTAACCCTGGGGCAGAGGAGCTGGCACTGGAGATCAGTGGCTTGCCCAAAGCAGGCAGTAGGACTGTGGCAGGGCCACACTTGCAGCCACTGAGCCTCATTCCCAAACCCTGCCAAAGCTCACAGACAATCACATTCTCCTACAAATAATTCTATAAACTTCTGCACAGCACAAGATGAATTTCTTTAAGCCTGCAGAACTGACATCCCCTCCCAGCCATGGCTCCTCGGCACCCAGACAGTGAGTTACCTTTGCGGATTTCCTCCCGGATCTGTGACTCCATCTCCTCCATCTGGAGCAGGGTTTTCTGCCAGTAGCGCTCGGCTCTGCGGCTCTTTGTGCAGAACACAAAGAGAGCTGGAAGAGAGGAAGGGAATAAGCCTTTTGGACCTGGCCTTAGGAGCAGCTGCCGTTGGGATCAGAGCAGTTCTCTCTGACACGAGTGCAGAAAGCTGAACCCAGAGTTGGTTTCACACCTACCACAGACTGGTATCTGCTCAAGCAGTTGTCGATTATCTGTAAATAACTAAAACCAGCTGGAATTTAATGATCGTGCTGTAACTGTCATCTTCAATTTAGGTCTGGGCTGCCTGTATTCAGCTTAACTGTATATTAATGTGTTCCAGCTGATTAATGAATACAGAATTGAGGACGTTTACCACCTGTATTACAGTGTTCATATCTGACAGTCTTCCCATGCCTCCAGAAATATGTTCCTAATGATGGGTGGTGCATCTAGTAAACAGGGTGCATTAGAGCTTTTATTAAAAATAAATTAAATCCTTATTATAAAACCCTCATTTGCTGTGAAATGGCAGGTTTCTGGCTGCACAGTCATTCTGGGCAAGTGATGAGCAGGGACCCTAGCCTGAGGACAAAGATGTGCAGCACAGCTTCCAGCCAGGTACAAACACCAGTGTGCCTGCTTCACACCTGCAGATAAGGATGCTGGCTCTGCTCTTTCTACTCAGCCAGGCACCTGTCACTGCTTGCTCCTGATGACAGGATTTTGGCCTAAGAGCACCTTTGGAATGATCTGGGACAGTCATACCTGTGATCAAGATCTGTTTCTCACATCCTTCTTTATTTTCTATTATAGTAACTACTAAGTATTTGGGGAAAAGGGTAAGTTTATAAATATCACAGGTTCAAGTAAGGGAGTTGAGCTGTGGGTTCAGCCAGGAAAAGCTCTGTGCTGCAGGGAGCTGTGGTCCTGGTACCAGCTGTGTGCCATATAAAGAGTGGCTACCTGCTGCACCCAGAGCAGCTTCAGGTACACAACTGCAGCTCTCAGAGTCACCTTCACAGCTCCACATGCACTGAGAAAAACCTTGGCACAGCCTGGAAGCACATCATTCTTTCCCTTACCTACGACAGAGAGGACCAGCAGGATGCTGCAGATAACGATGGAGACAATGATTGCAGTCTCTCCTCCCCCAAGGTGCAGCATGGCAATTGTGTAGTTGAACTTTCCAACCTGGATCTGAGGAGGGAGAAGGAGGGAGGGAAAGCAGGAGCTGAGCAGCTGGTTGCCAAGGGGCAGGGGCAGGGCAGCACTGAGCAGACCTGTGCTGGCACAGCCCCCCCAGCCCCATGGGAGGGAAGCTGGGCTGTGCCTCTCACTGCCACACCCGGGGCACTCTGTGTGTCCCAATTCCCTGATGTGCTCTGGGGGATGCCAAGGCCACCCCCAGCAGGCTGTGATGCTGCAGGGGTGCCCATCCAGGGCCACCACAGGGCTTTGGTGACAGAACTGAGGGCCCCATGGCCCCACTGTCCTGCCCCAGAACAGACAGCCCGTTCCTAGAGAGCCCATGGCACCGTACAAGGCTGCCTGTGCTGCTCTCACTAAAAATCACTTCCACTGATCATCAGCTTCCTTATGGCTCTGAACAGCCTTTGGAGCCCTGCTGCACTCGCCTTTCTCCTCCAAAATCAGTACTGCTGCCACCCAGAAGAAGGAGGGTTAAGAAACTCTGAAGTCCTTGAAATGCAAATAAACTAAGGGAACAAAAATAACTGAGACCATAGACAAGTACTGATCTTGTGGCTAAAGCAGTGAAAGGGGTGTCAGAAGGTGCTGGCTCTGCTCCAGCCCATACTTCTTGTGACAACAAGCACAAACCACTAGAGCTCAGTCCTTGGGTCTCCTGATCTCCAGAGGGAAGAGCCCAGCAGACATCACAGGCTGGCAAGTTACTGGTGCCGTTCACAAACAGCTCTTTGGGCCCTTGGGATGAAAGGATTCCTCAGCATCATCTGATAAGGAAAACTCATGACCACACAAGGCTTTCGCTTCTGGAAATGTGAGTTTCACTTCTCCCAAGGAACAAGAAGTGAGAGAAACTTGAGAAAAAAAAAAACTTGAAATGAGGTAGGGAAGAGTTCCAATAATCTTATGATTTTGATTAATCTTTTGATTAATGAAAATTAATCTTTGATTTCCTGTATTGTGGAACACCTCTGGGAAAGATGCCCACTGGGGTGAAATTCCAGCAGCTCTCAGCCACTGGACCAAAGCATCCCACAAGCAGGATCTTCCCTCCACCTCCACCACCAGACACAGCTCCATGCTGAGGGGTATCCAGCCCTAGCTCTGGGAGCACAGGGCTCAGGTGCTGCCCGTGGGAGGCTGCAGACACTGAAAGCTTTGGTCTCTACCCTGGCCCATTGTCCAAGAGCCACAGCACTGCAAGAGCCCCTGGGCAGGTTCACTCAGCAGCCTCACAGCTGCATGCCCAGCTGCAGGATCTCCACTTCTTCCCTCTGAAACACTGCAATGTGGCAGTTCCTCAGTGTGTTTTGAGTCTTTTTTCCCCCACCAGCTCAGCCTTTTGCATTTTTCAGAGAAAAAAATGCCACAGTTGCCGTTTCATTCAGTTTTAACTGTTTGGTTACGAACAAAGATGGGCCTGAAGGTCTTGACAAGCTTCTCTTGTGTAGCTGGACAGCTCTACTCAACACTCAGTGTGAGCCAGGCAAGGGTTTGATAGGGCAGTGGTCAGGGAATGGCCAGCAGGCGAGGGCCCCAGCCATGCCTGTCAGTAAGGGTACACAGGTATGAATATAAGCAGATTAATTAGCTGCACTTTCATTTCTGAACAGCCTTGTGATATTTATGGCTGGGTATCATTCTCCTGCTTCCTGGGGGCTTGCCGTGATTGGCTTATAGTCACACCAAGACTAGCAAACTCAAAAATTCCTCTTCTTCCACAGAGGGATTCCCCTGTTTCTCAGTTCTTACAAAAAAATTTTTTTAAAAAATTACCCTGCTTAAAATTCCCATCAAGAGACTCAAGAGATTCTGTTACTTCTGCATTTCCATGTTTCCATTTTGCAACAGAATTTCATACACCTCAGATTGTTGCCAGTAAACCGGACAACTCTGTCAGCAAATTGCATCCTTGTGCCCTCCCTGGGCAGCCCAGGTCCACATCTGCCCAGCTCCCTTCACCTCTCTTGCCCCTCCCTGCCCGTGCCTGGGCTCCCATCCATCCCTGGCACCACACCAGAATCAAAGAGCCATGGGCACATCCCTGCACGGCCACGGGCTGTGCAGGACACGAGGGAAACTGAGGCAAGCACAGCAGCTCAGCCAAGCCCTCTGGAAAACAGGGCAGTAACAAAGTGTGGTGGGTTTGCAGACACAAGGAGAAGCAGCAGCCCTGAAGGCTGAGCCCTCTGCAGTGAGAAAGCAGCAGCCTTTGGAAGCCCTGAGTGCTTCCCTCACCCTCTGGTCACCACAGGGACCCAGCAGGGACCCAGCAGTGAAGGCTGGACTCTCACAGCCACTCGTAGCCCTACTGCTGGTGGGAGCAGAGCCAATGGCTTAAAGCTGTAAGGAAATGCCCAAACAGATCTCATGAGGAGCAAAAAATCACTGCAAGTGACAAAACCTCCCGTGCCTGAGAGCTCACTGTGCCTTGCCAGGACTGACCAGCCTCCCCTGGACCTCAGCAAGAGCTGCCAGTACCCACAGCTGGGAGCACAGCACCCCTCACCAAATCCCCTCACCAAATCCCCTCACTAAATCCCCTCACCAAATCCCCTCACCAAATCCCCTCACCAAATCCCCTCACCAAATCCCCTCACCAAATCCCCTCACCAAAACCCCTCACCAAAACCCCTCACCAAAACCCCTCACCAAAACCCCTCACCAAAACCCCTCACCAAATCCCCTCACCAAAACCCCTCACCAGTGCCCCTCACCAGTGCCCCTCACCACAGCTCAGGGCACCACAGCTCAGGGCACCCTTCAGCCCGACCCCTGCCTCCTGCTGACCATCTCCCCTGGCAGAGCTGCCAGCACGGCTGCTCTGGCCACCCCTGCCCTGTGCAGGGTCAGCAGGGAGTGCTGGGCTCTGGCCACCCCTGCCCTGTGCAGGTCAGCAGGGAGTGCTGGGCAGGTCCTCCCCAGCAGGGCTGCAGCTCTGCCCTCTCCTCACCGTCACGGGCAGCTGCCTCTCCGAGGAGCTCAGCGACTCGTTGATGGAGCAGTGGATTACTTTGTCTGAAACAATCTGGATCTCACACGAGATCAGCCCGATTTTCACCTGGTACTCATTGCTCTCCAGGCCCAGGCTGTCAGGCTCTTTCTGAAGACAGAAATAAAATCAGGATGTCAGACTGCAGCATAGCAGTTAGGATTGCAATCGATCTTCCTGCTTTACTTTCCACATTCCCTGCTGTTTGCAGACCTGGAAGACTCTCCCTTACCAGGGACATTTTTCCAGCACTCCACAGGAAAGCCAAAACCGGGCCATTCCCCATTTTCCTGTTTCCCATTCTTCACTCAGCATGGGGCATAGGATGAACAAGCCCCTCATGGAACCTGGAAAAATCTGCTTTTGATCGGGCCTGCTGTGCGTGGAAGATAAGGATGTAAGAGCCCATCTGGGAGGGGGGAAGGATGTCCAACGGAGGGGACAGCCAGGGGATGCGCCTGCAAAGCCTGAGAAAGGGGGGGCACATTTCTGGAGCACGTTGCAAACAATTAGGATATCCTGCAGCAAATAATGGCCTTTGAAATAGCATTGCTCATTGTCCAGGCCACTCAGCCTCTGCACCCCAACTTCCCTGTTAGCCAAGATTAATTCAGTGGCCAGAAGAGAAGAATGAATGATCTGTTTCTGCAGGAATAAACACCTATTGTCAGGCCCTTCTGCAGCACCTGCCTGGTTTCAGGCCAGGGCACTGTAGTTCTTTCCCACATGTCCAGTATTTAATTCAGCCTCTCGCTACAACACACTCCTCAGGCAACTCTGGGGCATCATGCCTCAGAAGGCATCCCCAGACCAGGTTGCACCTCCAGGGGCAGAGAGATGTATAAACTTCAGGCTGAGCTAAAATCACCTGCTCCTGTGTCTACAGCTCCCACCCACCCCCTTCTCTGTCCTGAGCCTGTGGACAGTGCCTGTGCTGGTACTGAGGAGCTGCCTGGGATGGAGATGGCAGCACCCAGAGAGAGGCAGAGCTGTAACTAACACCCTCTTACGTGTATGACCAGAGTCAAGGGCTCGCCAGGGTGGTGCTTGATCCACTTCTCCTTCTTGGCAGTGGAGAACTGGGGGTCAGCGTAGTAGCCCAGGCTGAACTTGCTGATGTGCAGGGCCTCCTCGGGGTACAGCTCCTCATCCAGAGCCGAGCGGTCGTCAGTGTAGAGGCGCCCGTTGAGGTAGAAATCCACGGGGGCTGGTTTGCTGCCCACTGTGGTGTTGGAGGCAGCAGGGGAGGGGCAGGTGATGGCCGTGTCAGTGTGAACCTTGCAGCGCTGAAAGCAGGAGGGGGAGCAGTCAGAACCCAGCACCACCAGTGCTCCCAGCCCAGCCTGGGCACGGGCCAAGCCCCAGCTCCCAGCCTGGCCACCTCTGGCAGCAGGCACACAGCCCTGCTCCATCCCTGGGCAGTACCCACCGTGTGCTCCCTGCCGATGCCTCGGACAGCCATGGACACGTTCTGCACCAGCCCAAAACCTCTTCCCTCCAGGGTGATGATCCTGCCCCCGCTTTGAGGAGAAGGGAAGAAAGAGAGGGTGACTGCAGAGGACAATGCAGCAGTGAGATGTGATGGCTGCATCTTCCTCCTGTCATTTTCTCAGAGATGTTTCCAAGCTGCCTGAGCAGAAAATGTGACCCAACAGCCAAAGTCTTCTTCCTACTTACAGCAGAGATCCACACAGCTACCACAATATAAGGGAAGGAAGGAAGGAAGGAAGGAAGGAAGGAAGGAAGGAGGAGTAGATGCTGTGGTGGAATGGGGGGAGCCCCTTCCAGTATCAGTGAGCTGTCCCCCTTACTCCCACTGCCCAGAAGAGCCAGTAATAAACTAATAAAATATATATAATAACTAACAAAAATAATGAGCAGCCCCAACGTGCACAAGGCAGAGCACATTAGCTGGAGAACCATCACCATTCATCTGCACCCTAGATCTACCTTCCCCTTCCCCCACATCACATTTGACTTGTTTGGAGTATTTGCCAGGGAAGAAGCAAGGCTCACAAATCCCATTATCTGAAGAGGCACAGGGACTTTGGGCATGAGGCCCCACAGTGCTCTGGGGATATCACCAGGAAATTGTGATCCAAGTTTCTAACTAGGAGCCTGTCACATCTGCAGACTAGTGTGGAGCTTTTGTATTGGATTAGATTTTGGTTATATGGATTATTCTATCATTATGGTAAGATAAATTTTTACATAAGTTATTGCTGCCTCATGGTCAACAGCCCAGCAATGTGCTGAAGCAGTCAGACTGCACGAGTCATGCTAGGGGCTGGAGAGAGCCTGCAGTCACTGTCCCTGCTCTCTGAAATTTGGGAACTGCTCTAAGGACCATGTAAGCAGACTAAGGTGACTGAGAAATACCCCACTGGTTTCCTTTTTGACTCTGGGCAGGACATTCTTCCCTTGTCTCTTTTTAGACACTGCTCTGGCCACTCAGCAGTTGGGAGCCTGCGAGGGGCTGAGTCTGGCTGAGTCATGGCTCTGCCTTTCCCCTCACATTCCCACAGCCTGCAGCCTTGGCATTGTGCTTGGGAACAGAGAGGCAGCTTTGTTCCAAGGGGATCAGACCACCAGAGCCTGCTCATGCTCGCCCCTGGGCACGCTGCTTTCAGCAGTGTCCTGCTAGCACAGCTGCTGCCCTCCCAGATTTCCTAGTCAGCCCTGGGTTTTTCAGGCTCCTCAGGTGAGGAGGGTGGATTTCACCATGGTATCCAAAGGAACAGAAGCCTGAGAACTCCACGAAGATGTGAAACTAAAAGCAACACACTTTAAAAATTAAATACTGTGACTTCAGGGAAGGCTGAAATCCAAAATTACAAATCTCATCTTGTCCTCCAGCAGTTTTACTGCCATAAAAATTCCTCAGGGTCTCATAGGGCCCCCACCTGGGTCTCCCCAAAGCACTCACTGGTGTGCACAGTATAGTCACCAAGGCTGACATTTTTCCACTCCTAAAAGCATCAAAACAAGCTCCAGACAGTCCTGGTGTGTGAGACCTCTTCTACTCCCCTGCTGGGGTTACCCTAAGAGCAAGCTGAGGCACCCTCTATGCCTGTCCAGCCCAGGGCTGAGGAACCCCTTTCTCCTGGCAGGACCCTCTCCCCACCCTCTCCCACCTGGAACTGACCCTCTCTCCCACAGGCTGTCTCAGCCAGGGCAGGATCTCACCTGATCTGGCTCTTTTTGGGGTTGATGTCTGATATAACCGGGTTCTTCTCATACTTGAAGGTGATGTTGTGGCTGGCACAGGACTTGCTCTCGAACTGCACGCAGACGGGCACGGCGGCGGGGAGCTCAGCGCCGGGCATGGTGCAGGTGATGCTGCTGTCAGTGCGGCTGCGGGGGACAGGAGGGTGAGCTGGGGGCAGCCAGAGCCTGCAGCCCGGCCTGAGCACCCCTGGCAGCCACAGGAGCCGCCAGTGACACGGCAGCTGCCTGTGACTCCAGGCCTGCTCAGGAGAGCTCTCAGCTCACACAGCCTGGCTGCAGGCAGGGCAGGGCAGGCAGGGGATGCTGTGCCAGCATGCAGTGCTGCCCCCACCAAAGCCCTCGCTCTGCCTCACTTCTGGGGGACAATTCCAGCCCTCCTAAAGCTTCGGCTGTTACCACCACTCCAGTGCCAGCCCCAGCCCTGCTCCCACCTGAGGTCTGTGCACTGCTTGGAGGAGTTGATGAGGACACGGAGCTCTGAGCCGACGTCCAGCCTGCTGCCTCTGATGGTCACCCTTGTTCCTCCTGCCTTTGGGCCATTCGGAGGAGCTATGGACTGCACCACGGGAAGCTAAAAACAAAGGGGAAACCTGTTTCCTAGGCTGGTAAATCTGCAGCTGGATATTCACACTGTACACGGGAATTGATCCAGAACGTGTAAGTGTCCAGCACTGTAATGCTCAAACAGCAGCACAGCAAAAGCATTTGCTGGCAGGGTTTCAGAACAAGACAAGTGGTACAAACACTAAGGAGTGAGATCATATAAAACCTCTGTGACTCTCAGTGGTCCCTAAATACTGGCTGTAAATGAAACAAGGGGCCAAATGGGACTCCAGGATCCCACCTTCAGATTTTCAGCAGGAGGCCCAGAGACAGTGACAGCTCAAGGTCCATCAGTAAAAGGAAATTTCTCACTCATTCTCTCCCTCACCATCTCAGCCCTTCCAAATCCATGTTCTCCTAAATGCAAAGCCCCACTGAATGATGGCCTTGAGAGCAGTAAAATGGCCACCCGGGCTCAGATAATTGAATATCAAACCCCTGCTAAGGAAGCTTCAAATCTGCACCTCTTGAGGCAACAGGAACTGAGGGGGAAGTTACTTTGCCTCTTGTCATTTGCAGCAGAAATTAGCGTGTATGTTATCTGTGTTTGCAGCCCCTGGAAATCTTCCCGAGATTCATGAGCTGCAGGCTTTGATAACTCACGTGGCACTGGGCCCTCTTGTCAGTCACAGCACCCCAGGAGAGGCTGCTGGCAATGCCCCTGCTCCATTTGAGCAGGACAGCCAGGACAGAGCAAATAATGCCCTCAAGGCCCTTCCCTGGGGCACTGGTGACTCCCTCTCAGACAGACCCACGGGGACTTGCCCCGCTCACCCCCAGCCCATCCCTCGCTCACGCAGAGCAGACCCACACAGGTGGGCAGCAGGGCACAGGCTGAGCCTGCTGCCAATGCCTCGCCTGGCAGTCCCTGCCACACAAACCCATGCATTAACATCTCCCCTTGCCCTTGTCCTACACTCAGATGGCTTTGCTCCTCTACAGCCATTTCCTCTGTAGGTTCTGACCATCACCCATTTCCACCGGATCTGTTTTGCTAATTTGTATTTCTCAGGGTGTGTGCAGGCAGCTGTATCCTGCCCTTGGCCCCTAACCCACATAAGTGCATCAGGAGTGAGGATTATTCCTGGTCCCCAAAGCCCTCTCCCTTAGCCAGAGCCAGCACCAATCACCTCCATCACTGCTTTGGCAAATCCAGCTTATCCATAGCCTGCTAGAATGTCCTGAAGAAGCTTCTCCCTCCTCCTCAGCACAATTACAGCTGAATTCTGTCTCCTCTAGACACGTATAATGGAAAGATGTAGCACACAAACAATATTTGGTATTTCATGAAGAACCTTCTTTGGAAGGGCAGTTCTAAAATCTTGTAAACTTTTCCAGGCAAACTCTATCAGTGCCCACGCTCAGGTCTCACCAAGATCAGCCTTGCGTGGTGTAGGATGCTGCATTTGCATGCCATCAGATGTGAGAGGAGAACCACGAAAACAAGAGTGTTGCTTGGTCTGCAAATGGTGTGAAAGCCACTTTCAGTGTGACATCCATCATGCAGTGTCCCTCCCATCACACAAGGCAAGGCAGGGCACTCCCTTGTATCTGCTCCAAGCTTTGCTAAGACAAACAAGACAGACAGAGACACAGAAGCTTTCTCCTGTGCCCTCCAAGCAGGAATAGCTCCTCTCCCTCTCCAGGGAGGGGCCTGCTCCCTAAGCTTGCCCAGGAGCTGCCAGCTCAGGATTGCCATGGACCAGGCTGAGGTCAGGGCCTGGCTTTGTTCAGCACTGGTCTTCCACAGGTGTTTCCTGAGAGGCTTTTCCTCGCGTGATAAGAGCTGGAGTAGCCGCCCAGCCCTGATCCACTCTCTGGCCCCTCTCCCCCAGAGAGGGGGACAGAACCAGCAGAGGGGGACACGCCAGCTCAGCACACACATCCTGGGGATCCCCAAACTCTGGGCCATGTGCCACCACTGGCACCTTAATCCACTCCCAGCTGCTGGATCAGGGGCCACTGGGATGTGAACCTGGACACCTGGGAACTGTGGAAATGGGATCTGGGCACTTCTGCTGAGGCTGGTGTGGCAGTGCCATCACCTCCCCAGTCTCTCTCTGTAGTGTCAGGGCTGGCTCTGCTGGGTGCTGGGATGTTCCTGTGCTGGCTGCAGGGAGGGCTGCAGGCACCCTCCCTGGACTAAACACCCAGCCTGTCATTGGGTACAAGGTGGGGAATCACACTCCATTATCTGCCTCAAATTCCTCACAAAGGCCACAGAAAGTGTTTCCTGGGGTCCAAGTCTCCTCCCAGCTCAGCAGTTTGCAGCATGGGCTGTGCTGCCCCAGCTGAAGCTGCAGGGGAGGCACAAAGGCTCCAAGCACTCCACATGCCCTCAGCACCCACCCAGGATGGCTGTCCACAAATACTACCCAGGAATATAGTTCATGTAGGGAAGAGAAGAAATGCATGGATTTCTCTCAGATTTATAGAGATGAAAGCTATCTTTGTGAGACAGCACAGCACAAAGTTATAAAGGGCTTTTCATTGCACAGTGACATGGGGTTAGCTTCAGTCTAATCCCTACACATTATTTCATGCAAAAATTAACACAATCTCCTCAGCAAAAATATCAGTTCTAAATAACGTGAGTTCATGGAATGTATCTTACACAGCACAAAGGGACTTCACAAGTCCCAGAAAATCTCACAGGTTTTAACAGCATCTCAGTAAAACAGGTAAAGAAAATGGAAGTCCTTTTTATAGCAGGAGAATTGTCAATAAAGCTGGGATGAGATAGACCCCTGCAGGAGCTGAGCATGGGAGCGTGGCTGTGCCACCAACAGCCCGTGGTCCTGCCACACCCCACACAGGAAACCACAGGTGAGGTGACACCTCAGTGGCTCCTTGAGGACCCCAACTTGTAGTTGTAACTCCTGTTTCTCAGCCAGCTGGGGAAAGTGTGGGGAGCTCCAGACTGACTTTAAGGGGCTCAGGAATCACCAGAGAAACGCTGAGGACACAGCCACTCACCACGTAGGAGAATCGTTCCCTGGACCTCCCTTCCTGGCTCACGTTCACTGTCACCACATCTGAAAACTCTTCCTGAGCCTCCCCGGTCTGACACACGACCCTGCAGATGGATGAGAGAGGTGGCAGCAGTGCCTGGCCGCAGGGACACAGCGGGACAGGCAGGGGACAGGCAGGGGACAGGCAGGGGACAGGCAGGGGACAGGCAGGGGACAGGCAGGGTCACAGTCCCTCTCCCCAGCTCCCCACTCACATCTCAGACACGACGTATCTGGCGGGCAGGGGGGCGCAGGGCACGCTGCCCACGCGCACGGCGCCCAGCACGTCACTGAAGCGGCGGCCCAGGTTCCTCCCGCGGATGGTCAGCAGAGTTCCTCCCTCCAGGGGCCCTCGCAGCGGCTCGATCTGCAGCACCAAGGGGCAGGTCACACACTCTGAGCATCACAGCAGCCTGGAATGCTTTGGGTTGGAAGAAACCTCCAGGATCACCTATTCCCAGTGCCCATACCATTGGCAGGGACACCTTGCACTAGACCAGGTCAGGGGAGAACCAGGAGCTTCTTCTGGAATTGATCCCTGAGTCAATCCCAGTGCCCAAGCACCACCTGAGCCCTGCGAAGCAGACAGAATCACTCCTCACATTCCTGCTTGCCCAGGGCACCCAACACCCCACACTCCTTGCTCTGGCTTGGCAGAGGAGAAACCATCACACACCTCTGCTGTATTGGGCAGTGGGGTTTGGTCAAGGATCACTCCAGCTGCAAACACATCTGGGAAGAAACATGCTTTCTTCCAGATCCCAGCTTTGACTCCATCTCCTACATCACTGGTTTCACCTGAGAGCTGCTGCCCCAGCACTGAGAGGGGACAGGACACTTGGCTGTGACAACATCCCAGTGCTGCAAGGACAGGGTGCTGGCCATGCTGCCATGACAGCACCGAGGGGCATCCTCAGACAGAGTGAGAGTGAATTTCTGCAGATGAAACAAACCCCACCAAGAAGAAATGGCTCTTTCCCCTTTGCCCAGGAAATGGCACACACTCCTAGTGGCACCAGGCATGGTGCCCCTTTGCTGGCTGTGCTGCCCCCCCTCCAGGAGAGCTCCGTGAGGGCTTGTCTGCTCACTTAACTCCAGCCACTATCTGCTAAGGAAATAATGACAGACTTGGTAGCACTGCAAAAACTGTGGTTTCCTTCCATTACTCTCTGGGGAGGTGCTGATAAGACTTGATGAGTGTGGGAAAGAGGCTTGGGGGGAGCACCCTTCTCCCAGGTGGCAAGAGGGAAGCAGCAGGTGATGTTGCAGCACCCATATCACCACACACCTCCTGAAGAGCAGAGATCCCATACACTTGCCAACATCAGCTGTTTTGCCTCTCCAGCTTCTCCTTTCCTAGGGACACAATTTAAAGGTCTGGTCTATGTTTTTTGTTTGCCACTTGTCAGGGACCAATTTGCTGGCACCTACCATACCTCTAAGCAGAACCCAAGATCCAAAGCCCTCCAATAAACATTCATTTAACTACAATTTAAATAAAACTCATTTCAAAATGTATGATGCCCAAAGGTCCCTCTGATGCTCTTAATCTCAGCAGAACTGCTGAGCTCACGTGCCTGGAGACAGGCATCTCAATTACATTTCATCGGGCTCTATTAAATGCTATTCCTGATAAGGACACTTCAACCAACCCTACATATCTTTCTTGCTTTTACCCACCCCTGGAACTCTGGGACATTTGGATTGTACTGCTGTTTTTTTTTTCCCACTAACATAATGAAGACTGGATCCTGTCACTAGCAGTGTCCTTGGCACCAGGCGACCCAGCAGCATGGAAAGTCAGTGAATAATTCAGTGCTGGTCGTGACCCTGTCCTGTGCCAGGGACAATGCACAGACCCTCCTCTGCCCCGGGTAGGACAGATTAGCCAGTCCCACCCCTTGGCACACCCCCCACACCAGGAGCACCCTCCGTGCTGCCTTCCAGCCTTACCTTCCGAATCTCAGGAGCTGGGCAGGCTTCAGAGAGCAGAGGAGGCTCAGTTTGCAGCCTGCAGCTGGAGCTGCTCTCGCTCCAGAGGCAGCGGTGCCCCAGGTCCTCCCTGCCCAGGCACTGGGAGCAGTCAGCACTGCCCGTGGCACAGTTGTACACCTCCACTGCAGCACCAGAGACAAAGAAAGGTGAGCTCCAGGCCTGAGGCTCTCACAGCTCTGCTCAGCCTAAGGCAGTCAAACACACACGGCCCCCCCCGCTCCCACCCCTCTGCATTAATCCCAATAACTCCTGAAATCCAGGGGATGAGCAGAGCAGTCTGCACACACAGTGAGATGAGGCAGCCCTTGGCTCCCATCCTGCAGGCTTCCCAGAAGGTCTGGGTACTTGTTCACACCACAATATAGTTTAGCACTTTCTTTTCCTTTTTCTCCCCCTTGAAAAACAAGCAACACCCAAACTTGGAATCTTTTGTAAATTTATGCTATGTGTTTCCAACTCTCAGCATTCACATGGGAAGCTGTTTGGCAAAGCTGGCTCCATCCTGCCAGGAAAGCAATCACATTGCTTCCACACTGACAAAAATGGGGTGGTTTCTGCTTTGTACAGTGTTGACAGTTCCTTTCCTTCCCCCTGTGACCACAGGCCCCTTTCACTGACTTCTTCTCCCTTCAGATCTGCTCAGCTCAGCTTCTACGTGTTTTTCTTATCCTGCCTTCACATCTTCATTAGCTGGTGCCCAGTGTCACATTTCCTCTCCAGCCTCAAGACTTCTGCCACTGGAGTGTTTGTATGCATGGAGGTAACAGCCAGAAATGCTCAGGAAACATGGCTTTCACACGCTTTTCCCCACAGGAGACTTTGCAGGAATACAGAAACCGTCACATTTGGCACTTCTGTTCACAGGAGCACCTTAAGGCACTTCATGAACAACTAATGAGTCCCTCAGCCTCAGTGCTCTGCTGTGCTGTGCTAATGAAACATCATCAGCACCAACACTCTGCCTGTGCCCAGCAAACTAAACATCACCAGCACCGAGGGTCTCTCCTCCACAAAAAAAAGCTTTTTCCATGTCATCTGCAGCCCCCCCCAGAGAGTCATTTTCCAACCAACAGCAGAGCTTGTATTCCTTCAATAGACCATCAAAACAGAGTGTACAATAAAAGCTAATAAATATTAAATAATAAACACTAACATCAGTGATTTCATTAAAGACATTATAAAAGATGCCCATGTCTGTCTGGCAGATCTCTGTCTCTGGTGCAAGGCACTCTAATGTGACTCACACCAGCCTGTTCGAGGCAAGGAGGAGCCAGAGCAGCCAAACAGTCCCGTGGGAACTCCAAATATTCTGGCCAATTCCGATGGATGCAAACATGGCCTATGTAAATTAGCTCCATGCAGGAGGAGGGGAATTCCACCAGCATTTTCTGCTGTGGTTCCGGCTCCCAGCACCACCCACACAGAGAACTGAGTCCTCTGCACAGCCAAAACCCAATGTCCCACCCCCCTCTCCTCAGGGTTACCACTGTATTGCAAAATTAAACCCTCTTCTTTCTGCAGAGAAACTACATCTCATGTGTGCCCATGCTGTTATTTCCAGGTATTTTCACTTTGCAAGATAATCCTCCTTCCTTCATGGGGATTTATCAAGAGGAAACCTTTCTGTCCTGATCACTGGTTGCTGATGTCTCTCTCCCTGTCACAGCCATCCTCCCAAGGAAGGCTCCCTCTGGGCTCTCCTCTGCACCCCAGACAAACCAGCCCCTTCAGCCACAGCTGCTGGCACTGTCAGGAGGCAGAGGAGCTCAGGAAAGCTGCCTGCAGGCAGAGCCCTTGGCGAGGGGCACTGCAGAGCCTCCAGCTGCACAGGGTGGGCTCTGCTGGGCTGGTCCTGCCTGGGCACCTTGTCTGACTCATTTCCAGTCTGCTTGCCTGCCTTCCTCGCTTTGCTGATGTAGCAAGGGCTTTTTTGGGAATCCAACCACTCTTCCCAGAGTCAGAGAACAGGCCAGGGGTGAAATGTGCTTACACATTTTATTCCTTCTCAGCAGAGGAAACAAAAAGGACTCAATTTTCACAGCATGTGGAACCTGGATGCCACGCTCTGTGAGAGCTGAGGGAAGAGCCCTGCCTGTCCATTCTCTTCCCTGGACAAATTCCTCTCCAGTCCATATCCTGCTGTGACTGAGAGCACCAAGCAACCTGCGCCATGCAGGTGGGACCTGAGCTGTCTGCACTTCTGGGCAGGGCTTGACTTTGCCTGGCTGTAATAGGGTGTCGTGGGTGCCAGTCTGGGCTCTGGGCTCATGTTCATGGGGGGCAACTCTGGGTAAATATGCTTTTTGCATGTGCTTGAGAGAAGGAACTGTTCTGTGCCCACTGGAGCCATGGTCTCTCTCCTGCAGTCATAAACTCTGCCCAGGTTTGAGAGTTATTCAAGCCAACCAGATGAGAGGAGCATAAAAATATTTTCAACTTAGACCTGTCATCATCTCTGGACTGTCAATAAATCTGTCTGGTTTGTCCTTCAGCTGGAGGTTCACGGGGAAGTGATGGCTTTTTTCTGATGTGTGGAGCTGCACACAAAAAACAAACAAAAACATAGGGAATTTAGTAAAATAGGAGATTCTACACACACACTACATGGATTAACCTTTCTTGTGAGGCTTCTTTGACCACTATTCCTCCAGACACGAAGGTCTTATCTTTAGCAGAAGTGGTGGGACGGCTGCTTTGTTTTAATAATTTTGCTAAAGTCCCAGTAAAGGGCACCAGGACACAGTGCACATCGTGGTGAGCACAGAGCCCTGCACTGCTGCTATTTTTAGCAGAAATGGACAGGAAAACGAAAAGCCTGGCCTGTCTGCACATTCTCAGTGCAGGGCTGTGACACAGGTGACGTGATAGGAAAGTGCTCTTCTCCAGCTTCCACTCGCAATATTCCTACTGGTGAAAGCCCAAATGTTTGCTGCATTTTGAAGGTGCAGTTTGCCCTCTGACAACCACACACTGCTTTCCAGTGAACATCACAGCATTTTCTCAGTCCAATTCCTTGTTCAAAATAAAATCTACAGAAACAGTCCTGAAAGGTGGCCAAATGTTTTGCCTGAACTGAACCCTTCCCATTTAGAAAGGTAAACAAGCAGCTCTTTCCCAAGCCCCAGGGGTGCAGGGGCCAAAGCCACTGCAGAACCCATGGAGCTGGGAACAGCACTGGTGACAAACGTGCACCCTGCCAGCATCAGCACACGCAGAGAGCCTCATGCCAAGGGGCAAATGCAGCAGTGAGGAATGGAGGGAAGAGAGCAAGGGGTGTCCCATTGCCAAGCAGGACACTGGGGGTGAGACCCTGCCTGCCCTCGGACCGGATCCTCAGCCTGGGGAAGCAGGGCTGGCAGCCTCACCCCTCGACTCACCAGCACATGTACACACTCCAGGGCAGAGGAGTTCACCCACCGGGCTTCAAATGTCCTGTCTGTCCCAAAATGGCACTCCAGAGCTGTCTCCTAGGAGAGGGAAGACAAGGGCAGAATGGCTGCAATAACTGTTTTGGGCAGTTCTCTGTTAGTCAGTTGGCAGGGTCTGCGTCCCTCCTTGATGCTGCCATTGGCACCTGAGCTCTGTCCAGGTCAAACAGGAGATCAGTACCTGGCACTAAAGGTGCAGACCAGGAGCTGTGCCTGGCCCGTGGCACACACACACACACACCAGGAGCTGTGCCTGGCCCGTGGCACACACACACACACCAGGAGCTGTGCCTGGCCCGTGGCACACACAC
>JAHLSL010000043.1:252648-280812 GCA_025920805.1 Petroica traversi | reverse complement strand
CACACACCAGGAGCTGTGCCTGGCCCGTGGCACACACACACACACACCAGGAGCTGTGCCTGGCTGAGCTCTTGTAACCCCAGCAGCAGGGTATGACAGCTCCTCCAGGCCAGGCTGTGTGGAACTCATCCTGCAGTGCAGACTGAGAGCCAACACTGTCCCAGGCCACCTTGTCCAAACCAGCCCAAACCAGTCTGTGCTTTGGGCTTAAAGTCACCTTCCTCCTCCTTTTCCCAACAATTAAACAGAGCAAACCTCTAATTCAAACAAGAACCCAGCTGAGAACGTGTTCAAAGACAGACTTCTGTGCTGTCTTCCTGATAACACAAGGAAGATATCCTGCACCAAATTATTGCTGTGCCCACATCCTTCAGGAAAAAATCCAATCTCCAAGCAGTTGATGCTCTACCACTACTGAGGTTTAACTATCCTTTGAAAACTGGCAGATCTGATAAAAGATGTGGAAGGAAGCACCAGGCTCCTGGCAGGCGCTGCAGGCTCAGCAAACACAGGCAGAATCTTGCCCAGTGCATCAGCTGTGCCCAGGCAGCTCTGGCTGCACAGGCTACCCTGGCTCATGGCCCTGCCCAGCAGTGCCCCTGCTGCAGCACAGGGCTCAGGGCACAGGAGCTTCAGTAGCTCATGAGTTCCTCCAGAGAGGGAAGGACAAGAAATCCTACTCAGCATCCTGGGACAGTGAGCAGAAGGTGGTGGAAGGAAGACAGCCAGCCAGAGCCTCTGCTGCTGCCCCTTTCCTGCTAACTCCATTTCCTGTGGGTTCCATTTCCTCCTCAGCCACCTGCAGCAACCAGAGAGGAAGAAGGATTTCTCACCCTTTTTGCTGATTGCAGAGGGCACAGCCTCCTTTCCGGAGCTGGAGCTGTGCAGGAAAAGGCCACCCCATCCAGGCAGGGGGGTCTGCTCTGCCCCTGTGGAGGGAGTGGTTCCTCCACATCCCCCAGCAGCATTCTCCAGCACGCCAGAACTGCTCCACCACCACTTCCAAATCTCTCCTCTCCTGAAGAACAAGGAGCCACTTGGCTGCCCAGCATGCTGGAATCATCAAGAGGGGCAAGGCAAACCTGGCCCCATGAGCCCTGTTTTTCTGAGCCAAAATTACTCTGGGCAGCTTTCTACAAACAGCAGAGCTTACTCAAGCACTTTCCCAGTGCTCAGCCTCTTTGCCCCAAATTCCTCTGGTTCTTTCTGGCAAGCAGCACATCTCTGGAGGCATCATTTGATGTCCACTCTTGCTTTTTTGCTGTTAGAATTAGCATGTCAGAAAATTTCACCAAAAAGTCCTTTTCACACCAAACAAGCTCTGCAGTGGCGAGCTGAAGGACATTTTCACACCAAATGAGCTCTGCAGTGTCAATCTGAAATTAATCAAGGCTTCCATGCTGTACTCAAACACTGTGGCTTGCACAGTGCAGGGCTCCCTGCCCAGCTGTGTCCTTGGTTCCTCAGTGGGCACTGGGGCCAGGCTGGCACGAGGTGCTGGGAGGGACTGACACCAGCACACCCCGTGGTGGAGCAAACACCCACAAGGGAATAGGGAGTTTTATTTCCCCAAACCTCCCCAATGCCTTTAGGAACTCATTTACCTTAGAGAAAGTTGCATTGGCCAGTGAGATCATGATGTCCCGAGATACTCCCGTGGGCATTGGCTCCAAAGGGGCAGGTACTATTCGAGGACAGTCAATTTTCTTCTGCTAGGTACAAAAATAAGGGAAAAAAGGGGTTAGCTGGGTGCATGCTAAGCATCCTCAGCAACAAGGGAAGAGGAACCATCAAGGTCCTCGATAAGATTTATTTCACTGGGAAATGGGAACTTCCAGGTGCACAGTGACCGTGTACCTGCACCTCAGCTGCCACTCCAGCAGTGACAGGTCCAGAATGAGTCTGAGAGGAGGCACTGCCACCTCCAGTGGCAGATCTACCACTGTGACCCTCTCCCACCCCCTGTAAGCCATACTGCACCCACTGCACTCCTGCCAGCATCTGCAGAATCTGTGTTCCAGGCTCTCCATCCTGCACAGTGGCACTGCAGAGCGCACAAGCTCCTTGTGCATGGACAGAGGGTATGAGGAGCCACAGGGGCTTCAGTGAGGGGGCTGCAGGAGTAGGGCAGCTGCAGTGAAAGGCTTAAATGAAGCTGAAAAATTATTTTAAAAGGTCATCTGTCTCCCTCCTTTTGTTCTCATTTTAAATTGATGTCTCAGACACTGGAGCTGACTCAGAATTCCATTCTATGTGACAAACCCGTCCTGTTCTCTCATGAGATGTAAATCACACTGCGAAACTACAGCAAAAATGAAGCCAGATTCTGCATGGCCCCAGGGTACATCCAGAGTAATGCCTGTGACAGTGGAGCCATTGGGGTAAAAGACAACAAAATACTTGGTCCATTATGCAGAATCATATGCAGCAGGCAAGACTTCCTCTCGCTTGCATTAAAGGTTATTCTGCTGTGGCTCCATGATGCCAGTGCTGCTGCTGCTGCTCCAAGGAGAGGCCGAGCCTGCCCTCCCAGCACTAGGATGCTGTTCAGACAGACAATCCCTGGGACCAGACACGCAGCAAGTGGGAGGATTCTCTTCTGCCCTCCCCAGCCCTAGATAGGGGACAAGGAACTACCTGGAAGTGCTTGTTTGACTGTGGAAAAAATGTTTCACTTCTGTCAGGACACTCATCTAACCAAGCACAGTTGGTGCTGCCTAAACAAGATTAAATAACAGCAATGAATGTGACAAGGGAAGCAAAACAGCAAAGCAAACTACTGGGGAGAGATTTCAGTCCCAAGCCTCTTCCAAGGGAATCATAAGAGTTAAAATAAAACCAGCATGGCTACAACTGAAATTTCAAGTGAAACCTCCCATGGTCTGGTTTGTCCTTGCATGTCACCAGAGCTGGCACAGTTTCCCAGAAATATACACTTTAGAGGACAGATTAACTTGTCACCTTGCAGCCCCGTCCCCTGCCGTTCACCAGCCACCAGAAATAGAGCTTCCAGCTGACTATATCCTTCACCTCTGGATCAGAGGAAAGGAGCAGAATGTCTAAGATGCTGTGGGAATGGAGCTGGTATGATGCAGCTTTCCCTGCAGATCCATGCTCAGGTGCAGCCAGCAACAGTTTGTTTACCAAAAGCTCCCACTGCACGATGAAAGCACCTTGTTTCCAGGGCTACAGAGCACCTCTCCTGCAGCTGCTCACAAGATCAGCAGGAGGCACAGAGAGAAAACAAACATGCCCAAGCAGGTCAGCATCCAGAGCCCAACTGTGCCTCTGGAGCAGGAGATCTGACAGATAGTCCTTTGCTAATCGAGGACTAACCCAGGGCAGTCTCCACGTGACCCCGCAGCCCTGATGCCACCCAGTGTCACTGTTGAGACTGACAGCCCCAAGTCCCTGCCCGAGCAGCAGAGCAGTGCCCAGCAGCACACACAGCACGAGCACCCACTGCCCCAACAGCCAGCACGTGCCAGACCTGCTGCAGACCCTGGCACAGGACAGGCACCCAACAGCAGCAAGCACCCAGATGGTTTTCAGCTTCCCAGCACCCATCCAGACAGCCAGAGAAAATGCCAGACACTAAAACCTGTGAAGTGGACAAAAAAGAGACTGCTTCCTCAAAACACCTGGGTATTCACAGGCAGGCACAGCTGATCCCAACACGCTGCCCAGTGCTGCTGGGAGCTGCCACCTGGCAGGGACTTCTCCATCCCCATTCCCAGGAATTTACAGGATCTGTGTGGAGCTGGTGGCCTTGGCTCCATCCCCACACCCTGCACTCAGAGTCACCCAGAGAGGGGATGCAAGGCTGGCCCTGGGCTCAGCCTGAGCATGAGGCTGGGACACCTGACATGGGGCCAAACTCCTCCCGAGGATGAGCACAGGGAACACTGGAGGCCTGAGCTAAGAGCAGAGCGCCAGTGCAAAAGGGATATTCAATTTACTGTGTAAAAGCCTGGCTTGGATCTAGCGCAGACTGATTGCTAAAAGGCCCATTTTATTTAAATTAACTTCAATTTAAATTTCAGTAGTAGGAACACTCTGAGCCCCTGGGTGTTAAAGCTGCAATTTGGAAAGGGGTGATTTTCTGCTCTGGATGAGCACTCCAGTGGTGCTCCAGCACATCATTAACATACAGCAACCTCGGCTCAAAGCTCAGGGAATGGAGGAGTGTGGCTGCTTGTACTCAAACCCAGGTGGCCCAGGACGTGGAGAAAGAGCAGCATTGCTCCAGGTATGAGAAGTGATGAAGAGCCAAGAGATGGAGCCCACGGGAGGCACCAGGAGAGCTGAATCCCTGAGCTGCCAGCCTCCTCACAGGCACAGAGCAGTCACAGCTCACCTGCCCACACATCCCCCTCCTGAACTGCAGCTCCAGCAGGGCACAAGCACAGCCAGTGGGTGCTGGCCACTGCTGGAGGAGGCTCAGAGCTCGAGCAGAGTTTAAGGAGCCTCACCTCCATCTGCAGCACATCCTCACACTGGGAGTGGTTGGAGACACAGGTGTAGGAGGAGGGGCACCAGTGGCACTTCCACCTGGCAGAGAGGCAGCTGGTGCACCTGAAATGGCAAAGGCAAGGTGAGAAAGGCAGAGTTTAGGTCACTCAGAGGGGCCACACCTCAGCCCTGCAACCATCTTCATACTGTTCAGCCTTTAATGGTGCCTAGAAAAACCCACAGCAGGTACTGGATTTCCCTCTCCTCCTCCTGTGAGCTGGCAGGGGATGGGGCCAGAGCCCATCACCCCCAGGCATCCCTGCCTGGCCTCAGGCCACAGCAGACTGGGAGGCACCCTCCCCTGCATAGCAAAAAACGTTTTTCCCAAAAAAAAAAGCTCTTTTCCCTCTTCTGTCTCTCTGAGGAGCCTGGCATGCTGGACCTGACAAAGACTCTCCCTGCTGCTTACACAGACATGGGAGTGCTGGCGGGCCCTGTGAAGCCATGGTCAGGTCCTGCTGTTTTGCTCCTGAGAGGTGGACGAGTTTTGGTGTGTGGCACTGGAGTCCCCCTCAAACTGATGGGGATATCTGACTACTCCCACCCAGGGCTGGAAGGAGCAGGAGAGCAGGACCCTCCCTTCCCCAACGCCCCACAGGCTGCTGGGGATGCCACCTCTGCTGCTGAAGGGTTAACAGAACAAGCTTTATATTAAAATATTATTAATGTTTAAAAGAACCCAACGTGTCCAGATACTTGAGGACCCTGCTCTGACATCACACCTCCCAAATCCTGCCAAACCCTGCCCAGGCCCCCAGCCACCCACTGGATCAGGGGCTGTGCTGCCCCATTAACCCCACACAGGAGGACCCTCGTCCAGCTTTGTGCTGGACCCTCCCAGCTTCAAACTGCCCCCCTTTGTCACCCCAGTGCCACCTGTGCCCTGCCACCCCCACCCCGGTGGCTCTGCCTGCACACTGGGGTCACTCACGCTCTCTTCGGGTAAATGTTCCCAATCCTTTTGCAATCATAGATGGTGAAATTGGCCCGAATAATATTTTTGTTGTTGACCCGGAGAGAAGTTTCGACGACCACGTGGTCTGAGAAAACCAAGCCAAAGAATATTGGGTTGCAACAGCCCCTTGCTCACACTCACACTCAGTAGACAAGAGAGACCCTTGGGAAAACAAGGGCTAAATCTGATTTGTTTCTCCAGGGCTCCCTCCGAGCTGCATTTCAGAACTTGGACCAGTCATCCTTTATACTCTGACCTTCAGCTCTTGCCTCCTAAATCAGCACTTTACATTACTCTCACAGAAAAGAACGTTGTGACTTTCGGCACAAAATTCCAGCATGTTATGCAAGTGTAAATTAGCAGATTTAATTTTCGTCTTCACATACAGTTGGTGCTAAATTATAATTTTTAAAATGTGGTAATTAAAACATGTTAGTTATCATGTTTTAAAATCCCGCTCACTTTCCCCATGCCAACAAACCTGCAGAGAGCGGAAATCCCTTTTTTGGCTGCTCAAAACACCATACTACCTTCCCTCCCCCCAAAGTTGCTTAATTTTTTTCTTTGCAATTTTGCCATATAAGCACCAGGGAGAAGAAACAATGCCTCTTTCAGAATACGGACAATAAATCAGCACACTGGATTCCAGAAATTCATTTGGACATTGCTGTAACCAACAATACAGAGCAGTTAATGATCTCCCATTCTTTGGATAGTTTGGTAGAAAAGCAATGCAGCTTTACAAATGGGCCTAGGAAAAGTGGAATTTTCAAAAGGACAGCTAATTGTCCTACTGGAGTCAGCCATCTTCAACAGCACATTCACTCCAGGCTTGAGGGATGAAAATTTAACAAGCACCCAGGTCTGGACTGAAGCATCAAACTTCAGGCACTGAGAGGGGCTGACTCCTTCCCTAAGTGGCCAGGTCAGACCTGGCCACCTCAGCCAGGAGCTCAGGTGACTTCAGCCCCATCTCCTCTGGGGCAGCTCCATGGAGCCTCCAGACAGGCTTTGGTACCATCAAACAGGGGACACTGGGCACCTCTGCCTGGCTTTGGATGGCAAAATGGGGGCTAAGAGTTCCTGAGCTCCTTTAGATACCCACTTGCTCTTCCTCCAGAACTTCTCCTGAAAAGCAGCATGTGTTTAGGAGGGAAATTAAACAAAGCAATTGAAAATATCAATATTAAAAAACAACTTTATTTGCCCAGGGCTAAAACTTTTTTGGCTTAGTACATGCTAAGTCTAAAGCAGAAGCTCTAATCGGATAAAAATAAGTACATGAACTCGCATTTAAATTCTGATATTTAAAATAAAAAATGATAGATTTGAAACACTATCAATTCATGTCAAGATGGTGGAACTCCTACATTTCGGAGTCATATGCCCTGTAAAACAGAAGCAGCTTTGGGCTTTTCTTACCTGGATGCATTCACTGCACACACAAATGAAAAAAGAAATAAAGCCAATTAAAAATTACGTCCACAAAAATGGTTAGAAGGAACACAGCTTGTTTGCCCCTACATACCTTGGTCATCAGGAAATGCTGGATATTTCTCACGTGGAAGCAAACTGCAATAAATAAATTGGTTTACATAATCCCCAGCAACTCTGGCTACTGTGTGGATGTTGTTTCCATAGTCACATGAAATATTTGTTCCATTCAGGTTCGGGATAGTTCCATTTATTTGTATTATCAAAGCCTATATTAAACAAAAGAGGCAGCTATTATCACAGAAAATTATATTTAGAAATTGTCAACGTTTAGAAGCTTTTCAGAGGTAGGCAACTCCAAAACAACCCCACAGACTAGGTCTGTCTTGAAACAAATAATATTTTGATGACAACCTTTAGAATATAATTACAATACTTTAAAATAGTAACAATACAAAACCAGGAAATGAGTTGACTCAGCTGTCTACAGCTGATTGTATTTGAAATTCTGTGGCCCTCCCCTGTGTTTGCTGCAGCAGCTCTCGGTGGTTTTTGCTGGTGGCTCAGCTCTAGGTGCTGTTTGCTTACAGACTTGGCATCCACCTGGCTCAGGCTCCAGGGTGCAGCAGGTCACCCCCAGCTCCCCGAGAGCCTTGGCCTGATGCAGCAGAGCTCTGCACCCCCTGACCCACATCCAAGCCACGAGCAGCCTGGGAACAGGCAGTGGCTCTAGGGACCCTGCAGGGGATTGACCTGGAACTGGCATCAAACGCACCGGGTTCTCTTTGTCGATGTTGATCTCGGGCTCCAGGATGGTCATGGAGGGGCACTGCTGCACTCCTTCACTCACACTTGCCCAGAAGTTGGCCCCTGTGAAGTTGGTGCACTCGTGCTGCAGAGAACACCTGCAACAAACACAGGAACAGCTCGTGGTTGATGAGTTTTAAAATAGGTGATAAAAATGTTGTATTCGTGTGAGGGAAGCTCCTGAGAATATCTTGTGTCTGCGTCTTTCTCCTTCATCCATACAGCTAAGAATTAACGTTTGCTGCTGTTTAAAGTGTCAGCTTGCCATGATAAAAGCATGTACTCCCACAGTACCAGTGGAGCAGCAGGATTGACGAAGGCAGTAGAAGGCCAGGCTGAACCCAAACTCAGGAGGAGAGGATGGCATTCTGTCTGACATCTTCAATTTGCAAATGTGGAATCTAATTTTGAATATCTCCTTTTGTGTGTGATTGTCTTCTACTGATAGATAAGATCTGCAGGGGCAAATGATGGACTTCCACAGGGTGCAGGTTCTCCCAGTCCCGTGGTGTGACACCTGCAAGAGATTCTTTGTACTGGCAGCTGCCTGCAGCATGGCAATGCAGCTGCGGTGAAATCTTGGCTCTGAAGAACCTCCCAACCCTTTGGGCCAGGTGCAATTGTTTCTAACAGCACCTATTTTGTAAGGATTGGAAAAAGACTGTTGCTAGTGTGGCTGTGGGGAAACACAAAAGGCACCAGAAACTCTTGCCCAGGCTTGAGGGCCAGAGGACACGCTGAAGCCCCCAGGACGTGGCAGGTCCTACCTGGTCTCCATGGTGCACCACCCGCAGTAGGCGTCAGCAGCAGCCAGGCACTCCGAGCACGTCGAGTACTGGCTGCAGGCAGCCACCTTCACCCGTGTCATCTGCAACAACAGCACCAGCACAGCTGCCTCCAGAGCTGCCACAGCCCCACCAGAACACCCGCCCAACCCTGCAGCAGGACACGTGCAGCTGGAGACAAAACACCTTCCCCTGGAGCGAACTCACCCAGCACACCACAGAAGCAGACCCTGGCATGGCTGGGAAGCTGGAGCTGTGCCATGGGATATGGGGACAAGCCCATGAAGCTGCCTGCTGCCCACTGGGGCCCCTGGAGTCAGGGGCCATGAGCCCCAAGAGAGGAAGGATGCCCAAGGGCTCAGGCAACCACAGGGTTTGCAGCCAGCTGAGCTGAGCTGGGCTGAGCTGTTCCTTTTCTGGTGCCACGGCAGGAGCCATGTGATGACCAGGTTACAGAGTGTGACACTGCACCTTTCAGAGGTGTCAGATGGAGATGGCTTCACAGCTCGTCCCTCTCTGTGAAAAGCTCTCACCCAGACCTGCAGAAAGCTCTTTTCCAGGCAGAGCCCAGCACTCTCTGGCTGTTTACACAAAGATCAGAAAGCAGCACCACTCTAGAAACCTTGATTTGCAAAAAAAATCAAAGTACCCCTGGGGACTCACTTGGCAGGAGCGGCTGGAAGGGAAAAAGCATGTGTTGGTTTCTACTCTCTCCTCCTTTGATCTCTAAACATTTGGGAAGGAAACCTGAGTGGTTTGGAACAGTGGGGACAGAAAACGTGAGCCCTGAGCTCCCACCAGGCTGTACTTCACTCACAGCACCTCGCTGCTCCCCAGCCCTGAGGGGCTCAGCAACCCCACCCCAACCCTGTCAACCTCCTGGGGAGTTTCCCACCAAAGAAAAATTAACTCATCAGATTTACTGGAAAAGAAGTAGTCAGAGAAGGCACCACAAGCACCACACCAGTTGTTTGATCAGCGTGAGCAGAGGGCACAGCCCAGTCAGGGGCTGAGATGAGACAGTCGGAGCCATCAGCTAAAGGGGTGTCCTGGGAGGGGTCTGTGAAATGATAATGACCAATCTGCAGGGAATTAGAGCTTGGAAAATACAAATGCAACATGTAACATTTGTGGTCGTGCATCTGTTTTGACAGATTAAAATGTAATTCAGGACAAACTGTCAGTGCCTGGAGCGCTCAGCTCTCATCTTCCTACTCTGTTAACTTGATGGACATGAGAGTGCCTGTCTGTACCTGCTGCAGCTCTCCAGGTCTCTGTAGAGCCCTCCTGCCAAGAGCTGAGCAGAAACCTCCTCAGGGACCACTTCTGACAGGCAGACTTTTTGTCTGTAGGATCTTCTGAAAGCCTTCCTAATGATCATGTACTGTATTTTGGGGGTTCTGTACAGGAACAACCTTTGCCTATTTCTGCACTCCCGTAAGTGCAATCAGTTTCAGTATCTTTCACTCATCTTTTCACCTGACCACCACAAAGACCTGATAAGTTGGGCTGCATGGTGTTATCATGTGGCACAGGAGAATGGACAGGCACCTCCCCAGAAAGCCCAGTGACAGTCAAAGCTCTGAAAATCTTGGATCTCACCATTAATCTTATTCTTAAAGAAAATCTTATTGCCCCTTTCTGCTGCCAGCCCTAAGCTAAATCAAATACATGATGTGCTCCAAGAACTGTTCTGTTGAGGACTGAAGATCTCACCTGGTAAGAGGTCATCAGGTAGAGGTAGGTGGAATCAGAAGGGTCAAACTGCATGATGGGATGGACAGGCTCCCCATAAGCCACCGAAATGGATTTCCTGCTAATAACCTTCATCTTACTGTCCAGGTTAATCTGCAGAGAGAAGAAGCCACTCACTGAGACCATTTCCAAACACTGTGGGCAGAAGATTGCTTCTCCTTGGTTACAAACAAAAACCGAAGTGGTACAGAATGGTGCCCCAAGCTGTGTGAATCTCTGCACACACAGAGCTTTCCTGGAAAGTCTGCTCTGTGTCACTGGGCAGGCACAGCCCAGAAAGCCCCAGCCTTGCTCAGTGATGCAGGACCCTCACTGTCCCTGGTCCCTCTGAGGGGCTGCCCCTGGAAAGTGTCTGATGGGAGGCTCTGCCCCTGCCCAGCTGCATCCAGCAGGCACAGCAGTGTTTGGGTTACCCTCATGCAAGTGGCCTCAGCCTTCAGCCCTCATCACATACAGAGGCACATTCTGTACAGAGAACACTCCGTTTCCAAAACTTAATGAAAAACAGTGAAAATCAGCAACAGGGCTGTACTGCATGGCATCCCCTGCTCCCTGCATATTTGAAAAATAAGTGTTGTCACTTCCAGCCAGAAGAAGCTTCTATCCTTGCTGACTCCAGGAGACCACAGCAGCTGCCACGAGGGTGCCAAGTCCTACCTTGCCTCATGAATCACCAGCCCAAGCATTGGCAGTGATGGAGGAGGCTGCACAGCATCAGCCTGCCTTTCAGATCTCTGAATGTCTTGGCATTTGACTTGAAAATTCAGTAAATTAAATGTGGCATTGCTGAGAGGAAATAACAATGGGGCTACACAATTTCTTGTGACAGTCACTTTTCAGCTTAAAACAGAAAGGGATTGAGGAAAATTCTTGCCTCCTTACTAGCAAGGGAAGGCAATAATTGTAATGACCAAATGTGTCTGTGCTCTCTAAATGTGGGTTCATTAACATAGGTTAATTAATTCTTACACTAGAGCAGCAGTGACACACCCCAGTATGACAACACAGGCTCGAAGCAGAGGCTTCTCTCTGCTAAGAATTATATGCAAGCACTGAGAGCTATGCAGAAAAAGTAGGGAACTATCACTGTGTTCATTTTAAAAGCTGGCTAGCCAGAAGCTAAATTATTTCCCTGGGATCACCCAAGATGTCCATGAACTGAGCCCTGACGTTCTCCACTGCATCTTTTTTCCCTTGCTGCTGGATGTGCTCCATCTGTTTACAGACACCTGTGCCTGGGCCCCCCCGCCTCCTGGGCACGTTCACCCTACACCCTCTTCCCTCAGGCACTTTCCCTGGATCCCAGGGGGCTGCAGGCTCTGAGGGAGAGCCCCCACAGCGGCACAGAGGGGCACTGACCCCAAGCCCTGGTGCAGCAGGCTGGGGAGGGCTGGAGGACACGCACTGCCCTGCTGCTGGTGGGAGCAGAGTGAAGTCCAGGGTAATCCCAGCACAGCACTTGTCTGCAGCCCTCCAGACCTGCACTCATCAGGACAGACCCCTCCTGCCCACCGTTACCCTTGGGGGCACTTCACCTGGCATGTCTTGTCCTGGCCTCGCTGCCCAAGCACTGCTGACCCTCTCAGGACTGCCAGACGTGGCACTGCCCCTCACCAAATGCCCGTCTGCATTCACAGAATGGCCTCAATTCACCATACAAGCCCCTGGTAGCCCTAATTGCTGCTGGCAGGAGCTGGGCAAGCACTATTTCTGCCCCTCTGCTGTCTTTTCTCAGGCCACAGATCTGAATGATTTGCTCACGCAAAGTATCCCGTGCCAAAGAGCAAGGCGCCCCAAAGGTAGAAGGGCTTCTGGTTATGCAGCTGTGTTGTGGAATTAGATTACAGCTATCTGAGCAAATTATCCCAGCACAGGGTAGCCAGGAGCCTCTCCCTAATGGAGGCACTGCAGATAAGGCTGGTCTCTGAGAGATGATAATGGAGCAGAGCTGTTAATGCCGTGTGAACAGGCAGCGCTGCGTGTGGCATGTGCCCCCCAGCCTGCTGCGCCTGGCCCAGGGCCAGCTCCCTCCCACCCCCCAATTACCTGCCCCTGGGGGCAAAAAATCAAAGCAGGGAGCTCCTTTGTGATTGTTCCCACATTTCTGCCAGGAGCATTTAGACGCAAGGGAAGAGACTGGTAAGTTTTCTTCTATCCAAGTATTTTGATCCAGTATCCCGCGTTATGCACCAGTCCCCCCAGGCAGAGATAAAGCAGGTATCAGCTGTCTCTGCTGCAGGCTTTTTCCCCCTCTTCTCTATGGACTTTTGATACTGGCAGTTTACCAGATTACTGTAGCTGCCTGGAATCAAAACTTTCTCTGGCAAACTTCAAGCACTAAGGTTACTGAGAGCTTGGCCTCGTGTCCTGGCCGCAGAGCTGGGGCATTGATTCACCCTGCATCACCTCTGGCATGTTATTTAGAACAGACTCCACCATTGCTTCACACCTGCTTTGGATTCAGCTGTGAATAAGAATCTCTGTGATTCCCCTGTCTATGGGGAGTCTTCAAAAGCCAGCACCTCGGAGGGAGAATTTATTAAAAGAGCTTTTAATAATTGTAATAACTTCAACAATTAAAATAATAAGAAGACATTATACTGTGTATATAATCGTATTGTTTTGAAATTATATTAACATAATTAATAAAATAGTTTAATAAAATTAATTAATAATTCAGTGCTGCACAATAGAATTTCATCAAAATCATCCTGCTCACAAGGCAGCCCTGAGCAGTGATTAACTGCCACCAGTCATCAGGCAGCGTGCATCACTGTCCAGGTCATGGCAGTACCCCATCAATTCTTCATTGCCTGAGGGAAGCAGGTGCTCAAACCAAGCAGACAGCAGATGTCCTGCTCTGGATGGGGGAGCACCAACACCCACCCTGTCCCAGCTCTGCTGCCCCATGCTGGTGCTGCTGGGCCCCACTTGCCTTGAGGAGTCCTCCACTGGCCGTGCCCAGGAACACAACTGTGTAGTTGTTGACACTGGCCACAGCCACGGCAGTCAGGCCACTGTAGGTGAAGATGGGGGTGGCTGTGACGGGGTTCACGATGGCCAGGGGGTGCTGAAGGTGTGCGGCTCCACAGTCCAGCTGCTCTGGCTGCAGCTGTGGAGAGACACAAATATCACCAGTGGCACAAACAGCATAGGTTCCCTTGCCAACCCCCCTCAGGAGCAGTGGGCACAGACTTCTCAGAGCCCCGCTGTGCCTTCCTGGAGCCCCTCATTGCTGAGTCACAGACAGGAAAATGCAGCTGGCCCTGGCTGATGAGCTGCCCCAAAGGGCTGGCACGTGGGGCACAGGGCTGACAGCAGGGCTCCCACACTGATTCACTGTCAGGTGCCAAGGGGCAAAGGCAGTGGGTAAGGACTTGTCATTGACCTGTGCCTATGAGCAGGCATCTGACTTGTTTGGCCGAAAGCAAGACAACAGACTTGACTCTTCTGTGCTAAATTAATTAGTGCATTTGCTGCATGACAGCAGCATTTGCAAGTGGAACCGATGCCTCATATTCCTCCTACCCTGCCAAGACGCACCCAAGATTTATGATCCCCTCACTCCAAATCCTCTGAGATTCTCATGTAATTTCTGCTCAGCTTGGATGGATTCGACAATGCCTGAACATCACAACAGTCTCACTGTCAGCAATTCACCTGCAGTCCCTTCTGCAGCAGCTTTTCTGAGCTGCAGCGGGTGCAGCCAGAGCTGCTCAAATGATGGGCACGTTTCAAGGGCCAGTTCCACATCACCCACAGTGTCACCCCAGGTTTAGCCCAGGGGAGGCTGTGACCACACACCCTGGCAGGGCTGGCATTCCAGCAGTGCAGGTATCCACAGGTATCCTGTGCACAATCCAAGCCCCAGCTGCGGGAAGGGCCCGTACAAAACTCCAGCAAGAGATGCCTGGAGGGTTTTGTAGCCCACACCCCAAGGATAAAGCACATTTATGCCTTCCTGAATCCTGTCATAACACAGATAGCCCTGCCACATGAGCTGACAGAAGTCTGAATTTAAGCAGAATAAATGCAGGGATTTGAGGTTGTATCTGTCAGGGAATGGGAGCACAGCTTCCACCAGGCAAAAGGTGACCATCCGCCTGTCCAGCACAGTCCTCCCTCTTCGGGCTGCACCAGGACCTGGATGCTAAGTCTTCTGCAAAAAAACCACCCTGATCTTGGTCCCCAGTGCCACACCAGACCCCAGACCCCGTGGCCACCTCTGGCTGCACCGACACGGAGTAACAAAGCTTGATGTGAAAAACATCCTCAGCTCAGATGAGTGCAAAGCAGGCAGCACACTCAGAGCTGCAGAACTCTGTTCTTACGGGACCAAGACAAAAGGACCAAGTTTGTGGATGCAATGCTAAATGCATTTTGCAGTTTTACTGTATCTCATTCTAGTAAAAAGTAAAATCCCAGCCCAAATTCTTAAGTGTGTATATTTGTCCTGTAACTGGGCCACACAACTTTTTTATACTATACAGAGGACATGGCAAGCCATTCATGTTTCTGATTTAATGATCCATTCCCTTCACAAACAGATATTTAGAAATTCACTTGGGTTTATTTACTTGTCTTAGGGATGATTACCTCTAGCCTCCCTTCATTACTGTTTAAGAATATCACCACCTGAAGCTTACAAGGCTCCTTCCTGCAGGGAAACTGAGGCACAGAGGCACCTCCGGCCACCTGGGACCCCAAGGGATGCTCAGCACCTCCTCCCTAGGGCAGCTGCACAGGAGCTGGGACCAGCATCACTGCCTGCCAGCCTGGAAGACATGGTCCTTTCTTCTCACAGGTGGCCAAAATCACGGGAAGTCCCTTATCTGCAGCGCCTGCCTGCTTATAAATCATCATTTCAGAGCTCATATCAGTGTGAAGTGTTTTCCACAGTAAACAGGATGTAACTATTCTAACCCAGGCCATGCTTTATTTTGGCTGCACACATCCTTCCTCTGAAACACCTTTCTTCAAATGACATCAGACCTTCCAACAAACGGATGGGTAGGAGACATATGGTATTTCCCTCTCCCGGGTCCAAAGAAGGGTGACATGCTGTGCTGCTGCTGCCTGTGCCCCACAGCACCAAGGGGACAGCTAACTCCCTCATGTCACAGTAAACAGGATACAGGCAAGTCACATACTTCTGCAGGCACCAGGCAGCCACCACAGCTGAAAAACTGCACTGGATGATTGGAATAGAAGGCCATCTACAAGTGGAAGGGGTTAAATCTCACTCCTTCTTAAATCAAGCTGCCCTATCCTGAAGTGGGAAAAGCACAAATGTTAAGTTTTCTTCCAAAACCAATCTCTTTCTATAATTTGCATTTTAAAATACCCCGTGGGCATTTACTGAATTGCCTCTATTTTTCTTTGACACACTCTGGGTACTCAGTAACTCACAGAACGGTGGTCTGACTCTAGATCCAAAACCTTCTGCCCACAGACGGTTTGACTCTGCCACTCTGATGATGAGCCTCCTTGGGCACAAGCAGGGGACAGCCACAGCCAGCACAGACCAAGCAGCTCTGCCAGCCCCCTGCCCTGCCAGGGTGAGGGGAACAGCTGCTGTGCCCCTGCACACTGCAACTTGTGCTATTGCTGCAAAACTTCACAAGTGATGCAAATGAATTCAAATCAAGGGGCCACAGCTAAGAGGATGGTTACTCAGATTAACCCCTGAGTGAGATTGCAGAAACAAAGTGGGACAGAGATAAAAGATTTCCAGCAACATCAGAGCTCAAGAGTTCAGCTGTCTTCACAGTGTGAGTTCAGTTCTTTATCCCAGGCCTATAAGGAGCATAAAAAACGATTTCCCAGAATTTCCATTACAGCTCCCCAGCCCTGGGCATGCAGGATGTCCCTTCGGGAAGGAAGTCTGCTGGAAACAGAAGGAGGAAGAGGAGTGGTGAGGCAGCTCTCAGGAAAACCATGAAATGCGCTGATTTCTGCATCCTGTGTTTGTGACCTTAAAAATAGTTCTCAAGCAAAGCTGGAGCTAATTTGTGACTCAGAAGCTGCAGCAGAGGAAAGCCCTGAGCCCCTGCCCTCCACGAGGCAATGCTGGCTGCACTGCAGCAGCTCCAGAGCTCCGGAGTGAGAAGGGGAGCCCGGCCCCTTTCAGACTTCATATCAGAGAGGATTAAAGTGTTGGCTTCCAGCATGCCTGGAGTCCTGGGAAAATGACACAGCCAGCATCGGATAATCCGCTCCAAACTTGTTGATTTGTGGGACTTAGCCATCATCTTCATAGGCTCAAAATTTGGCAGCTGCTCCCACACAACTGACATTTTCAGGCCATTAAAGGCTGTGATAAAAGGGCTCTAGTTTTATCTCTTGCCTTCCTTAACATAAACCATTAGGCTTTTATTAACATTTAGGTATGACTCAGGGAAATTTCTGACTGCAGAGAGAATATTCAGAATAATTTGGACACTGTATGAAAAGAATAGCAGGACACAGACTCGTGTTGAACAGTAGGGACAGGCTAAAAACCCGTGGGGAAATACTGCATAGGAGAATGGACACAGCCAGTGATGCCAAGCCAGCCCGGCTGCATCGTGCTGAGGGAGAGTACAAGCCCTGCTCTGTGTCAGGCAGAGCCCAGACCAACCACACACCCCCAGCATTCCCCCTGGAGCTGCCCTGTCCCCCAGCAGTTTGTACACACAATCACGCATTTATCTGCTGCAGTGTCGCAACCAGACCTGTCAAAACCAGGCTTTTTGGGATGCCTGGAGGAAAATGTCATCCTCAGAAGAGGACTCCACTGTTGAGGCACTTGAGATGTAAGCAGTCTCCAGCTGCAGTGCTGCTCAAGGGCAGGCATTAACACAGAGCTCCTCAGACTTCCCATCATATTTTTTAGGCAACAGGAGGCAAATCAATGTGCACTTGTGGCCAGTCAAGGCACTCAGGCTGAGAATCTCTGGCAAAGTGAATCTGGACAAATTATTCTTAAGAATTACCAACAGCACAGGATCCCTGTACCACAGACATTCTTAAAAAAAAAAAAAGAAAAAGCTTAAAGTGAGACTTGCACTCTGGTTTCTTAGACCACAAGTTCCTCAAGCAAGAAGTTGGTGGTTTTGCTGTGTTTTGCCCATTTGCACAATGCCAGCCCTGGGCAAGTGTAGTCTGTGACCCACTAATGTGACACCAGTAATGGTCTATCCCAACATCCCTCTGCTGCCAGCAGCCACCTGGACCTTGTGCCTGCAGGGAGCTATCACTCTCAGAAACTCATTCTTCCCTCTGTGTACGCTTGACTCCGAAGTTTCCTTTCCTGCCAACACCTAAATTTCACTCTTGGCAGCCTCACAGGGGACTGGTGGCTGGGGCAAGGAAGGGCACAGAGGACTGCTAGAAGGCAGGGCACAGCAAGCACAGCACTGACAGCTGGGGAAAGGCACGGCTGGGTCGAGCCAAACCACTGCAACTCAGCAGCAGCAGCAGCCATGCTCACCTGCACCGCAGCCACAGACCTCAAACCACCAGAGGGGTGAGGGTGTGAATGCTGCAAGAGGCTCTCAGTGTCCCACATCGTCTCAGAGGGCAAAACCCAAGCTCCATCTGCTGCTCTGGCAGCCCTGGGCAGACAGCACATGTGCCCTCTCAGCTGCTGCCTGCCAGAACCCACCTCAGCAGGAGGACACAGGGACTGGAATGGGATCAGGGCACTGCTGGGCTGCAGGCACAGCCAGTCTGCTCAGTGAGGCCAAAGGTGACAGCAGCTTGAGCAGCCACGGGTCCCTATTACCATCCTGCTGCTGCGAGTCCTCAGAGGCTCCAGCCCCAGCTCCAGCACTGGCACCAAAGCTGGATGCCTGCAGCTGACAGTGTGACTCCCCTCTAGATCTCCTCTGTACCCTCCTCCAGGCACAACCGGCCCAGCTCGTGGCCACCACCCCTCCATCAGCCCCAACCCCGTCATGCTGACCCCAGCTGGAAAAGAAAGCTGAAGGCAATGCAGGCAGGGGACTGGTAGGACCTGCACAACCCTCCCTCAAAATACCCTGGCAGCCCCAGCATGGGCTCCCCCTCCTTGCTCCACACAAGTTGGGGGTAAGGCACCCGCCAGTGCTTCCCCCAGCAGGACACTGAAACAGCAAGTGCAATAGCATGGGGAACTGCTCAAAGCAGAGAAATGTGAAAAAGAAGCACTTTTTAAACTAAAATTGCATATCCTTCATGCTGCCAGGAAGACTGGTCAAGCTTATTATGTTAGCCTTCATCCTGCATTAAATACAATACTTCAGATTATACAATCAAATCCACCAGGAATGGGCAAGCAGAGGGATTAACAAACAGGCTCCAGAGGGGTTGTCACTGTCAGAACAGCACGTGTTTGAGCAGCAAGAGCTTGTATGTCCTTTAAATTCACCCCTGTTGGAAACTTGGCTCCTCTCCCCACTCCCTGGGGACAGGGGGCTGAGCAGCTCAGCCGAGCATGCCTCATCTCAAGGACACCCACTCCTGCTCAGAAGCCAAGGAGACACCTCCCCCTTCAAAACTGTTCAGGGTAAGATGCTTGTCTTATTTAGGCCGTACTTTCTTAGCTGTTCTTTCCTTGGGAGAGCCCCCCCTCCATCACTCAACCTGTGTTTCTCATTTACGTTCAGCTTTGGCCTCAGCAACCAGCCTGAGACCATTCAAGCTCTCTTCCACAGGGAAGAGTCCCAGATGAACCATGAGTTTGTCTCCTCGATGTTTGGTCGTTACTATTTCATTATTGCTAGTACTAACACTTAGCACTTCACATGCTCCAAGTGCTCTGAAGGCATATCTGTGCAAGTCAGGGCTGAAAAAAGCATCCATTAAAGTAACAGCTTCTTACCTAACACAACTGGTCTTTTGCACGTGTCAGTTCAAATCTATTTCATTTAGCAATAGTTTATAGTAAATGTTTTCCTGTATTTTCCTCATTAGTTCTGCTGAATCAATTAAGCCCTGAGATAATGAGCAGAACTCTACACTCTTCTTTTACACATCCTAAGTAGGACCTGCCTCAGAGAAGCAATGCTGTGCTGCAGAGCTGTCCCCCTCTGGGTACCCCCCGTGCATCCCCAGCTCCACAGCCTCAGCACCAGAGTCCCCAGAACAATCCACCTCCACCTAGTCGGGCACCCAGCCCGTGGAAGAAGCTTGTCACAGAGAGGTTACCAAAAGCCTTTTTGCTCATTAACTGAGCACTCCAAATGCAGAAGCAACCAAGCCATACAGATGTAGCCTACAGGACCACCAGTGCTCCCCTTCTCCTCTCTGACCCCTGCCCTCATCTGGGGACAGAAGAAATTCGAGTAAAGAGAATTATCAGATGGTTATGGAAGTGCAAAGGATGAACATGTGAGCCAAGCTCCTCCAGCCTGTGGCCAGCCTTCACACTCACACCCTCTTTCCTCACAGGCAGCACCTGAACAAAGCAAAAGGTGTTCTCCAGGCATCATTCTGAAAGCACTGTGCCTGTTGACATCTCCACAGCTGCAACTCTGGGGTCCTCATTCCCTACCCTATTCCCCTCCTAATTAGGAAATTAGGATCAAAATAATAATGTAATTTGAATAGTTTCAAAAGTTTTTACAAATCAGTAACAATTGGATTCAGCAATCGAGCACTGCTCTGATTTGCTTAAAGCATGTAAGGCTTTCCTTTTCTCTATAATTTTGTATTTTGTCTTCACGATTTGTAGAAACTGCTGCAGTTTCCAAAGCTTTTTGGAGAGACTCACTGAAGTGGCTGTGGTATCAAATCTCAGTAGGAAATGGAATTACAATTAGGAGATCCCAGGGATGTAACATTACAACCCCAGCTCCTCCCAAAACTTGACATCTTTTCCCAGCAGTTTACATGAGTGCAGCCAAGTCGTGGTTCCTCAGTCAAAGAGCCCCAGCAGCAAGGCTGCTGCCAGGCTGACCAGAGCACTGTCCTGGCTGGGAAACCCATGGGGGATGCAGGGGGAACACCCATCCTAGTTCTTTACCCATTACACATGGAACCAGACATTACCTGCATCTGCTCTCCAGACACCGATTTCTGTCCCTTCAAGCAGACACTTAGCCCCATTTTCCTCCCCATTTAATGACATGCCACAGTGATTGCCAAAAGCCCAGCCTGAGCCCCTGTCCTGTGCAAGGCAGTTCCCAGCCTTGGGAAACCACACACAACAGCACAGCAGTCCTGGTGCCTCTGAACCACAGTGTCCAGGTCTATGAGACAGACTGAAGGATGACAGAGACTTGCAAGCCAAACAACATTGGAATTATATTCCACTAAACCCCCTCATCTTTCACCTCTCCCCTTCTTCATCGAGTGCTATCACCATACTGTAAAATTTCCCTTCCTAAATGATCACTCCACACACAGCTATTTTCAGGAATATGCCAGGTTTTCAATAGCCCCTTTTAATTAGGTGACCCACCAGAGATGACAGTGGCCACAATCAGCTCATAGCCTGCTGGATGTTGGCAGCAGGCAGCAGACAGTGGATGAAAACCAAATAACCAAAAGGTTCCTGCTCCAGAGAGGAGTTCTACACAGCAGCAAAATATCTTAAACAGAGATGAGACACAAACAGAAAGGCAAGTTCCAGATTTCCTTCAAGTAATAGAGGTACATGTTTTCAAAATCCAGACTTTCAGGCAATTTTGCTTCTGGGTTAGAACTGAAAGATTTGTATTCCAGTTCTCTATTACAATACATAACCTGCAGACATCTTGTGACGGCAACAACCCTCCAGTGGTTCAGGCCCAAAAATAGGCAGCCTTGTTCCAGGAGCTGGCACGGTGTCAGCTGGGGTCCATGGCTGCAGTGCAAACATGAGCTGCAGCTTCACTCGACTGGGATTTACACTGGGGTTTGTGCCTGGGTTCAACCACCCCACCAGAGCTCCACAGCTCTCACAGCAGCACTCTTGGAAGCCTGGCAGCAAACCAGTGATTGTGGCTCTGGCCATGGTGCCTTCAGAGGAGGGGCACAGCGGAACAAGCCCCCTAACATGGAAAAGAGCTTGACTAGCCAAGGTGACCCCTATCATGCTGCCCACCAGAGAAAAAGCCCACACTGAGGAGCCTCTCGTCCCACCTTGCAAGGCTGTGCTTATCCACAGGTATGATAAACAGGAAAGGAAGGTACAGGGATGGGGAACAGTAGATCAGACCACTGGGATCATTGTTACTGGAGGATGCCACAGGCACCAAATCCCTGCTCCTTGGAGACATCCCAGTCCCTACTCCCACAGACCTGCACAGGAACCAGCGCACTCTCCGTGTTGGACTGGCACCCAGTGGGTGTCAAGGCAAGATCTTCATGGGCTCACCAGCACATCTCATCTGACAAGGGCTCATCTGGGCCTTCCCAGGCACAAGGCGTCCCACGCCCCGGCAGCCTCGCTCTGCCGGAGCAGTGGCTGCCAGCAGAGCTGCTCTCCAGATGTTGGGAATTAGTGCTGCTCCCTCTGCTCAACAACGTCAATAAATTCTACTGGCCTCTCAAAGTGAGAGATGCTGTAGACAGTCTGCCACCTCCTCCACCTGCAGCAGGGTGTTACAGCCCAACTTGAAAACAATGACTTAAAATCATTTCTTCACCAACTCCACAGGAATCAAAACCAAAGAAAAAGCAACCAAAACCACCCAACCAAACCAAAAAAAGCAATAGCAAAGAGGATCCCTCCTGCAGAGGTCCCCTTTTTGCTGTTGGTCCCCTGCCACACTGTTTCCCCAGGGAAGTTTGCTGGGGACAGTCACACAGAAACACTTCAGTTCAAACCCTGACACTGCAACTCTTCTGATCAGAGACATCAATTGGGGGACGTGAGCACCCACCTCCCCACCATGAAACAAGGACAGCAATGCAGCCCTGACAGAGGAGCTGCACTGCACACAGGACTCACCATGCCTGAGTGCATGGGGCTGTAGCAATACTGGCCTGTGGCAGGGCCCTGGGGACAATGCCACCAAGCAGCAGTCACCCGCCCCAGCACCATTTTTCATCCTCCAGACAAGAATGCCAACCCCCATCCACCCCACGCCTGGCACAGAAGAGCAGTCACACCCCCCAACCATCCATCCCATTCCCAGCACAGAGAAACAGCCACATGCCCCATGCATCCCCCCTCCCTGCTGCAGCTGGGAGCCACTGGCGCATGCCATGTACAGGGCTGGCGGGGAGGCAGCGTGTGCTGGCACTCAGGTGGTGCAGGGAGCATGGTTTGCATTCAATTACCCAGCCAGGGGCTCAGTGTGTTTCCAACCCCTTGCTGGGAGAGGACATCAGAGTGTCCTAACAGTGCAGCTGAACAGGCCCGTTGGAATTTAGAAGGCATAGTAGGGGGTTTCTCCTGGGTACCCATACACACCTCACGGTGCCTTATTCATTCTCCAGGTGCCCTCAGCCCCAACAATCTTCTCACTCAAACACAGTAAAGGAGACTTTGAAACATGAGAAAAGAGATGGCAAATCCCTTCATTTCCATCCAGCAAGCCCCTGCAGCTGAGCCTGCATCCTCTGCAGCTCCAGGGGCATGGGTTCACTTTCTCATCTGGGAGTCAAACACCTGCCCTGGAAAACCCTTGGCTCTACCCTTTTCCTGTTTTCCACCTAAACTGTTATTTAGTTACAGGGGATTTGATGAGATCAGTGATCAAATCTAGTCTGAGCATCCAGGTAGCAGGAATGTGGGTTTGCACAGCCAGCAGCTGGCAGAGCTCTCCAGAATCCAGCAGCGTGCCTGTGACCTGCTGAGGGACCAGCACACACTTCGCCTGCCCATCCATCACCACCCAGCAGCACTGGGCTCCCAGAGAAGGCAGGCACCGTGCCACAAACAGGAGCCAATTTCTGTTCCCTAAAGCAGCACAACTTCCTGTTTTCCAGGCACAGAAACTTTTGCCACTCTGACCGAATTTCACTTTGCAATTTGGGACCTGTTAGAGCTGGAGATGCAAAGCAGGGACGAGCCCTGGGGCCCCCAGGAAAGCATTCCCACCACCCACCTTCAGCTCAGGGGCACGGACCTGCTCCCCAGGAGACTCCCCAGCCTGGCACAGAGCCCAGGGGCCGTGCCAGCCCCGGCAGTGGGAGAGCCCCCAGGCACTGGCAGCCCTCAGAGCTGAGCCTGCCTTCCCAGGAAGGACGGTGTTCACACAGCTCCCAACAGCTGCTGTGTGCACCCTGACTGCAGCAGCAGGTTGCATTTTCACATAAATTCCCAAGGAAACCCTACCAACCATAACTCACTAGTACCAGATGAGAGACAGAACAGGTAGACAGTGCTCTGGGCTGGGTCCAAAGCCAGGTAAAGCTCAGGCTGTGGCTCCAACCTCTCCTCAGGGCATCCTGGGTCCCACCAGCCAGCCTGGCCCCTCGCCCCCAGCCCCTGCAGGGCAGCTGGAGGGACACCAACCTCCCACCATCTGTAATGCCACATCCCAGAGCAAAACAGATGATGGTGACAACCATGGTGCATCTCTACAGAACCTGGGCAGTGACACCTTGGGGTGGTGCCAGCAACTCCAAACAGGCTGCACTGCAAAACGCAGAAATTAGGCTTGCTACGAGAACTCCTGCCTCATTTTTAATGAAGAAATTAAGTGTAAATTCCCAGTTTCCTTTCTGTGGCTAATCCTCCAGATTTATTTGAGTAGATGTAGGGTTAGAGCACATTTAGTTTCATGTTTGGAATTTCTAAATTAGTATAAACCAGCACTTCAAAGTAACTCAGCTCCTATAAAACCTAATCCCATGGAGATGCCACAGTATATTTGGACAGTAAGTAGATGCTTTGTCATATTCCCACGTGTATATGAGATTTTTTTCTTTGGGAACATTTTCTGACTGGTTTTAAACCACATTTCCATGCCAAGGCACACATATATACAGAGACTGTTTATCTAGTCTACCCAAGGAGTTCATTTTATTTAACAACCCATTACAGTACAGCTCACTGGTGGGTATCTCATCATTACACCCCCAAACACAGTGTTCAGTGACCATGCAGGATCTGACACAAAGCCACAAGAGCCAGAAACTTGAGAATTAAAGCTGAAACATTTCATTATCCCATGCCACTATGCCTACAGTTTTCAGCAGAGGAAACAAACTGGATTTTCAGCATTTTTTGAGTTGCAGACCCCAAAACATTTCCCAAGAGAGACGTAGTTCCCTGGCCAGCAAATCCAGGCCTAATGAATATGTCTGCTTTCTGTACCTCTCCGGGAGTTTTTAGGAGATCATGGGGCTCACGCAAAAACCACAGAAGATGCTGAGTTTGGCGCAGCTGTGAGCACAGGATGGAGTTTCCAGATCAGCTTTTCCTCAAATGAGCTTGCTCATCACAGGAAAGTATGCACACAAAGGTGCCTGGACATGAGCTCTGTCAAAATACCCATTGAGATATGGGGCAGTGGCAAGAGGACACTGTGGGGGCTTTGCTACACTGGGACGTGTCTGTGACCAAAGGAACAGCCAGGCAGACCTTTGTTTTCAATGGCACCGAGGGGGACACTCCCGGGATGCCCCACACGGCCACTGGAAGCTGGGGATGGGCTCTTCCCTGCTTTGCTCTCATAAAGGCTTCAGCATCCCCCAGCTGTGCCATGCTCCAGCCATGCACCAGTGTAACCTTCAAACCCACCGGGTCATGATCCTCCTGGGGTGAAATGGCTCAAAAATGAGCTATAAACCACGCAGTGTCCCAAGAATTTGATAAGCTCTGTCAGCACACTGCTGCAAATACTGCTACAGGCAGTTTGCTCCAGAGAGCTCCTACTCCCCTTCTGGGGGCCTGAGTCCAAATTCCACAAGGGCTTTGAGTGGGAAAAACACCGCAGTGATTCCATGCAAGTATTCCGATTTAGCTGCATTTGACACAACATTCATTATAAAAAACTATTTCTGTTGAGGGGAAGCAAGCCTAGAGCTCACCCACTCACTGTCGGTGCAAGAACCCAACCAACCTAAACCCTTCCCTCATACATCCTCCTTCCCCTGAGCTGCCACTGTGAATTCATCTCCTCAGTACGTGACTTTTCAGCAACACTCATTGAGAAGAACCAACAGCCCCCACTCCTCACCTAGAGCATCCTCCCCTGCACATTTTCTCCTCGTCTCACACAAAGCTGCTCAGCATGTGCTTAATGGCAAGTAAGCACTTCCATCAAAGAGAGGGGCCGTTTCCAGGCCAGGCTGGCAGCTCCCCTTGCCCATCCTGGGGAGTGCAGGCTGTCAGGGCAGCTGGCAGATCCACCTGCCTCATCCACCCTCCAGAGCCCCCTGCGTGGCCAGTCCCACACGGCCACAATGGGAGGCAAACAAGTGGCTGCCCCACATCGACCTACAGAGGACAAAGCTCCTTGTTCTGTGCCAGCCTCCCTCAGACCTCACAGCACTGGGTGGTGAGAAGCCCTGCCCCACAGCAGTCGGCAGAAACGCCGTGGCACTCACAGGGATGGCTGCTGTGCTGAGTGCCCATCCCAAAATCCCTCACTGGTGGGCGAGTGCTGCAGCTCCCTGGCTGAGTCAAAGCAAGTGCTGCTGGAGAGGAGCATTCAATTAGACTGGAGAGCACACAAGGGGTCAGTGATTTTCCTTTCACACTGCATTACACCTACCAGCCCATGGTCCAGGCTTGTAACAACTGACTGCTTCGGCTGAACACACGCTTGCAGTGAATCAGGCCAATATCGTGGCTTTTTTCTTCCCCAAAACCCAAGTACTTGGTCCTCAGGAAGAACTAATGAACCACACTAACACCAGAGCCCCTATCAGTGATGAACAGGCAATGGGAAAACTGGAAACCTGCTAACAGGAGGAAAAGTGGAGCTCACAACGGGAAAACAGATAGATACTGATCTGCTCTGCCAGACTAGCTGCTGCTTTAATACATTTTCCTGCTGCATTTCCAGGTCTGGGACACAAAATGTATGAGAGTATTTCACTGTCTTGAAGGTGGAAATTGATGTTAGGTTTTTGCAGCACAAAAAACCACACTATTACAGCTCTTCTCTTGACACTGCCACTCTGGGACTTGAAAATAAAAACAGCTTGTTAACTTGTTGGCAATTCTAATGATTAAGGAAAAAAAAAAGGCTCTCCAGGTTTCCCAGCAGGCTCGGTCAGCGGTTTTAGAGGAATATGCTCCAAATAAGTGGGAAGTGTAGGAATATTAGGCATGAACGAATATTAATGTTATGCTTCATTTATATCCTGCTGTACTTGACATCAAAGGATCTCAAAGCAGCTTTACAAATGCAATCTGACGCTACACGAGTTGGGTTTCTGAATAACAATAAATACAGGAGTATGTGGGAAACTGAGGCACCTCAGCTTAAACGACTGGTTTAAGGCCAGTGACACAGCAGCAGTGCCAGCTGGTACCAGAACACAGTCTCCCCACCCATCCTATAACCCCACCAGTGTTACTGCACTCTCCACATGAACAAATTTTCTTGCAACCTGATCTCGTCACGGGTGCAAACACAGAGGGCTCCCACTGACTCCTAATGGCTTGGCAGTGCTCAGTTACTCCAGCTCATTCCCCTGACCCTCACGTCCCCTTTGCTCATCCTTCTCAGCCTTTATGGCATCAGTGACAACAGCGAGGGTCGTCCTCCCTGCCTGCCCAGGTAGTACTTGGAGAGGAAGGTGCTACCAGGAACAGTGGAACAGTGTGACAGGCTGGGACCAAAGATGGAGTGAAATCTCATCTGTGCCCAATCTCCTTTGAGTCACTCATGAATTAACTGTCTAAATACCTTACTGGATTCAGCACTTGATACTTTCAACATCAACAGACTGGTGTTAGTCACTATTATTTTCTTTACAGAACAGAAGTTAGAAATCCACAGCAGCCCTGGAGCCTCGGGGAAGCTCGAGGGTGATGGGTGCTTCTGCCACTGTCTTTCAGTTAGGACCAGGCTGTGTGTTCACTTCCCAAGCGTCTCCAGCAGCCCCAGCCCTGCTGATGCTGCTTGAGCCGCCTCGGCAGAGGCAGCCCAGCCCCGCCCGGGCTGAGGGGCTGCTCCGCAAGGATGCAGAGCATCGGCCACGGCCAGCAAGAACTGCGGGTGCCTTCACATCCTGTAAATAGGATTCCTGACTCCCAGGGAGTCCTCTGAGAGCCGTGACCATGCCAAGATGTCAGGACTGAGCTCCCAGTGTTTAACACACCAAGTCTTTGTGGAATTAGCTCCAACTACTAGATTTGCTGCCTGTCAGGCAGCATGTACTTTGCCACCAGGGAAAAACTGTTCAACTTTGCTAGAGTAGGTCTATGAATCCAGTGCATTAAGACTACATACTTTACCACAGAGTGGAGATGCCACACTAAACACTCCGGTTACCATGGGAAACCTTTCTCTCTTTGCCACTGGCATTGCACAGGGAAGCCCAAGCCCAAATGCTCTATCTCGCCTCTGAAGTCAAACAGATGTTTTCACGATCTTTAATGGAGCCGAGCTGTGCACCCGTCCCAGAGGAAGGGAAAAATGCAGCGTTAAAGCAGATCTTTTCACTCTCTCTTCTCTCCCAAGCATCGTGTATTTTTAGTGAAAAGGGAAACAGGCGAGTCTGTCTCGCGCTAACATTTACGGGCACTCAGCAACAAATTGTGACAATGGTAAACTTCTGCCACGAACGCGGGGAGCCCAGGCAGCCTGCGTGCCGTCCCTGGCGGGTCTGTGCGCCGCGGGACGGGACATGAGGCTGGCGATGCCCACGGACATCCCCCCGCGCAGGACACCCACGAGGAGTGGGGCACCGGTGACCAGGTTAGGGGAAGGATGCTGTCCCCGGGCAGAGGGAGGGACTCCGGGGAGAGCAGGGAGGGGAGCGGGGTTTGGGGCTCAGCCGCTCGCCCGGGGGAAGCGGGGGATGCGCTCCAGCTCGGGAGAGGTGGCGGCAGCAGCGGCTGCG